>VZSF01002467.1:0-183995 GCA_013398295.1 Chionis minor
AAATAAATAAATATTAAAAAAATTTATAAATAAATATATATACTTAGAGGGAGGGTGCCGGGAGGATGGGCCCAGTCTTTTTTCAGTGGTGCCCAGTGAAAGGACAAGAGGTAACAGGCACAAACTTGAATATAGGAAGTTCCACCTGAACATGAGGAGGAACTTCTTTCCCTGGAGGGTGGCAGAGCACTGGCAGAGGCTGCCCAGAGAGGTGGTGGAGTCTCCCACTCTGGAGACATTCCCAACCCGCCTGGACACCATCCTGTGCCACCTGCTCTGGGTGACCCTGCTCTGGCAGGGGGTTGGACCAGATGATCTCCAGAGGGCCCTGCCAGCCCCGGGGATTCTGTGATTCTGAGATTCTGTAATATTATTTTTTCCAAGCAGTCGATATCTTATGACACTTCTATTATCTATGAAGCCATGAAGCCTGAAGTACTGTTGTGCAACAATCTAAACATCCTGATTGAGCCTAGGAAAGCATCTAGCACCGCTTCAGCACCGAGCTTGTAAGTGGTCTTTTTTTCTTTACAGCCACACCGAAGTTTCTAGAGCAAATTGCTGAAGCAGCACCTTGCATGGGGTGTCTGGGTACAAGGGGAGAGCAGTGGCTTTGGTGAGGAGGTGGTTACCCTGTTGGAAGGTGGTGTGTACTCACAGGAGGTGCTCTGGGGGTGGAGGGAAATGTGGTGGCTCCCAGAGGGACTTGTCCCTGTGTTGGCAGCACTTGGCTGTCCCATATAGGTAACTTTGGTCTCCTCCTTGGTGCTGCACCCGTGAATCTCTCCAAGAGCTCTGCTGCATAGGGTTGGGAGAACCCAAGCCCCAAAGCTGAGTCTATGTTATTCTTCAAGGAAAGGCTGAAATACCCAAACCCTACAGGGGCTCCCAGCCAAACAGCAAGCTGTGAGTCTGGCTGTGCGGGCCAAAAGCCCCCAAAGATCTGACAATAGCTGCCTGGGCTTTGAATTTGACAACAAAAGTGTTTTTAATATCTGCAGGCTATGCTGCTGCACTTCTCCCAAGGTCTGAAATCAACATGTGAAGCTGCTCTGCATATTTATCACGCTAGCTGCAATGTAACCACTTGGGCACCTACTTGCAAGAGTGGTTCACGTCCCCACAAAATATATCTGCTTTCAGTGATTGAAACTTAAGGAAAAAATATCCGGCAAAACTCATAGAAGTATCTTTACGAAGAAAGCTGAGTCCACAGAGTCCGTTTAAAGCTATTAGATATCTGCAGTGTTCATTTGTCCTGGGAAAAGCAGAGAAGCATTTTTAAGCTCCTGGAATTTTCCCAAACAACAGACTTTATGCACGCTTTTGGCTTAGTTGGGGCATTTAACCATACAAGCTATTTGAGAGATTTGTGGAGTTTTTTGTTTGTGTGTTTTTTTTTTTTTAAGATAACGAGTGTGATGTGTGGGTAAGAAAAAAAATAAAGTTCTTTGTGAACTGCATCAGAAAATATGGTGATAAGAAACAAATATAGTCCTGTAAGCAGACGTGCTTGTTGATGTGTAGGGTCACTGGGACTGGCAGCTGACTAAGGAGAAGCTGCTGTCCCTGGGAGAGCCAAACTGTGGTTTCAAGGTCTTGAAAAATATGACAGGGTGAGATTAAAAAAGAAGAATGTTGCTAGAGCGGAGTTTTCGTTGTTCAGGAACAGGTACTGTATCTTTGAAGTAAAATTGGATATTGCTGGTTGGCTTTGCATTAATCCGCTTTTATGGCCGTGTTTATACACAGCAGACAGCACCACTCTGTTATTTAACTGGTTCTAAGTGAAATGGAGCAATTCTGCTTCATTCAGGCGTGTTAAAGCAGATGTGCTCTGGCAGGTAGTCTTTGGAGGTAGCTTTTCAACCTGCGCTTGCGTTCCCCTGTGCAGGGTCCTCCTCCGCTTCCCTCCCTGCATCTTCCGCCCAACTCAGACTTGTCGGCAGCATTTCCATCGCTCCCACCGCAAGGCTTCTACTGGTGGAGAACAGGCAAGATGCCCCTCAAGGGTTTTATACAGAGGGTAAAATTCTCCCTTGAGTTTCCCGCTTGGCTCTGCCCCACCAGCTGCTGAAATGGCCTTTTCTGTGATGATGAGCGGTCTGCAGCTCTGGGAAGTGGCCAAATGCTGGGTCCTGCACTTGGGTCACACCAACCCTCTGCAGCGCTACAGGCTTGGGGCAGAGTGGCTGGAAAGCTACCTGGTGGAAGAGGACCTGGGGATGTTGTTGACAGTCGGCTGAACGTGAGCCAGCAGCGTGTCCAGGTGGCCAAGAAGGCCAACAGCATCCTGGCCTGTATTGGGAAGAGTGTGGCCAGCAGGACAGGGCAGTGATGGTCCCCCTGTCCTCAGCACTGGTGAGGCCCCACCTCAGATCCTGGGTTCACTTTTGGGCCCCTCACTCCAAGACAGACATGGAGGGGTTGGAGCGTGTCCAGAGAAGGGCAGCAGATCTGGTGAGGGGTCTGGAGCACAAGTCTCCTGAGGAGCAGCTGAGCAAACTGGGGTTGTTCAGCCTGGAGAAGAAGAGGCTGAGGGGAGACCTTCTCGCCCTCTGCAACCGCCTAAAAGGAGGGTGTAGCTGGGGGTGTCGGTCTCTTTTCCCAAGGAACAAGCGATAGGACAAGGGGAAATGACCTCAAGTTGCGCCAGGGGAGATTTAGATTGGATATTAGGAAAAATTTCTTCATGAAAAGGGTTATCAAACCTTGGAACAGGCTGCCCAGGGCATTGGTGGAGTCACCATCTCTGGAGGTATTTCCCAGCCAGGCAGACGTGGTGCTGAGGGACATGGGTTAGGGGTGGGTTCGGCAGTGTTGGGTTGATGGCTGGACTTCATGATCTTAAAGGTCCCTTCCAACCTAGGTGATTCTGTGATTCTATGAAGTGACCTCTCAAGGTCTGTTCCAGCTTTCCTGATTAATCCCTTAGTCAATGGGCAGGACAAGAGAATGATGCTGTCTGGGTTCATTAAGGCTCAACTACAATTTAATCTCATTCTGTAAAATCCAAAGGCTCTGACTGGGATTACAGGGAAGGACATACCAAAAGTTTTCTCTGGGCTCTGCTGGACCAAAGACCTCAGAGAAGATTGCTAAAAGTCTGTTCTTTTCCTGGAAGAGCCTCTGTAACACTGTCTTGGTTTGCTGCTTGTCTCTTTGCACTTCCTTAAGTACCTCGCCCTGCCCAAAAGCTTCCCATTCCCTAAACTTACTGCATAATAAAAGAAAACATTTTGTAAAATGCTTTCTGAATTTCCAAACCTTTTATCTTGCACTTTGGCAAGGTGCTAAACTCATTCAGTGAAAGTGGGCATTATGCATGCCAATAAAATATAGGACGCACTTCAAAGAGGAAGGGAATTTACCTTCAGACTTCGGGGAGCTCCACTGGAAGTTGGAATATTATTAGATACTTCAAGTTTCCTTCAGCGGGAAATGTCTTCCCGAATGCTCAGCAGACCGAATCTCTTGCTGTTGTATTGGGCCATGAGATTCTAGAGAAATTCTCCAAGGGTGATTAATGACTTTATCTCTTGGGTCCCATAAGGATGCCAGGGTTGTTCCTGTCAAGCAACAGCACCTGTTTTCACCCTGTCTCCAGGTGCCAGCAGACAAGATCAGCTGCCTCAGGGCTGCCAGGTCTGTCACTGTCTGATGAAAGTATTGCTCCTTCTTCCACATGATGCAGAAGGAGAGTGAGTCCCATGGCAGTTTTCCTGCCTCAGTGCCCCTAAATTTCCAAATCAGCAGGCAGGGCTACATTATCCTCCCAGCAAGGGGAAAAGACAGGCAGGAGCGAATCAACTTTTCAAACATCAGTGGAACAGACCTAATTTCTTGAGCCAGCTAGAGCAATTGAAAACTTACAGAATTTATTTGTAAAGAGGTCCTTTCCCTCAACTTGGTATTTTTTGATTGGAGATAACCCCTGATTGCAGAGGGACTACTCATGTTTCCCCGTTAAACGAGGGATTAAATAACCTGCTGAATAGGTGAAAATGAGCAAGTGCTGATTTTTCACTGTAAGTCCATTTGGCAAAGTCTAAGCAAAAAAATATTCTTGTGGTTCATTCTAGTGACCTTCTCGACTAATGGCACTGGCTACCTGTGGCCACATATTTGTTGTCTTCTTCCTTTCTCGGGGCTGGACTAGGACGAGTCCAGTACCCATAAAGGCACTGAAAAGATGCTTTTGTAGAAATCATGCTCATGTGTTCTGTTGCTTACAGCAAGTTGGTATTGCTAATTTGCAGAGAACCACGGTGAGGGTGAAAGGGATGTTTTTGGTTGTGGAGGGACAAGTTATTTGATCTCCAGCTACTGAAAGTGAGGAAACAGAAGCCAGGAAGTGCCCCAGCCACAAACAGCTATAATCTGAAGGAGGTTCAGGGCTGTTACAGTCACAGGAGGTGCTAGGGGACAAATGGATGAAAATCCAGCTCAAAAATTGCTGAATTCTGTTTCCTCGATAAAGAGTGGAAAAGGTGTTAGTAGTAGAATGGAGAAAGTAAGCAATGGTTGCTTTAGTCTGCAGCTTCTTTTCTAAGCTTCCCTTTAGAGAGCTTTAAGACAGATTATGCTTTTAAGTGGAGGTCTGTCTTTGGGGCATCTTTTTCCCCCAAGTTCTTAGTCAATCCTGTCTTAGTGAAGCATTGCTAAAGATAAAACACTTTGCAGAGGAGCAAAGATTTCCATTTAAGAGCTGGTGAATCCTGTTTGGTAGGTAGGTAATCTCCACTAAATCTTTCTGAAACCAACGGGAGCGTTTAAGCCGGTTACTTACAAGAAGCCACGTAAGGAGTTGTCTTGAAGCAGACAAATCAATAGCCAATGAGAATCCTAATGCTGAAGGAAATCCCACTACTCCTCTCTGTTTACCAAAGCTGGCTCCTCTCCTTCCAGCAGGACCTTCTCCAGCACTGGAAGTTCAATGCATCATGGTGTGACCTGGGATATTTGGAGAGCACAAGAGGTTTGGGGGCCGTTAGTGGTCCGTGGGTGGCTGCAAATCCAGCAGCAACCGCAGCAGTTCCTCTACCAGGAAGAGCCGAGCCGTGGCCGGCAAGCCCAGCATTTTCTGATGCGTTGCAGTCTTTGAGAGTCTTCTGAATCCTTTGACGACTCCCTGGGGTCTGCGAGGCAGCTTGTGAAATACTGGGCAGGCAGAAGCATTGCCCGCTCGGATTTTGTTATCCCGTCGAAAGGAGCCCAGGGACGTGTACATGTGTGCTATCTGGGTGAGGCTTGACAACTTCATCTCGCAGCGGCTGTAAGGACAGAGGAACCTGAAAGGTTTAATCCCCTTCATGCTGTGTTGTTGTTTCCTTTGCTTTCTGCCGGCCTAATTGCCGCTCACTTGTGTAAGTGATCTGGCTGAGCTGTGATAAAAGCTAAAATTGTAGAACGAAGGGAGAAATGTGTTTGCTCAGATCAGGTGCATTATATTGTCTGTTCTCTCCATAACTCCCTGAAAGGATGAAACCCACAAGGCTGCCATGCTTGGATAGGTTTGAAATTAGCTGCTGTCATCTCTTTCTCCTCTTCAACTTCTCTGTGAATTTATCTCACCAGCCTCTCCGCTCCCTGAACAGAAAGTCCATTTAATCCATACGCAGCACATTTCTAATCACTCCTCTTTTTTTTTTTCCCTTTTTTTTTGGCAGGGAATTCTTGGAACTTCCTTAAAGTTAGCATTCAAGCTATTTATTTCATTTCCTGGGGCCTTGATTTAATTTCATCAGAATTTCTCAGGAGTCGAAATCTTGTTTTACATAAATCCCAAGAACCCTACTACTTTTATGTCTTACAGCTCTCTTTTCAAATGTAATTAATTCTTAAAGAGTTCATAACTTAAGAGCCAATAAAGAAGCCATTGTCCTTTATTTTTAATTACTATTGGAGAAGTATCTCTTGTCTGTCTGAGACTGGTAAGGAAGTAGCTACAGCTCTGCCAGATAATCGATTTCCCAGTTTAATATTATTTTTTCCACTTAAATAACTTAAACGACTTCTCAAATTAATAGTGAGTACTGGCATCAGATGACCTTGCTGAATTCTACAAAACCATCTTTTCTATTTAGATAAGAGTGTATCGGGCAGTCACTCCATGACTCACAGCCGTGTGTCCTGTGACTTCTCATCAAATGTTCATGTCTGTACTACTGTAAGAAAACAAGGACTGGAGGGAGCCAGCCTTCTTTGTGGGGCATTTTTCAACTCTCAATATTCCTGAAATTGCACAGATGTGGAGTACTTCTGCAAAGTTTGGGGGTTTTCTTTTCCTCCCTCCCCCGCCCCAGGCAAGATGTTTAGCTCCTTGGGATAGTTTTAAAATTTACATTTGGAGATGGGTGAAGAAGGCTTGATTCATAGCTTTCCTAATGGCTTGGATAACTCTTCCTTCTGTTTCTGCTTCTACATGCTTCCACAAATCTGCTAAAGTAGAAGCTTTTGAAAAGAAATGTAGATTTTTGAAGAGGTTGTTTTGGTGTCTGTTTTCTGTTGGTTTTCTTTGTTTATTTGGTGTTTGTTTTTTTTTTTAAAACTACGTTAAAGATCATGCTTAGTTTAAACTGCTGTTTTGTAAAAGATAGTCAGATACTTTGACGTGAGGATGATGCTCATCCTTATGGAATGACTGTTAAACAAAATGTCTGAGTTTTCCATTTTACCGTTGCTCGTGCACTTACCATTTGGCATGAAGGATTTTTATTAAATATGATGCGATATAAAAAAGTACTTATTTGAACAACCAAAAGCTATGTGTGCATACTCTTGAACATAAAAATGAATAATATAGAAAACTGAAGCAGCTCAGAAGTCATACAAGCTGTGTTTCAGAAGCTATCTATCATAGAATAGTTTAGCTTGGAAGAGACCTTGAAGATCACCTAGTTCCAACCCCCCTATAAGTACAATTTAAGCACATTTAGATTTTCATGGGCAGCAATGTCATCTTTTTTGACATGAGACTTCTCCTATGGTAACAGCACAAAAGCCCCGTGAGCTTTCGTTGGTATGAGATAAATCTAACAAAATATTGTACACGAAGGGAAATGTCTCTCCTCCCAGATCGTATGCATATGTTATCCTCTGAAAGTTTCATCGGTATAAAGTAATTGTCAACATCTTTTAAAAGTCTCTAAAATGCAGGCAAATTTGTGCTCTATTACGGTAAAAATAAAATGTGATAATGTATCCAACCACTGTTCTCCCTTTTAAACCCTTTTGTCTACACAGACTGTGCAAGCCTTTTTGTGCGCCGTTATCTTTCATGTGGGAAAAATGGAAGATATTTGAAGGCTTGGCCCATGGTGAGCCAACTAAAAGATGAAGATCTGCAGGCAACTTTTTCAATTTCTATGTATTTTTAAGATATGTTTAGCAGGTTATCAGAAATAGGAAACCTTCTGCTGGATGGATGTCTTACCGGATGAGTCTCTTACTGAGTTTGTAAAGAGAAGGAAAAGCATCTCATTACGTGTGACTCGTACCTGGTGGGACAGCATGAGGGGTCGTCTTTTTCTGTGTTCTGTATTATATTTGGTATTTTCTTCCAGCTTCTAACTTATTCTAATATAAAGTGGAATCAAGCTCATGCAATCCTGCCAGTAGAAGGAACTAACAACTTGATTTATGAGATTAATTTAATCTGAAGGTCATGGTGATTATGGCTAACTTTTGTGGGTTTCTAGCCAAGACAACATGACCAGTTGGCAAAACCTCACCTCAAATTATTTTCTAGATTCATTAAGTTACATGTTGTGTCTGTTCTTACTGAGGAATCAAGTAGGTTGGGTAGAGTCACCTTTGCAGCCGTTCTTGGGAACTCTTAGAAAGCCCAGTGGTGCCGGGCAGGTGCTGCAGTATCACCAAAATTTGCATTTAATGTGGTGCAAGTCCTTACATGGTCCTTGCAAAAGCAGCTGAGTGCCCATCTGCTATGTGTGGATTGCTGGATAGATGGCAGCGCAGTAGCAAGTGGAGCGGAATGTCTGAAATTTTGGGGTAATTCAGGTAACTTTCTGCCTGCTGAAGGTATCCAAGGACAAATTAATAAATTCTAAGATGAATTCTGCCTAGACGAGCTGTTGATGGGCAGATGTTCACCTTTCCAAGCAGCCACGGGAGTGAGGGCGTGCCAGTGTCGGTGTTACCCCGATCGCTGCTGCAGAATGAACTTCCGGAGTTAATTGCGCCAAATGCCGAATAGAAATAACCAAGCGCCGTTTCCCGCTATTCCCAGCTCATGAGTTCCACTGCCTGCTGCCACCACTGCTGTTTGGCCAGATTCTAGGATAATTCATTAGTGAAAAAACCGACTGTAATTGGCGTGCTCCGAACCGCAGCGTGCAGCCAGCCGTTGCTACAGCGGCTCCATCAACCGCCTCGCTGACCTGCGGCCGCGTCTCTCCGCAGCCACCGATGCCTCCAAGTGCGGAACAGACAATGATCGGATGGCGCTGATCTGGGCAGCAAGGCAGATTTTTGCAGGGAATAAATACGTGGTGGTGCCAAATCTTGACTTTGCAGTGCCTCGCATCGCTCCCTTGCCGAGCGTGGAGTCGTGCTGCTGCATTCCTGGGTTGACTTGATGGGAGACCGGTCTGCAGGAGACATCACCAGAGGAGGGTCTCTCCAGCCTCTAGCTCAGTAATGAGGATCACTGTATGGAAGAGGGGGGGCGGTGCTCCCTCTCGCTCTCCCCCTCTTTTTAATGAGACTGGAATCAAATGTGTGAAATAAATAGTCTGCATTTAATTGCTATTTTGCTGAGATCCAGACCGAGCAGGAGTCATCAAAAATCTGTGCAAATTCTGCTCTCATCTTTCACTGCTAAGAACAAAGTGTTTGGAGTGGGATAGAGAGTAATGTCATCTGTCCCCTTCCAAAATTAATTATACAGAAGGTGTTTTGTCTGCAGTAGACTAAGGCTTTAATTGTGCCATGTGGGGGCCTGATGTTTCCCCTTTTCCAGGGATTTTGCAGAAATGACTTCTGCAGGAAGAAAGCAGGTTTTGGAGTGTAGAGCAGGAGATTCAGAAAACACGGTGCCACATGCATCCCCCTCCCTTGTCTTCGTCCTTGCCTGGAAGAGAGAATGAGGATGTGGTGAAGGTGTTGACATAGCGACAGAGCCAAAAAAGAGGGAGTACCAAAAATAGGGGATAAAAGGGGAAAATATCTGCATGGCTGACTTCGAGGCAGGGGAGAGCACCCACTGCAGAGATGCTCGGTGATGAGGGTGTCTCTGGCTGTGCATGGCAGAGGATGCATGTGGATTGCCTGCGGCAGATCTGCCCATCCCATGGGAAGACGTGGCTTGCAGCTATGGAAGCCCTTGGTAGGAAGGCAGCTGAGGGCTGTCCTCAACTCCAGGTCTTCCTGGTGACTTTTTGGGGAGAACAACTCTCCAGAACCCACCTGCAGATGTGTTTGTGCATGGGGAGCCCCCTTTGCTGCTGCTTCTGGGTAGGTGCCAGTAGGACTCTTGGTATTTTAAGTTTTTTAATCAACTTCCAGCTCTTTTGCTTTGCAGCGAGGACTGAGGGTCTGGGATCCAGCAGGCATGAAAATATGCCTCTAATGCCTATTTCATCTTGCTGCTAAGAATTGCAGTAGCATCACAGGATCCAGTAGACTGATGGCCTGTTGGCAACTGGTGGGATCTAAGCCAGCAGTCACAATTATCTAGTATTTTTCTAGTTATAACCATGTGGAAAACTCCAACGTTTGACTGCAGTCTCTTCACCAGTCCTTAAAAGTCAAACCTTATGGAAAGGTAGTCTGATTTATTTTTTATTATGTAAAATGAAAACATACCTCTATGTTTGTTTCATTCTAATGCATGAAATGCAATACAATGTTAATTACCAGGTCAATTTTAAAATGCAATATTTTAGAAAAAATAATTCCTTTGTCTTGTCACCTCACAAAAAGCACAGGCTTTTAATTTCTATTAAGAAAAAATGAGCTAACACTATTGAAAGCTGTTAAACGTAAAATTATCTCAGGGTCATTCCTTTTTCTTTCAAAGTGGAAACTTTGAAAATACAAATACAATTGAAAATACAATTGGGTATCCCAATGAATGGGGCAAAGGGGAAACTTATATCACTTTAAGAATCCTCCTGCCATCTCCCATGCTTGCAGACTTTATTTTAAAGTAAATGTCCACAAAACCTAAAACCCAACAAATATTATTCGTAAGTCAGCTGATTTAATGTTGCTAAGAACCAGAACTTAAGTTTTATACAAAGATAAATGATGATTATTGTAATACTTGCATTTTTTTTAAACTCAATAACCTGCACTCAGTTATCCAATAACACTGCAGGTAGGCTGAATAATTCAGTCCCATCTTTCTTTTAATGTTGGAAGTCTTTTGAAATGGACCGATTCTTATCTTCTGCTCTGCTCATTAAGGTGTCATTTAAAACCCACACAGCCTTTATGACAGCTTTATGCCTCCTGAAGGATTAAACTAAGAAGAGATAAATGTATTCCTTAAGTTTTTAGCGATGAATTCCGTATCAAAGGAAAGCAGTAGTTTGGCATCTTGTAGACTAAACCCCTTCATTAGCTTATATTTGGATGAAGCTCATTTTGGGTCAGAGAATATTTAGTATTATTTGCATCTCAAGGATCTGTCTGTGTTGCTGCTAGAGACTTGACCCTACTTCTGGTTGTTTTTTCACTTTCTTACATGGCTTGCGCTGACAGCGTCAGCACAAAATTAAAACGGGATCGTGGAAATGTGCTGTTTTTTTCCCCTAGTATTCTGCATGAATTTCCAATTTTAGAGTTCTCTATTTTTGTCTCTCCGTATGCTCTCTCATCAGCTGGAGTTGAGCAGTCTCTTGGTTATTGGTAAAATGGAGAGCATCTGTCGGAGTCATAAGTCCAATCAACACTTATCACCCACCCGGGAACAGAGATTTCTCTTAGTAGTAAACGTTCGGTCCAGCAGTAAACATCTCCATACTGAGCTTTCAGTTGTGATCCTACAGGTAACTCAAAAGCACTTCTGTGCTAATAGGAAGGCTTAGTTATTGATGCTATAATGGGGCGCAAAGACCTTGGCCGGTTCGCTTTGCGGTTTGCTCTTGTGAAGCAGAGTGATCCTGAGCGTATCTATTATTTTATCCACCGCTGAATTCAATTGCAGCCCGTTGTGTAAATGATGCCACAACAAATTTCCTTCTGCGTTACAGGAGCGAGGATAATAACCTGCAATTAGAATTGGCTGGAAAATGCCATTTGTTGCTTCAGTTCTGTTCTTCCACGGAAAATGTTGAAAGCTTTTGTTTTCTTGTAAATTTTCTCGTGGGTAGGGTGAGGTTTTGTGACAAGAAACTCAGACAAAAGAATACAGTAAAAATCTCACCATTCATTGCCTGCCTGAGTTTAAACAAAACAAGACCCTTCAGCTTTTTGCTATGTTCTCCACAGGACTGCGTTCTGCACGCATCACTGTAGGAGATGAAAGCCAGATTATTATTATTATTATTATTTTCTTCTAGCTAAACCGAGAAGTTTTTGCTGATAGAGAAACCAAAACTGGGTTTGCTTCTTGCCTTGAAAATAAAATTTAAAAGAAAAGAAGATTCAAACCTGAAAAGTTTCTCTTCTACCTGGGGTGGGGCGCTGCAAGTAGGACTTTTGACCAGTATAGGAAATGAGGATAGTCCATAATGCAGAATTTTTCCCAGAATGTTTTTCTTCAAAAGCTGTATTTTCATTGCAAATCCAGTTGGATGGCAAAGCCCTACCTCCTTAAATCCCCTGCTTCTCTATAGCATTCCAGTAAGCATTGCCAGTAAGGGGGTCTTGCCAGGAGCCGGCAGCATGATGGAGTCAGCTCATGCACCCATCTGTCCCCACCGTGTGGCACCCCAGCGACCTGCGGCGTCTCCTCTTGACCTGTGAGGGCTCCTCCACCCATATACAACAGCAGCTCAGCCTGGTCCTGGGCCACTGAGTGCACACAGCCCCGTTTAAAGAGCTTCAACAGGGTATAGGTGAGTCTTACAGGCACATCAAGTGTTTCCAGATGAACCCATCAACATAATAATTATATAGGGCCCATATACTCTACTTTAATACACCACTAGTATGATAGTTGCAGAAGCAGGTTTCTCCTTTTGGTCTTCCTGCTCTACTGCCTAAACGGCATATTTGACTAAAAGGGAGGTGAGGCTGGGAGGAGAAAAAGTAGTGTTTTCTTTGGGGGGGAGGAAAAAAAAAAAGTGGTATTTTCTTTCATTGACATTTTTTAAGAGGAAAATGCACAATGTAGAAATGCTTGAATTCCTTCTCATTTTAGGAAATCCTGTGGGAATGCATAGGCCAGGATATACCTGGCCATTCAAAATATACATGGTTTCCAGCAAGATGCCTGAAAGAAACATCACAGCCGGGTTTTCATTTCACAGATACCGAGTGCCCTGTGAATCCTACTGGGAACATGGAATGCTTCTAGGTGGGATCATTTGGAAGAGACTCTAACGCTCCAGTTTTCTGTTACAAGTAAGTAATGTCCAGTCCCAGCATGTCCTTTAGCAATAACATTACTAAAGACATAAATAAAGTAGGGCCATGTGTGGATGAGGGACATCAAATTTGGTTCTGCACTCCAGCTCATGGCCCTACAGGATGCTCAAAGGGGTAGAAGGGTGAAGATCACAGAATCATATTATAGAATGGTTAGAGTTGGAAGGGACCTTAAAGATCATCCAGTTCCAACCCCCTGCCCTGGGCAGGGACACCTCCCACTACACCAGGGTGCTCCAAGCCTCATCCAACCTGGCCTTGGACACCTCCAGGGATGGGACAGCCACAGCTTCTCTGGGCTTCTCTCCAGTGCCTCACCATCCTCACAGGCAACAATTTCTTCCTAATATCTAAATCTGTCCTTTTCCAGTTTAAAACCATTCCCCCTCCTCCTATGGCTCCACTCCCTGATCCGGAGTCCCTCTCCATCTCTCCTGGAGCCCCTTTAGGGACTGGAAGGGGCTCTAAGGTCTCCCCGGAGCCTTCTCTTCTCCAGACTGAACCCCCCCAGCTCTCCCAGCCTTTCCTCCAGCAGAGGGGCTCCAGCCCTCCCAGCATCTCCATGGCCTCCTCTGGCCCCGCTCCAACAGGTCCATGCCCTTCTTATGCTGGGGGCTTCAGAGCTGGACCCAGTATTCCAGGTGGGGTCTCCCCCGAGTGGTGCAGAGGGGCAGAATCAATCCCCATCTCCCTGCTGCGCATGCTGTGGGGATGCAGCCCGGGATGCAGGGGGGTTTCTGGGCTGTGAGTGCATGGTGCCTCCTCACACTGAGCTTCTTCTCAACCAACATGCTCAAGTCCCTCTCCTCAGGGCTGCTCTCCATCCAATAACTCCAGTTTTGGGAACAAGTGCAGCTGTGCATGCCCGCCTTGACCATTGGGGACCAAGAAGGAGGGTCCTGCATGCATACAGTGCCTTGGGTAAGGATCTCTGTGGGAAGGAGGCGACCAGTGGAGGGTGGTGGGCTGCCGAGGAGCCCCAGGGGATGGCAGCCCCAGCCACCCAGCATAGTCTCATCTTTGGAGGGACAGAGGTGGAGGTCCCTCTGTGGTTTGGGAAAGCCTCCTTTTCTTTTGAAGGCCGAGAGAATGGAAGGAGTGTCTGAGAGAGTTGAGCTACTGAGACAATTGCTTCGTGCACAATAAAAATACAGAGAGCTATTTTTGTAAGCTCAGCAGCGATTCATTCCTGATCGTGCTCAAATTATAAATGAATGAGAAAATGAGGGCTATTAAAATAATTTTTCATCAAGGTTAATAGATGAATAAGGCAATTTGATGTTGACACATACATCTTCAGGATTAATTCTGCGGGGTGCTAAGCAAGCTGTCCTCTTCCCACGGATGGCTTTAAGGATGCTCAGGATCCATAGATGCTCTTGGAAAACCCAGCATTAGCCTGTCTCAGTTTGATTCTTCATGAAAGCATCATGTTCCTGAAATATTTAAGTTATTTAAATAAGTGCAGGGACACATTCCTACTCTGTGTCCTACTTAATGCGGCATTAGCGGATTGGTCACCTCATGCTGCATGAATAATGAAAATACAGATTCAGCAACGTTTACAAGAATAAAAGCAGAGCATTAAGTTCTGCTATTTGTCCCCTCTGTTATTTGCAAGTGCTCCCACAGCCACTGGCTGTTCTCGGTGATGCTTTTGAGCCCTGCATGACCTGCATGTTGAAAATGTATTTTCCAGAATGGAAATATGTATTTACCTGTGTTTGGAGAGTCATTATTTTTCAGCTTAAAAATATTTTAAGTGATGCAGCTAGGGAGCTGGTCTAATTCCGTGTACTTTGGCAGCTGGCTGTGCTTCAGAAACAGTGAGAGAAGTTGTCTGGAAACATAACATAGGCTGGAATTCCGTTGTCCCAACTGTTTGGCAAACGCCTCAGGCTTCCCCCTGTGTCGGCGGGGAGCAGGCTGTGAATTAGCCGCAGTCAGAGGAGAGGTGATGCACGCGGGGAGGACCTGTCTGTCACACGCTCACTCAAATTGCTCTGTCGGGTTCCCAGCATTGCACTTTCTCGGAGTAAGTGAAGTCCAGCATAGGGAAAGTGGCACAATCTGTTGCATAGAACTTGGGTGAAACTTTGACTACACTTACAGAAATCCCAGCAGTTCTCTGCCAGTCATTCCCACCAGGGCTTTCTTCTTAGTTCTTGATCAGCTTAATAGAACTGAGCTTCTGGCTACAAACCAGAAAACCGAAGCCTTTTTTGATGATAAATTTTTGCCTATGTTTCTGGGAAAAGCTTGGAAAGGTACTGTTATGGTTTGAGGAACCCACAACAATTTACTGTCATTTAGACAATTATTCTCTTACTCAATTTCCCCTCCGCACCCAGGAAGGGGAGTCGGGGAAAAAACAAGGAAACCCAAGGGTTGAAATACAAACAGATTTAATAGAATAAGAATAGATAATTAACAGTAATAACACTAAAGAACCAGTATTGATCCCAATACCAATATAAAATATCCAAGGATTATACTCAGCCTATTCTATCCACAGGAAGCCGTGCACTTCCAGCAGGGGACAGCCAATGTGGGACACTGTGAGTGCTGCGGCTTCAGGAGGAAGGGAAGGGCTCAAGGATCCAGCACCGGGGCAAGGAGTTCTCAGGATGGCAGCCATCAAGGGAGAGAGAGAGAACTCCTCAGCAAACTTTCTAATTTCTATTGACTGTGCCATGCATGGTATGAAATAACCCTGTTGGCAGCTTGGAGCAAGTGCCCAGGTCTCGTTCCTCCTTGTCCCTGCACGTGGCGAGCTCAAAAACACTGAGACCTTGAACCCCACACACCATGGCTGGCTAGAAAGTAAGTATTTCCACAAATTCAGCCACTAGAGTCTTCTAAAAGTGCAGTTTTCCCAAGCATTAGAAGAGAAATTAATCCTGCGTTGCCCAGACCAGGACAGGTACAAACAAAAACACTGGAAACACAGGACTTTTGAGAAGTAAAGGATCTATTTTTGAAGGATGTGTGGCTCAGCAATGCGGAACTCCTTGTTAGCAGCACCCCAAATACCTGGGGGATCTGAACCGCTGCGCTGCAGTGCTGCTTCCGTGACCAACACTCGTGCCTTTTCTCCAGCAACTCTGCTGCTCAGCAGAGTAAAGGCGCAGTCGTTTGTGACACTTGATCAGATATATTAGGCAGCGGACAGCCTGGAGACAAAAAAATCACTTTATTTCTAAGCATGGAAGATAAAGAGACTTCAATTCCCAGAACAAATTTACCAGTCGTCTATTATGCCTGGCTATATGTCTTGAACTTCCAGTAACGTGTCGGCTAGACAGATTAACCCCTGTGCTTTTGGGAGCAAGAGGGCAGGCAAGTCCAAGTATAAAGCTGAGAGAAGATACCAAAATAGCCCAGAAGGCACAAACATTAGTCACAAACCCTATTCCCACTTTGGAAATGCCCAGAAACAGCCCTGCTGTTTGGGCAGAGGCAGAGCTGAATACAGGCAGGGAGGGAGCTGCTGAGCCTGGATGACTCCAGGATTATTTTCCCACTGAGTAAATGATTTCTAGATTGCATTTACCTATAGGCACCTAAAGCCAGCCTAAATCCTCCTGTAGGCTCTCAAGCCCCAGCTCAGATCTAGTTTGGAGTGTGATTTGTAATAATTAAGCACTTCAAATAGGTGGCTCCCCTACGTGGCTTGAAAACTGGCTGAACTGAGTGCTCTTCCTGGATGGATTTGCTTTGTAATGGAGAAACCTTTTATTTGTTGCTTAAGATGTGAAAATATCCACAAGTGCTGTACTTTGCTAACAGGCTGACTACTACCACCTCCCTGGAAGTGAAAAGCCCAAAGAAACTGCTGTGTTGAAGTCCACTCCAAAGCCTCATTAATTAAAAAAAAAAAACACACCCTGGAAATAGCTCTTACCCCTGAGGACTTTTTTCACTTGCAAAACCCCACGTTCAGTTCCTAATTCCTCTGAACACAAACAGCCACTTGTCACAAGAAATTTGGTTTGATTGCTGTCCGCAGCGCATCCAACTGTGTTTCTTGCTATGGTGGTAAATGGAGTAACAGTGAAGAAACGGGGGTTGAGAAGAGGAACTGCTGTCGTTGGGTGTTGGAAGGTCTCTTAACTCCCAAGTACATATCTGTTTTTAATGTTTTGTGCTGTTTGCTTACAGCTGAACCTGCTTTCATGTATGCATCCGGCACCACCGGGGTATGAAATGGCAGCACATTTGAAGCAAGAGAAGCAGCGCTGTGATTTAACTCCAGCTGTGCAAGTGGAGACTTAAGTGAAGTGCTGCTGCTCAGCTCCCGACTGGGAGGAAGGCGGCTGTAGGAAATAACAACACATTTCTAAATTCTTGCCTGTTGGCTGACAGAAGGAGCAGAGCAGAATTAGCTGCATTGAATCACAGGACTAACAAGTGCTAATTTCCGCACAGTTAAGCGTGCGACGAACTAAAATGAAGCGGGGTCACAGGAAGGAGTTTGGTGTCTCTTTGTGGTTTCATGCCTGACAAGAACTTAAGCCACTCAAACAATTACAGAAATCAGGTTAGACAAGTGACTGGAGAACCTCTTCCAGCCCTGTTTCTGGCAGCTTTAATTTTTTAATTTGTATTTATTTTCAGATTAAAAGGTTTTAGAATTAAAATGCATGAGCACTTTGGGAAAAAAGAACTGTCTTTTATTATTGTAGAGCAAATGCCTTTCCCAGGAGGGAAGATCAGAGCAAGGCACCACCAAAGCTGGTGAGACCAGTGGAAGAGTGAAGCCACCATTGTCCAGCAGCTTCTGGGTACCACCTGGTGTGATGGAGGATTCAGCGTCTGACAAGTAAGTGAAAAGACATTACTTTGCTAATGGTCTGGGTCATCCATAATAAACCCAATGGTGATTCTTGCATTTGCCACAAGAATAATCAACTCTTCTCCTCCTGTTTCAATGTTAATTTATTCCTGATGGGACTGGCTATGATTCCGTGTGCTGCCTTAAAACGTGATGAATATGATTGCTCTTATTCTGGTGACTAAGCATGAGGGGTTGTGTTGGAGGACAGGCAAGAGGATGTCAAGTGCCACGTCTCTTCCATGATGAAGGGATGAGGGGCAGTGGTTTTAAACTGGAAGAAGGGAGATTTAGAATAGATCTGAGGAAGTAATTTTTCACCATGAGGGTGGTGAGGAACAGGTTGCCCAGAGAAGCTGTGGCTGCCCTATCCCTGGAGGTGTCCAAGGCCAGGTTGGATGGGGCTTGGAGCACCCTGGTGTAGTGGGAGGTGTCCCTGCCTGTGGCAGAGGGTTGGAACTGGATGATCTTTAAGGTCCCTTCCAACCTAAACCATTCTGTGATACGATTCTATGATATATGATATGACTTCCAATGAGAAAATTTCCTTCCAAGCCACACTCCGTGCTTCTGGCTCAAGGTTTTGTGGCTCACATGTTTTTCTTTGTGTTGGTGTTGGGCATGGTTGTTATCACTAACAAAAGGGAACAGGGTTTTAGTCACTCTTTGCTTGATTTTCTGCCCAGTTTGGACGTACCAGCATGGGTGGGCTGTGCAGGCTGCACCAAGGGGTCTCTCTGAAGTGTCTGCCGGGCAATCCAGGGAAGAGCGTGGTGCAGGCACAGCGCTGGGCACAGCTTGGCCGCCCCGCGAGCGTGCGGAGATGCCGGCTGTAGCCGTGGGGTCTGTGCTGGTTGTGCTGTGCCCTGTGGTGCTAGTAGGGGCTGGGGACAGGCGGGGAACAGCCACCATCGGTGTAAGGTCGCTCAGGGAGGTTGGAGAAAGCAGCGCAGGGGCAGACCATGAGCAGTGTCCACTTACCCTGAATTAGGGCAGTTGGTCCTACTGTGAGAATTTGGATTGACTCTGCTCCGGCCATTGCGTGACCACACGACATCAACTACTTCAGTGTTGCCGTGCCAGAAAACAGCCTTGGTGGCAGCACTCCTTGAACGTGTTTTCTGTGATAATTAATCATGCTTATAATACATAATTGCCTTTTGGACTTTGGCTCTTTCATGCTTCCTTTTCCCTACCGTTGGTTTGGGGTTTTTTTTTTAAAATTAATTTTGTGCAGGCCATTCCTGGCTTAATTTGACAAGCACAATAACCTGCGTAGGTAAGAGTTGCTCACCTTAGGTGATTTAGCAGTGTCACGGTCAGCAACAAATTACCTTTTCTCCTCTGATCAATGTCTGCCTGCAGCCCTTGTCTAGTTTTCTAAGAGGGCAATGATTCTTATTTATCTCAATTTTTAAAATCCATAGCAGAATCAATTTTTAAAATCCATAGCAGAATACAGACACAGCTACTACAACAAGGGAAAGGCTTAAGCCAGAAGAGACATAACCTCCTAAATGCAGGACAGGGGGCCTGGGCACCGCTGCTCCTTCGTCCTTACCATTAGTGTTCCCTGGCAAATGTGCATCTCCTGCTCTCGGAATGCAACTGCAGTCCCACCTGCCTGCTCAGAGCTCAGCTGAACATGCCCTGCCGTAAATTGTGGTTGAAAACTAAACTGTGCAATAAAACTGTGAGGGAATATAAATAACTTAAATGGTGAGGCACAGAGGATGGGGGGACCTGGCTGTACTGGGGGGAGCTCGGCAGGCAGAGGCGGCGATGAGAAGAGGGATAGACCACTGAATCTGCTGGAGACATAAATAATCAGGGCAGACCTTAGAAGATGAAGAAACTTACAGGGTGACAAGGAGAAACCAGCTTGACACAGCCAAGAGGATGGAGAACCAAATTTTCACCCTTGGGGATGGCATCCCCTCGTCTCACGCCGGGGGAGCCTGAGCTGTCCCGCCACCTGGGAGGCTCCTGGGGACCCATGGGATCATAGAATTAATCATAGAATCTTTTAGGCTGGAAAAGACCTTCAAGTATATCTAGTCCAACCATTGACCCTACTCTACCAAGTCTGCCACTAAACAATGTCTCTAAGCGCCAGATGGCACAGATGTCCCCATGTCCCACCCACAGCCCCAAGAGGCTGTTGGGGAATTTGCCGAGGAGGCCCTTTTCTTGCAACTGGGTTCCTCTGTCCAGTTTTCTTTCCCCCCAGACTTTGTGTTTGGACTCATCCTACTTTTCATGCTTATTATATTTGTTGCCTTAAATCTGGAGACCCTACAATGCGCAAAGCGAGGGGTGTTATCACCTGACCCAAAGGTGTATGCGGAGAAAACCTTTTCTTTTAAAAATTTCCAATGTGCTGCTCTGTGATTACAGGGGAGCGTGCAGAGCTCCTGTAACACGACTTGCTGACAAAATGGCTCCTGGTTAGATATTTAAGAGGGTTTGCTGCTGAAATAATACACAACTCCAGCATATGGTAATTAGAGATAAGCAAAGAGCTGAAATAAAATCTCTTAAATTATACCACACTGTGCACAAGGAAATGTGAGGCACATAAACAAACAAGCTTTCTTCCCTCGCTGCAGACAGGGTGTTAGCAGGTGATTCACTAGCGGTGTGTCTCTCCCTTGTCTAGTTCATTAGATCATCGTTAATTTACACCTGTGTTTGGTGAATTACAGCAAAACACGGGCTTAGGAAACACCCTGGTTTTTTGCAATGCTTACAAGGAAGAAATGTTACTCAGCAAAGTGAGCTCTCTTGGAAAATTAGGAAAGTGTTGGCTTCTTCCCCCAAAAGCAATTTGTTAACCCAGATGTAAGTCTTATTTCTAAGAACATTAGTAGGCTTGAAAGGAATTTTGAGCCCCCTTGTCCTATGCACAACATCGTTTCTTTTTGCCTATGAGTGTCTTATCAACGCAGAAGTTACAAAATCCGTTGCCTTGTCCAGAAAACATAAGGAAAGGGCTTTTCCTCTTGATATAACAGTAACAGCGTAGTGTGAAAAAAACAATCCACAGTGCTTTTGGTTGTAACCAGGGGGCAGCTTTTGCCAAGAACTGTATTTTCCCTCCATTTCTGTGCCTGTGTTTACATTGCTTCATGCCATTTCCAGGTATTTTGGGGGTGGCAGGGGGTGTCGCAGAAAATCTGCACGTTGACTGGGTTGAAAGGAGGACCATCCCTTGCTAGGGTATGCGGTGAGCCTGGTCATGGAGACCACCTGAGACACTGCAAATGGAAACTGGTGGGAAATTAAGTCATTTCTGTTAGGGGCTTAGGGTATTTCATCTTGTCTCTAGGAGAAACCTTGCAGAGATTTCTCACTTTTGGAAGCTATGTGTACTGGGTGCTGCGTGTATGCGTGTTAAAATCTGGTTAAAATGTATAGAAGTGTTTCATAGAGCCTAACCTGGGATGGCTCAGATCTGGATCTAATTCAGGATCCATGCTGGAAAAAAGAACAAATCAGCCTCCTGGCTGCTGAGCTAATATTTCTCTTGCTTCACTGTTTCTTTGGGCAGTTTTCATCAAGTGGTGAAGCAGCGTGTCTGTGAGCACCGTCCCCGAGGGCAGCAGTTCCCCCATGATCCATGGCAGAGGGGCTGGCTGGGCTGGCATCTGCTGGGCTTGGGCATCAGGCAGGGATTTCAGCCTGTAGGGATGTGCTAAAGCAGATCTGCCAGAAAAGTAGTCAATCTAGATATAAACTGATCTTTGTAAGTGTTTAATTAACCTCACCACTAACATATCTTATAATCATATCTTAGTTGTAGTTTGAATTTATTTGTGCTCAGTCACCCATTGCTAGATTTCAGGATGTCTTTTAAAACTCTTTTTTTTTTTTTTTTTTTTTTTTTAACTTGAGGTGCTTGTAGGTCATAATCAAATCAATGCATGTGCATCTTAAACAAGACACTATTAATCTTGCTTAAATTTTCCTCTGGAAGAAAAACTTTTGAGACTATGAGCCACTCTTTTATTGAAACTAAGCCCACTCCCATGGGCAGCATTTCTTTCTTAAAATGCCAAGATATGAGTCTTAACAAGGCAAAAATGGGGGATTTTGATTAAGTCAGCATTCAAAAGATGCATCTTAAACAATACAAATATTCCCAGGCTGGAATAGGAAACACAATAGTGTTTCATCATGCGAACATCTAACCTGACATCCTCTATTCACTGGCCATCTACTATTCGCAGTGCTACCTGCGTGGAGCCAAATAACTTTTGATTAAAATAGAGCTGCTATTTTCAAGAAGCCGTCTATCACCAAGACTGTGAGAGCTGGAGAGTTTAGCGCTCTCCTTCGTAAGCTGTTTCAGTGGTTAGATACTCTCACATCAAAAGCGTGAACGTCTCTCCCTACTTCAGCTATTCTGTGATTTTCCAGCTCAAAATTTCCTGGCCAGGAGACAAATTACTGCTTTGCCTGCTAGATTTCTACAGCATGAGATACAGATGACTGAAGGACGGCAAAAATGTTGAATGCTTCATCATTGGAAATGAGAGGGGGAGGGAATTTTTTGCAGAAATATTCTGTTCTTCACATTCTGCTCACCCAGGAACAGGCAGAAAGGGAGGCATCCATCTCAGCTCACTGTAGACATGCAGAAATTGGGCATCAAGTCCAAGGTGACAGTCTAAACCCCTCTCTTGTTAGTAGAGGGGAACAGCCCTTTCTAAAGGGTGATTCGTTTGGTAGGTATCAAATATAGACTGGGTAAGCATGACCCACAGGAGATCTTCTCTTTGCTCCCCCGACTGCAGAGACAGCTTATGTGACAGGTTTGGTTTAGACACTCGATTTTCAGACAGCAGAAGAAGCTGAGCAGAACAGTCTTCCTCTCCCCACCAAAGCTCTAGGCTTGTCCCCCCTGCTCCTGTGCTCCTGGAGTATGTAGAAAAGTTGGCCCATGCTGTTTGGGAGGTCATCCCAGTTCACCCAGTTGCTTATTCTTGTCTACATTTTTAGCTATGAAGGATTGAGGAAGATTAGAGGGGAAACCATCAGCTCTTCCTGCGAAGACTAATAGCTGTAGCAGCAGAGATCTGTCATATCTTCGTGACTCCCTTGGTTTACAGTGTAGCTCCCATCTGCTGCATGTAAAAGAGGCAAAGTCAGCCATAAAATATTGGAAGTCTGACTTCGGCACAAAGATCCCTGACAATTTAATAAGAATTCCTCGTGATGCTTCACAAGCTCTTTCATGGTTTTGACACAATGCCTCACGCAGGATGGATTACGTGGGCTCCCAGGCACTTTCCAAGAGGGAATTGCACTGGCCAATACGTATGAGTCAGCTGAGCATCTCACTTGATCATCATGGACCGATGCGTTGCATCCCGTAAACTGAGGCTGACCTTATGCTCCCCAACCCTTTCTTTTGCCATGAAGCAAGATAGAGGATGCTACTGTTGCCTCCTTGAGTGGTTGACACATAATCCTTAATGGGACATTAGGTTTAATAAATGCATGGCTATATTGCTTTTATAGGAAAGCTTTGTATCCTTCACGTAATCACATGGAGTCAACAGGGATGAACATAACCTTTTATATACTTATTTTCCTGAGATCTGTGAGTATATCCCAAATAAATCTTGGAAGAAGGTTTCATTTTTCTTTTGCATGGTCGATACTCAGCTTGCAGGGAGCTGATACATCCGGTTATTTTCTTCATCATCTTGCAGGATATATGTAGTGCACAGCACCATGAACAAGAACTGGCTGGAAAAGGGATGCTGTTATTTCCTCTTATCTCAGCCTGTGATTTTTGAAATGAACTGACATAAGATTTAATAAATATTCAGCTAAAAAGGAAGTGAAGTGCTTTCTGCAAAGCTTCAGCTTTTGACTGGAGGAAAGAAAAATAATAATAATAAAAAGAGAAATCCGAGATATTTCTGATTTTTAGGATAGCTTTGTTAAAAGAAGACATGGGATGACTATACCCGGATTAAAGCACCAGACTGACATCCTTCATCACTGCCTCAAGACAGTCTCTTAAGCCACAAGTGGCAGCAAATGCCCTGTCAGGACTCCCTCCCAGTTCCTTGACAATGTTTCAACTGGAAATAAATATATGGCTGGATGATAAACAGATATATCATATAGAGACCAAAGGGAAAGATGGAATGTGGCAGGGCAGGAAAAATACAGCTATACCACAGGAATGGGATCTTAAGGCCTATTGGGACACAGACTTAAAAAGTTTGCTGTTATTTATTAAACAGGTCTTCTCACTGCTGTCACCCAGTTACACCTCTTGGCCAAAAGGTGCAAGGCAGCTTCCACTGTTCTCTGAAGAAAGTAAAAGGTAGCTAAATGATAAAAGAATCCTGAGTTTCCGAGTTTCTTCCACGTCTGTGAGAAAAGAGAATCTATCACAGTGTGAAAAATCCAAAATTGAGGGAGATACAGGTTAAAAGTGTGCTTGAAAAAGGAGTAGGTTGAGTGATACAAACACATGGTTATTTAAATCCAACACTCTTCCATTCCTCCTGCCCCGACTGATGACTTCTGGGCTCGCGAGAGTCTGGGCAGCGCTCAGGTCAGAGCCCTTGCTGGTCAAAGACACTGATTTCTACCAGCTGAAGACGTGGCTCCCAAATCACGTCCTCTAAAGCACCATGCAAATCATGCAGTGATGAGAGCACTCAAGAAATACTAGGTCAATATTATCCATTTCTGCATGATGAGCATCAGTATGTGATGTGAATAGAAGAGAAGTAGCTGCTGCAGGGGGAGCCTGGGTGTGGACACGGCCACACTGGAAGGAGATTGGTTTTGCAGATGAGGAGAGGACGTGGTGTTATTTGAGCAGAAAAACTCCTTGCGACAATTCACATCTGCCCCAGGGGACAGTGCCAGAGGAACAGAGCCGCGGTTACAGATACTCCTCCACCTTCTTAATTTTTTGGAGTCCATTCCTACGCAAATAAATAAAGGCAGCAGCAGGTTTATTGCCACTGGGTTAAGGGTGGCTGCCTCATTAGTGACCAGCAAAACTCAGGATGAGAGTTTATGTAGGGTGTGCTGCAATTCCTCCCTTGTCGTGCTCCGTGGCTTCCCACTGCAAGTTTTGGTAGAGGGATCAATGCCTATTCATGGGGTTTGGCACCTACTTCAGCAATATATCAGTTTGTCCGGTCCATCTAGGTAGATTTTAAGCTTACCAAGTTTCTCTCATAGAGTCATCTGCTTTCTGAGTCATCTGCTGCCTCCAATGAGGATATTACAGAGCCATGATATAAACCCAGCCACTTGGAAACAGCCATCTTTAGCCATGAATGCCTTTTTAATAATGACAAAGCTCCTGGTTAAAAATAACCCTTTGATCTTTGAAAGGCTTGAAAATGAGCAGAACACAACTGAAGTTCATTTCAGATTACCTGCAAATGTTTGCACACGGCACCGTGCCCTTTGGGGCTGAGGGACTGCATTTGTTAAAAAGAACCCATACAAAACCCCCAAAACTTAATTAAATTAAAATGAGTATCAACAACGATTTGAAAGAAGCATGGTTAAAAATTAGAAATGCTTTGACTTCTGGCTGAAAGTGCTCTGAGAAAGGTCTCAGAGAAGAAGGTAATGAACAGCCAGAAATATTGCTCATGAACGTTCAGTTGGCTTTTAAATAGGAGTTCGCTTTGATTTCTGGTTCATACACCTGAGTGGCAATCATCTATCAAAAAATTATATTTCATCTCTGGTCCAGGGAACTTTCCTCAGGAGCTGTTCACTGTCTTGTTAGAAGGTTATTGACTGTTGTATTATACCTGAAAAATGGTCAGTGAAATGGTAGTGTGAGTGCTCAGAAGAGGTGCAAGTAGTTTAGCTGGGCAAGGAGAAGGATGGTAGCTATCAAGCAGAAATCTTTTGGAGGAGAATGAGCTTTATGCCAGCTGGTGGCTGACAGGTCAAATGTTGACCATGGGAAAGCAGAGAGCATCCTAAGAGCTGAACCAGGCGATGCTGCATCTCTGAGTCTACCTAGGAGGAAGGGGGTGGAGATGCAACCACGCGACTGGTGCTTTTGGGGCCACCACTGTAGCTCATAGATGGCAGGGTCCTTCCCTGTGGGATGGGCCAACACTGGACACAGCCCTGCGGCATTTGTGGTTAGAGGGCTGTTACTGACCACCCATCATCCAGCCCATTTCTCTCTGGGGTTTGGCTACCTTGCCCTTCAAGAAATGCTACTGCTCTGCAAACCATTCAGCTTCAAGGCTCCAGGGCTAGGGTCTGTGATTCCCAGCTGATGCCTTCCGCTCAGGCATGAGCACTGGTGAGGCTGAACCACCCTTCAAAGCAAAGGGTGAACCCTCTCCATCCTAGTTGCAGAGTCAAGCACTGTTGTGCACCCTCCTTTGCATTTCTGAGGAGTTCCAAGTAGTTGGTTCACAGCTGAAATACCTCTTTTGAGCAGTGAAAGAAAACTTGCTTTATATAACATTCTCAGGGGCAAGATCTGTGAAACAGTCCTATCTTCCACCCCCAGACTCCTGTATTCTAACACACACACCGTCGTGATTTCTCCTTCCTGTTGCTATTTGCAAGTAAGCGTGTGTCCTGGTTTGAGCGACAAAGGATTAATATCTCTTCTAATGCTTGGAAAAACTGCACTTTTAGAAGACTCTAGTGGCTGAATTTGTGGAAATACTTACTTTCTAGCCAGCCATGGTGTGTGGGGTTCAAGGTCTCAGTGTTTTTGAGCTCGCCACGTGCAGGGACAAGGAGGAACGAGACCTGGGCACTTGCTCCAAGCTGCCAACAGGGTTATTTCATACCATGCATGGCACAGTCAATAGAAATTAGAAAGTTTGCTGAGGAGTTCTCTCTCTCTCCCTTGATGGCTGCCCTCCTTAGAACTTTTTGCCCTGGCACCAGATCCCTGAGCCCTTCCCTTCTCCCTGAAGCCGTAGTGCTCACAGTGTCCCACACTGTCTGTCCCCTTCAGGGAGCGCATGGCTTCCTGTGGATAGAATAGGCTGAGTATAATCCTTGGATATTTTATATTCGTATCAGGATCAATATTGGTTCTTTAGTGTTATTACTGTTAATTATCTGTTCTTATTCTATTAAATCTGTTTATATTTCAACCCTTGGGTTTCCTTGTTTTTCCCCGATTCCCCTTCCTGGGTGGGGAGGGGTCATTGAGTGAGAGAATAATTGTCTAAATGACAGTAAATTGTTGTGGCTTCCTCAAACCATAGCAGCGTGCAAGTTGTCTTTGCAAAGACCTTCCTAGCAGCTAACAGCAGCGTGCTCAGACCTCTGCCTGTCTTGTGATCCATATCTCCGTTTCCTTGCAGCCTTCACCTGACGTTAGCGTTGGCAGCTGCAGACTGAGGTGGTACGTGCTGAGCAGCAGTGGCTGTGCTCTCTCTGTGCGATGCCGAGGACAGGACAGTTCTTATTATTCCAACTATTAATTACATTTCAGGTACATGGATGTGACAACCAGCTGTTCAATATGCCTGTCTGTAGTTTTGCTGTTATAATTCATAGAATCATACAATGGTTTAGGTTGGAAGGGAGCTTCAAGATCCTCTCGTTACAAGCCCCCTGCCCTGGGCAGGGACACCTCCCACCAGACCAGGTTGCTCCAAGCCCCGTCCAACCTGGCCTTGGACACCTCCAGGGATGGGGCAGCCACAGCTGCTCTCGGCAGCCCCAGCCAGGGGCTCCCCACCCTTAGAGGGAAAAGATTCTTCCTAATATCAATTCTAACTCACCCCTCTGCCAGTTTGAAGCCATTACCCCTCGTCCTATCACTGCATGCCCTTGTATAAAGTCTCTCTCCAGCTCTCGATTGGAGAATTTGAGGTTTTCTCTCACTTGCTTAGGAAGCAAACTGTGGTCTGAACTGGGAGGGACAGCATGCTGCTCCTTTCCAAATATGTCCACTAGCTGGGTGGAAAACCACCTTTCTGCTTTCTCCTCCTTCAGTCTGTCCTCAGACTTTCCGTTTCTTTTAGCAGCAGAACACTGCTGGCGATTTTGGCCAGTGCACAAACAGCTCAGCCTGTGTCCATGGTCTGTAGCAGCTGCTGGCTTGGGTGTTTAATGATGGAGAAGGACAGGAGAGAAGGACAAGGGCCCCTGATGCCGTGTGTAGTCATAAACTGGCAGCCAACACTGACTTGTTTTGTTCTGGAGGTGATATCATCTTGATGGATGGGGCTTGGGTGACTCCTGGCAGGGAAGCAGCAGCAGAATAAGTGATAACACGACCATTAAATTTGGTTGATGAACCAGAAGCATCAGCAGAGTGTGACTTTGGCCAATATGAGTGATTTTAGATGATGTTTATTTCAAGGTTTTTTGGTTAGTTTTTGCATTGTGTGTGCATACACATGCATTTATTTGTAATGCCAGTTATTTTCATAGAAAATACATCTTCTGGACTAAAGAGATACAGCTATTTTATAAGATTTAAAAGGACTACAAACTTTAAAAGTGAAATATCCTAGTTACGGCTGATCCTCACTCAAACAGCAAACCAAGGTGTCTCTAATTGCCTTGATTGTTTTAAGGAAACTGGTCTAACTGGAGAAAAATCTGCAAGTTAGGTATGAAATGAGGAAGTCATTACCCAAAGCACAGAAATAAGCCACAGTAATTAGTAATCACACCTGTGTTATCTAGATCAGTCTCAGCTGGGAAAAATCCTCAGTAAAGTCTGTTGCATAAAAAGAGAGCAGGTACAGCACAACTTTTCAGGCTGTTGTTCCTCCTCTTTTGGGCTTTATACCTTTTCATCATTACAGAGGTTTCGGGGGTGCATTTCCAGGTCACCAGCAGGAAGGCTTTCTGCTTTAGAGCTTCTCTGAAGAACAAAGAGAGATGCAGCATCTCCTCCCTGTGCTCTGAGAAATGGGCAAACACCAGCGTGGTCCTGGAAACTCACACAGATGCGACTCTTGCCGCAGCTCTGCAAAAGGAGCGGTGAGTCTGGGCATGGCTTATCTTGCAATACATCCTACTCACTGAATCGAGCTTCTGGGGATGAAGAGCCTACGTGTGTGCATGTTTCTGGACGGCTCTGCACGTGAGTGTGTTGTGAGACAGAAGTGGGCCCTTTGAAGGAGCTGCCCCTCACGCCCACCTTTGATGCGGGGTGGCTGAGCAGACCTCAGCAGATCCCAAGCTGCTGGCGTTTGGCAATTACAGTTGTCCATTGGCTGTGAGTTGGGTTACCAAGGCGATGGATTTCAAAAAGCCAAATCTGTGCTCAGTTTTCAAAGGCTGGGGTGTTTCTTTTGATCTGCAAACCAGGGGGGAAGACAGATGCAAGACTGCTACCTTTTTTTGTTCTGTTTTGTTTTGTTTCTGTGTTACAACCTGAATGATCTTGGCAACTGAATTCGTTGGGTTAAAAACTCAGGGTACATCTTAACAGTGAGTAAAGTTGCTAAAGTCACTATTGAACTGCTGAAGTATTTCTGCAAATACTAAATACCAAGCCTGTGGATTCTTTGATAGTCTTTAATTCACGGGTAGAGTGATGCAATCGGGTTGACTTTTAAGGACATTACTATGCTATGATGGTGTTTGGGCATCCAGGATGCTGTTTGCAAGGGCTGTTGGATGCAAACAATAGTTCTTGATCAGCAGAGGTCATTGGAGATATTCAGTTTGCAGAGGGGCATTGGGACCGGTGTGAGAACACATGTGCAATTACTACATCTCAAACTTGAATAAGGACCCAGCACAAGAAATTATTTGTAGATTCCTAGTTTTCAATCATGCTGGGGTTGAATTAGGCTCACAGCTTTTTTCCTTGATCTTCTTGTTGCCTCCTTAAGTTAATGGTTTTTATCCTCAGCTCAGAAGCAATATATCCTGACACAGGTGTTCAGACCCCAAAGACCAGTGAAGAACCTTGCACAACACGGTGCAGTAAATTTAAGCCTTTTAAATTCAAATTGGGCAATTTAATCTTCCCCAAATACTGCTTTTGTGGCTGAGGGAATATAATAGCTAAAACATGTGGTGCTCGGCTTTTGCAGATATCTGTCAAACATTTCACCCCCAAATAGTATAATTGATATTCAGAACTAGGCAAAATAATCCTGCATTTGTACATTGCTCTTTTAGCTGACGGTTGGGCATTTTTGATCATTCCTGTTTTGCCATGCCTGCAGAGTGTATTAGGTGAGTGCTCTACCATTTCAGGGCTCTGGAAGAAGATGGGCAATTTACATAAAGTTTCTCTTCCTCTGCAGAAATTTGGTGTGGAAAACTTCAGGTGGGCGTCTGGCTCATGTTAGAGAGCTTGTCTGACCACAACTATCATCCCAGTTGCTTATTTTCAACAGAGAGTACTGTTAGGTACCTATAACTCTTACCGCTAACTGGTATCCCTAGCATGAAGCATAGGATTAAGCTTTTGCAAATTAACTAACTATTAAATGTACACTTCCCATCTGTGCTTCCAGGCTGTGGTAAACGCTAGGAATTCATCTTGCCCTGATCTGCAACAAAAAAGAGGAGTAAAGTGCCTTTAGTTTGCATGGCTGTGGACTAAGGTCATGTACCTGGACAGCACTTGCAGTGAGGCTGATGGATGATAGTTGAGACACCACGCTCTAATCTCATATCGAAGCCCTCAAATGAATGTGTCCTTGTCTTCCAGCCCGAGGCGTGAGCGGGTTGTTATAGGAGTGCCATCCATGTACTGATTAATCTCCAGCTGCTTGAGTCAGAGGTTGCTGACATAACCTGTTGGAAAGCATACCTTTCCCATTGCCTTGGCTGCCCTCTGCAAGCTGTGCCTCCGTGAAATTGTTGTTTGGGTCTTGGTGTTGTGCCAGCACCTGATGCCATCCTTGCGTATCGGCTCGCTGCTGCCCGGCATGCTGCTGGCATGTCAGAAGATGTCAGTGTTGATGCTGACTGCTGGTTTTCCAGCACAGGTAACGTTTGCTGCTCGTGTACTTCCTCTGCAGACATCTGCTGCGCGCTGCTGCTGGGCAGGCGGGATAAAAGCCCTTGTTTTGTGTGGTTTTGTGTGATCTGCCTTGTGCTGGTGGCCCAGCGCACTGCCGACCTGACACTGTTTCCGTGTTTGCCGAATCCTGGTGGCTGAACTCGCTCTGCCCGAGCTGTCGGTTACTATCTGTAGTTCCCACCCTTTGGTGTCTGCATTTCACTTCTCTCTGCGTCTTTGCTAATGCTGAGATTTTCACACAGATACGGAAGTGTGAGTCTTATTTTTCTCGGGGCTTTAGCTTAAGCTGCCGGGGGTAGTGCAGCTCTCCGTGTGCTGACTCTTGCTGTTTTTCGATGTAACACCGTTTTTGTGGCTCATCTTTGTAGTTCATGTTCAACTACTCACTGTCTTCCAGAAACAGCAAGACATCCTTTCTTCTAGCTAAACTGTGGCTACTTTTAATGTTTTCTGAAATGTTCTGCTGCTGAGAATGTTTTCTTTGTCTGCATGCGCTGCTTTTGATATCCTGAGAGCATAGGGTTAGGGGAAATACAAAAGGCAAAACCCTACCTTTAGTGAACATATGCTGACTATCCTGCAGGTCTTCTCATCTTGCAGAATGTGTTCCAGCATGGGAACAAGTCCCACCCTGCTGGCAGCTTTTGGCACTTGTAGGTGCCTGATTTAGGGAGAGAATGACCCTTACTCTGAATACGAGTCAGCAGTGTGCCCTGGCAGCCCACCGGGCCAAGCGTATCCTGGGGTGTGTGAAGCACAGCGTAACTAGCCAGTCGAGGGAGGTGGTTGTCCCACTCAACACCGCACTGGTGCGGCTCCACCTCGAGTTCTGTGCGCAGTTTTGGGCGCCTCAATATAAGAAGGATGCCAAACTATTGAAGTGTGTCCAGAGGAGGGCAACCAAGGTGGTGAAGGGACTCCAGGGCAAGACTTACGAAGAGCAGCTGAGGCCACTTGATTTCTTCATCTTGGAGAAGAGAAGATTGAGGCCTGCCCTCATCCCAGTCCACAACCTTCTTGAGGGGGAGGTGCTGATCTCCTCTCTAGTGACCAGCAATAGAACATGAGGAAATGGAATGAAGCTGCGGTAAGGGAAGTTCAGATTGGACATTAGGAAAAGGTTTTTCACTGAGAGGGTGGTTGGTCACTGAAACAGGCTCACCAGGGAAGCTGCCTATCAGACTTTAAGGACTGTCTGGATGATGCTCTTAGCCACCTGGTTTAGTTTTAAGTAGTCCTGGGAGGAGCAGGGCGTTAGACTTGATGACCGATATGGGTCCTTCCAACTTGAGATATTCTAGGAGTCTATAATTCCATAGTTATGCTTGAATATTGCCTTGAGAGGTTTTGGGTCCTGTTTCTGAGATCATTCCTCCATCTCCTGGGTGTGCACCGCCCACATGCAATACAGAGGCCTTGCCTTGGTTGCAGCCACCCTACTCTTCTGCTATGGCTTTGATTGGCCAGCTGACAATCTTTAATGACTCTTCTTTGGAAGGGCAAACCCAAAGAAGCACTGGCCTCCTCTTGCACTACAGGAATACTGTACAAATTAATAAATGTAAGGCTGGACATGTAGGGAGTTCACAGCAACCAGGTTCCATTGCAGGTGTACAGACATGTTGACTAAATCATGAAAGCAGAGAGTAGATATAGGGCCAAGTGACAACGTAACAGATGATCAATGGGCAGAGAAGTGCTCCTGTACCCTGCTGAACCTACAAGCAGGATGGTTGAGAGAGGGAAGCTGTTTCTCTGATGGTATCCCATGAGTAGGGGTGGGAAAAACCTATTTGGGAGGTCCCAGCAGCCTTCCTAAATGGCAGGAGACAAAACTCATCCTGAAAACTCCACAATCTACCTTCAGTTCCAAACACATACAAAGGGAGAATCCCCAAAGAGTATTTAAACACATTGTGGAGTGATGTGAAGCAGTTGGAGCAGAGCTGAGGACATGGCCACACACAGAGCAAGGTCTGTAATGTTCATGTTCCTGGTATTTCTCTTCTGAATGTACCCAAGGAAGAGTTTAGCTACTCCCCAAAAAAGCAAGAGCTGTCAGAATTCCCATTCCTCTTCTCTGCTTTGCTTTGGAGCAAAGGCTTGGGTCACCTCCAGAGGGATCTGTTTCCTGTGTTACTCCTGGAAATGGGAGTTTGGATTTGATGTGAACCTGCTGCAGCTTCCTGAGAAGGTTTGCACAGCAGAGGCAAGGTTGGGGCTGATCTTCTTAGACATGGTGTTGGTACCTGCTGGTGCCCCTTTGGAGTCATCCCATGATGAGTGTTTGTACAATGCAGAACTGAGTAGCCGGACCTGAGTTCATTCTGAATTAGCTGGTGCTTGGGGGATTTCACCATGTTGAAGTGGCATTTTGTTTGTGTCGCATAGCCTTGCTGAGAAACAGTGAATATTAGTCTGGGAGGAATGCCATGGTAACCTGGCAGTGTTGCTTCCAATATCCCAGCTAACTTAACAGAGACAGCTTGAATATCCCTCCACAACTCTACCTAGTGTCTTGCAGACATACACTTTGTGGTCTTGTGCAGAGAAATAAGAGGCTGAGACCCCAAACAAAAGTATTTCTCTGTCCTTTCTTGCCAGACTTTATGCTTAAAACTTTTAGCTTCTTGTTCACATGGGACTGTATCAGCAAAAAGGCTGGAATATGTACCAGGCTCTGCAGGCAGCTATTTGATCTTCGCTGCCTCTTTTTGTTTCATCTTCAGACAGTGTGCTGGTTGGGCATTAGGATTCTGTGTGATTCTGAAAGCTTTCTCTATGTAATTTTCCAGAGTCTTCTGTGGTATGGTTAATGTTCCTGTAATGTGGAAAGTGGAGCAGGCAATATACTTCTGTTTAAATGTCATGCGATCCTGCTAGTCTCTTAGGAAAGCCCAAGGAACAGGTGGACTGGAAAACAACATAGGTTCTCCTGTCTACTGGAAAGCTGGTGGTATCCAGGCATGCTTTATGGGTTTCTGCTGTTACTGGCGATTTCTTAATGTTAGTTGTACCTCTTAACATCTACTTTGTGAAGGCTTTTTCTTCCAGTGGGGCGTGGAGGAAATGGAAATATATTCTATTCTATCTTTTCCATTGGAAGGGACCTACAATGATCATCTAGTCCAACCACCTGACCATTTCAGGGCTGAACAAAAGTTAAAGCATGTTATTAAGAGCATTGTCCAAATGCCTCTTCAACACTGACAAGCTTGAGGCATTGACCACCTCTCTAGGAAGCCTGTTCCAGTGTTTGCCCACACTCTCTGTAAAGAAATGCTTCCTAATGTCAAGCCTAACAGTGGAGGACGTACTCTCCTCCACGGTTTCTTTTCTGGAGATAGTTATCTGAGATTCTGATCAAAGCCATTGAAAACTTGTATCTCAAAAAAAGGAATGGTTGGTTGTCCAGCTAGGAACAGTGTAGGCCAGGCTGTATCAAAGACATCTGTAGCCAGGGAGAAGGAAGAAAGTGCAGTCAGTATCCAGTGGGTACCAGAGCCATAAGTGCACCTGCAAACCGTGCTCGCAATGGCAGATGAGGTGCACGTGAGTGATGGAAGATAGCTGCCATCCTCAGCTGCTCGGAGGTTTGTTGTAGTCGGCTAAATCAGGGCAGTTCATGTGCAGCTGACCTGCGTCCTTGCTTTGCAATTTGGAAAGCTGTAGTTGACAATAAGAGATTTCTTTGCCGGAATGTTGTGATCATAACCATTTCCTATGTGTCCTTTCAATCCCAGGATGTTTTCCCTCTCAAGTGCTATATTACAGCAGGCTCACCTGCTGGTTCGTTCCCCCGTATTGACACATTTTCTAACCGCCCGTGACATGACTGACGGTTGAACCCTTTGTTGCCTTATTTGTTGTGAAGGTTACTAGCTTGAGTGAAGTGTATTTAGAAAGTAAGACATTTGGCCCAGGGTTTAACCTTTGGAGTGCTGGGAGCAGGGAAATTTGACTTTAGAGGTTGAAGATACCCACAGAGCTGTCAAGGAGAGAGCTCTGTGTACGCCTGGGCGGGAGGCTGGGGGCTCCCTGCTGTCAGCTGAGGCAAAGGGCAGGCTTTGCTATGAGTGCTTCAAATCTCGTTGCAATTGGAGAGGCGGTGGAAGTGCTGCGTATTTGCTCAGGGCTTTTTACACCTTGTATTTGCATGTGTAGTTTATCTGGAGACTTGGGTTTCAATCCCCTTTGAATTGCCTCCGTCAGCAGCTTGCGTTTTGTGGCTTAGATGAGATTGGAGGTTTGCTTTTCAATATTTCTCCCCCCTCCCTCTCCTATTTTGGCCATTCCCCGTTTGAAAGATGCATGCTGTTAGGAGCAGAACGAGGGAAGTATCAGCAGAACAATTTACAGGGACTCAAAGCCAGGGTTTTTGAAACAAATGTGCCGTTGAACTGAAACATCACATAGCCAACTTGCAAAGTGCTTTTTACAACAAGGTCTGCTATGGGGGAACGGCTGAAAACAGCAGAAATTTGCCTATGGGCCAGCACGTGTGAGCAGCTTAGTTGTATGCATTCATTGTAGGGTGGATTGGACTTGGGGTGCAGTGAGACATCTCTGCTGGTGGCCATGGGGAGAGCATTTTTCAGGAGAAACTATATTTCTTAACATTTGGTTGCAGATTGAGGGAGTCTCTCATTTTAGCTGGGGGAGAATGACCAGATCCTCCCCTTTGGCTGAGTTATTACCTTGGTGATGTGACCATGGCAGTGACATGCTGGTCAGCTGGGAACCCCTGCAAGCCTGCTGGCTCATCAGCAAGGTCTGAGCTTCAGAAGAAGTGGAAATCCCTGTGCAGACCCAAAATTAACCTTTTGTATACCCTCTCAGTTCCCTTCCAATTTACAAATCCCAACGCTTTGTTCAAAGGTACAGAAAACCCAGTCTGTAAGTATACTCTAGGTCTTCCACAACCCAGGGGTTCTCAGGGTGTCTCAATGTCTCTGTCAAGAGAGTGGGGCCTCACCACCCATATTGAAAGGGCAGGGTGGCCAGACCCTCCCAGTCTGCAAATCAACAATAAAATGTTTAAGTAATCCCTCATCTTCTTGCAATGGCTTCTCTGTGTGTAAGGAGGCGTGACCTTCTCTAGACAGTGATGCCGAGCTTAGCATACAGGTGAGAGACACCTTAGGTGCTAGGAAACCCCAAATCTAGTGGAAAAAGAGGTTGAAATGTCTGACTGGACCATGCATGGAGATCTGGTATCTGAAAGGGGCCTACAAGAAAGCTGGAGAGGGACTTTTTACAGGGATGAGGGGTGATGACTTCAAACTGGAAGAGGCAAGATTTAGATGAGGTATCAGGAAGAAATTCTTGGCTGTGAGGGTGGTGAGCCCCTGGCCGGGGTTGCCCAGAGCAGCTGTGGCTGCCCCATCCCTGGAGGTTCAAGGCCAGGTTGGACGGGGCTTGAAGCTCCCTGGTCTAGTGGGAGGTGTCCCTGCCCAGGGCAGGGGTGGCACTGGATGATCTTTAAGGTCCCTCCCAGCCTAAACCATTTTATGATACTATATGTAGCCTCTGTTTCTGGAGGCCTTGAGGAAGAAGATGGACACGCATCTTGGAAGACTGCCATGCAGGACAGGGAAGGGGTTTCTCCAAATCCCTTCTAGTGCCATTTCCCTACAGTGCTGTACTCAGGCTGACTAATGTCTTGGAGGGTGAGCAGAGGGCTGAAGACACCACCTCTGAACTGCACTGACTCCTTCAGGGAGAGACTGAGACGAGAAAGACCTCTGCAGGGGGGCTACAAAACATCTTAGAACATTCAGGGCCCGTAGAACAAGAGGGTTTCCCTCTGCTCTTCCAGAAAAGATGTGTAGCCTTGCTGGCTACACATTGGTAGGGATGCAATGAATATTTTCCTTTTTTGTATGCTGATAGAAGTGCTGCTCCTGGACTAAGACTGCTTTTAACTTTCCTGCTATCCTGGTATCTTGTGTAGTTTTGTCACGTTGTCTGAGGGTGATACAGAGATTATAACATCTGAAAAAAAAAAAACCAACCCCAAAACCCACCAACTTGCTGGTTTTTGTTACTTTCCACCATTTAATTTCTTTATTGTGTAATAATATTTAATGTGAGGGGCTTTTTTCAATGTAGGACACTGTATTTAGAACAATTCAAAATATTTTTTTTTGCACCTGTCTCTACATACATTCAGGCCAAATGATCTTTGCTGCAAGAACATGCTGACTCTGCAGCAGAGTCTTACTCTCAGTTTGAAAGTAAGCAAATTCAATTGCATTTGCTTTTCTTGCATCTTGTTGAGCAGAAGTAGGATATTTTCATGGTAGCATCACCACAAAAACAAAGGGGAAAAAAAATCCTTTGAAAAGAATTGGCTTGATCAGCTTGTTCTTTCTTTCCTCCTATGATGAAAGAGAAATTGTTATTTTGGAGACACAGAACATATCATTTTTACAAAGGAAGTCTGCTTCAGGGAGGCACATCTTTGCTGAGGGTTAGAAGGTGTCTAGAAATGTTATGGGTATGGTTTAAAATAGGAGCTAATGACCTTCTGAGGGTTGTGTTCCCACCAGCTGAGGGGCTATACAAAAACACCTGGAATGACCAGAACCTGTGTATAAGGTGCAGCACCAAGATGGAGAGGGGAAACCAGGGAGACCAAAAGAGAGATGTTGGGGTGTTGTAAGGGGACAGAAAGTGACCTTGGTCTAGGATTGCTCCTAAAAGCTGCCACTCATCATCTAGCCAGGTTCTGAGAAGCTGAAAAATGCACATTGGAAAAGAAATGTGGAGGAAGCAGAGTTCATTCATACTTTTGTTGTGGCAGAAGTGGGGGGGATGGCCATCACCTGATTGAACTGGTTTGTTCCCAGTTGAAAAGAATGTGCCCTATAGAAGAAGCTGCACATCTGTCCTGTCCTGACTGTTGCTCCTTAGTCATGCCTGAAACCTCCTAAAAAGGAGAATGAGGGGAAAAGCACATCTTCCCCAAGCATACCTGAGCACGTTGGGCTTTGGAGTTCCTCCCGGTGTGTCTGGTGAACACCTGGGAGCATCATCAGGCAGACAGATGGATGCATGCAATGGAGGACACACCTGAAGGGAAAGGGAAAGCTGCCTGTCCTGGGAGCAAATCCCAAGGCAAAGAGCCTTCCTGCAGGCTGGGAGGAGACTGTAGTTCACCTTAACCTGAGAAGACATTGACAATTGCTGGAACTGAAGGAAAGGAGGGAACAATCACAGCAGCAGGGTCAAACTGGAAACTGCTCTCCAGATTTAGTTCTTTGCGTGCAGGTGTCTTTTTCCTAATTTTCGGAGTTTTCTTCTAGGTGTTTGGGTTTTTTTTTTCTTATCACATGGTCTTAAAAGCACCCCACCTTTCTTCAGTCATTGCAAATATCTTCTAGCTTTTGGTAAAACCCTGGAAAGAAAAGAGGGAGCTGCCAGTGTTGTTTTCATGGTCAGTGGTCACTTCTGGTCCCATCTCATATACATTAAAGACAGTGTGGGCAAAGCAGGGCAGAAAGAGTGATTTTAATTCAAGCTTGTGGAAGTTGCAGCTCCCATCATATTGTACACTGAGACCAATTTTTGATCCTGTGAGCTCCCAAATGCCTTCTGCAGCTCTTCAAGTTGAGAGAAACTGCTGATCAGGGTCCTGGGGGACAGGAAGCAATATCTTCATCAGATATCTGATATGTGAGAAAGGCATTGCAGCTCTGTTTATGAGCACACTTGAAATAACTTGTGTATAAGCAATAGGACTGTCAGAATGGTAGGGAAAAACTCTCAGTATAATTTGAGTTGATTCAATTTCTTATTAAATTATAGGCATTCCAGTGGTAAGAAGCAGGAGATGAGGTGGGAGTTGCATGCTTACGTGTGAGAGAGTCACATCTGGGAGTAAGAAGATAGCACTCATTTTTGGGAGCTTATAGTCATGTCTGTTTTTTCCTGAGCCAGTCCTGGATTTCATGCTTTCTCATGTCTTTTATTTTCTCCCTCCTGAGTGGCTGTAATTTTGGTTATGGCATTCTGTTGTTTGTACATTGATTGGCAAGAAAAGCTCCCTGAAAGTTGCAGGAAAACTGTATCTGTTCCCAGGGGCAGAACTGTAATTTAGGAAAATACCTTGCATCCTTGGGCAACAGAAGAAATGAAGATAGTTTTTGTTATGCTTCCTGTGAATAAAGGGGAACCTGTGTACGATTACACTGTAAATACTTCTCCCTTGTAGTGGGGAGATAATTGAGCTTTCATTTAAAAACAAACCCAAACCCCAAAACCTCCTGTGACTGCAGAAGCATTGAGTCTGTTTATATGTTGGCTCTTCTTAACCACTCTAGTATCTCTGTTTTTCTGCCCTGAGTCATGTAGCCATGTGCTTTGACTAACTGGACATAAATCTAAATTGTGTTTGGATCTCTTTGCTTTTTTCTAATGACGTAAGAGTTTGCTAATTAAGAAACACACCTCAGAAAGCCATGCAAGGTAGGGTGGTAATTCTCCCTTTGGGAAGGCTCCTCTATCCAGGAAGCTATCCAGGCTCCTCTGCTCCATCCTCTCCTTGGGCTGGCCCATCTTGGGCAGGAGGAGAGGAGAAATTACTGTCACCATGATTAATTTTGTTCCATACTTTGGGAGTTACTAGGAAAGACTGGGGCTTCAGAAATGGGTTATTTCCTCTAGAAATTCTTTACCAAAGAAGGTCTGAGTGTCTCTATAAGGATGTGTCGTGGGTTTGGGCCGGATCGGCCCAAGCAAGCCGAGCGACGGATGTTCCCTCTCTCCTGCAGGAGAGAGAGAAGAAGAGAGACTAGTTTAGTAAGAACTAAACTACTTTAATGAAATATAAAGAATAAAATAACAAAAGAAAATAATGAAATATATACAAAACCGTATCAAGCTCCCAGGATGACAATCACGTCACCAGCAGGCACTGGGAAGTCCCAGACTGGACTCAGTGACGGAAGGGAACTGGATCCAGGAATACATGGGTCAGGATCAAAGGCAGACGAACCGATGGAGTCCTCCTCGGACGCCGGCCATTGACGAAGGAAAGCAAGAGTCCCAGCAAGAGCAAAAGCCCAAGCAAGTCAGAGAAGAAGGTGAAGCCGTAAAACGGGAAATGGATAAAACCGGAACAACTGAAACAACAGAATCACGGAATGCTGAGCCTTTGATCCCTCAGCTTTTATCCTGAGCATGATGCAGATGGGATGGAATACACTGTTTGGTCAGGTTTGGGTCACCTGTGCTGTCTGCTCCTCCCCACAGGTGGGACCCCTCTATGCCTCTCTGCTTCCAGCCCTCCAACAGGGCAAATACCAAGGTGTCTGGCCTTGGTCGTTATCGCAGTAAGTCTAAGCAAGGGCCTCTCTGCACACCGTGCCTTGGCATCAGCTGTAAACATGGGTCTTATCACTCTGAGAAAGAGCAGTTTTCTGCACAATATGCTGTTAATTTCAGCAGTTAGCAGAGGCCTAGTTAGAAAGCAGAGTTACTGAACAAAATTGGTCCTGTTTTACCTCAAACCAGGACAGGATGATACAGAAATTACAATGCTAATGCTAATCTGCAGCAATAAATTGGTACAGTTCAGTGTGGTCTCACCAGGTCAGGGTGTACATGGGGCAGGCTGGGAGCTGTGTCTGCGTTCCCTACACCTGAGCTCTACAAAATCCCTGACTTGGGTTGGTTTGTCCCAATCACTCGATGTCTCAGTACTTCTAGTTGTGGATTCAGATGTCTCTGCTTAGATTGGTTATTAGGAAAAAATTCTTCACAGAAAGGGTTATCGAGCATTGGACCAAGCTGCCCAGGGCAGTGGTGGAGTCACCATCACTGGAGGTATTTCCCGGCCGGGTAGAGGTAGTGCTGAGGAACATGGATTAGGGGTGGGTTTGGCAGTGCTAGGTTGATGGTTGGACTCCATGATCTTAAAGGTCTCTGTCTCTGTGCATGTGTGCGTGGCCTCTTGTCTCCAGCAAGATTTTCCTACGGTTGCAGATGGTGAAAATGTACCTGGGTTTGGCTCTGGAGCCAGAGCTGGCAGATAAGTATTACTCAGACCTGGGGGAGACAAGATTCCCTAAACCATACTGAAATAGTAAAGCAATCTTAAATAGGAATTAAAAGCCCAAACCCTAAAAATATTCATCAATTCTAAATAAAGAGGGGGGTGTGTGTGTGAGATTAAAAAATAAAAAAAATTCTTCATGCACCTTTGACTTAAATTGCTTTGACTTGGGGGAGAGGGAACCCCAAAGGCACCAATAATGTTTTAAATTTGATCTTGGAATGGAATATTTCTACAGACTTTTGTATAGGCCCACACTCTTTTCTGGTAAAAGAACTAGTTAGAACCTCTGGGTCATGGATTCTTGTTTTTCTCTTCTTTTTTGAGTGGGAATAAATAAAAAAAAGTTGGAAATGATCACCCTGTCATGTTCCAAATGGTGGAGACCGAGTTGCCTTCCCATGCCACGAGGAGCAGAACAGTAGGAGACGCTGTAAATACTGATGTGCTTGGAAGAAGCAGAACTGTGTGGGATTTAGGGAGCTTGGGGAAAATATAGCTGCTGTGCCCCTGCAGTGGAAAACAGGAGAACAGCATCCAATTTTTCTGCATCCACCCAGATTCTTCCCTTCCTCTCTGCAGTGGTGGGGAGCCTGCCCTGCCGGCTGCAGTCCCGGGCGCATGTTTCATGCTGGCTTCCGAGATATTTCTGCTATATCAGCACTGACTTGATCAATGCTGCGCTGAGTCTATGATTCCCTGCGATGTGCCATCATCTAGTGAGTAAAGGCAATGACGGCTCGGGGGGGAAAAAAAAAAAAAGCCAGGCAAGGCAAGCTTTTTGAACAAAACTACTGCGCTCATGTAGCTAGTGTGAGACATTGCTTCCTAGAAGTACTCAAAGGGTGAAATTCCAAGGACTTCCTTTCATAAAATTCTGGCAATCTTATGTTTGCATGAGCAATTCAGGTATTGCGGAGCTATTTGTTCCACTCCCTCTATTTCAGTCCTTTCATGGTATTGGGGAATTTATTTAGCACTATACTGGTGTGGAGATAATATGGCGTTAAGGGTATTTATTTCCCCATCTCCTGGTGTAGAGCTGAGCATGATTTGTTTAACAGTGAATCTCAAAGTAAGTGGGGAGGAGAGGGAAGAAAGTACTCGCCTGCCTGTCCAAGGCTTCCCAGGATTATTACCCAAAACTGGAGGTAGAGTTGAGCTAAGAATGATGCCTTCTCTCTGCCATGACAGTCAGGACGCAGCCTGCCCAGCAGCGGGTGTCCAGAGGAGCAGACCAGGACCTGCTTGACTGACCATCTGGGATGGAGTGCAGGCTGGAGATGAGATGAAGTAACTGGGCTCACAGGTGGGTTGCAGAGCACGGTCAAAGCGGTGTCATACAGGAGGGTGGAAACATGCTACCCATGCCCCTTCAGGGTGTAAACTCTGTCAACTTGGGGGCAGTGGTGAATGGGGATTAAGCGGTTGTGGCAAGCGGTGATGGGTTTGGCCTTGGGTGAGATTGGACAGGGGAAGCTGCCTGTGGTTCCAAGCTGCTGGAGCTCATTAGCACGCAGTGAAGAAGTGGATAGGGATTGAGGAAAGACTCCGAGCTACAAGGAGCAGCTCACAAGCTGAGGTTTGCTTATGCGGGGGGAAAATTACATCGGTTCGACAAACCCACCACTCAGCTTTTTGCAGGCAAACTGATTCCATTTTTGGGAGTGGCCAGTTGCATTTAACTTAAACCTCTTCCCAATCAACAGAATCCAAATAGGACCTCTGGGTTAAGCTAATATGAGATTATCCCTGTAGACTCTTGCACTTGCTTAGCAAAACCCTTTTGAAAAACATCCCTTAAATTAAAGCACCAGCACTTAATAAATTGAGAAGCTCTGGATGGCATAATGTGGAGGGATTGGGTGCTCTGATTCACAGTGATGGACCTGTTGTAGGACCTGGGACAGAATTTGTTAGGGATAGATGAAATCATTGTGAAAGACATCTCCCTCTCATTTAAATGTGTATCTAATGATGTCTGAGCACATACAGTGAATTTTAACAGGTAGTAGTATAACTAGTAGCCTAACTTCCATCTTTTTCACCTTGAAAGGTTCAGAACACCACATAAAATCTGTACTTTTCATATTTCCAGGTGCACCTTTAGGTGTTTGAAATGGTTTTTAAGAAACAATTTGAGGAAGTAAACCCAGTTTTGGGAGTTTATTATTCTCAACCTCAAGCAATGTTTCCACTTAATGGTTATGTCCAATAAATTCCAGGCAAGGTTTCCAATTAATAATGATGTCCAAACTCCCATATTACCCTGCCACAGAGAGTTTAGTAATATATGGACAAATTACTTCAATTCTTCCCAGTTCCCATTAGCATATTAAACTACAATTATCATATTCTCATATTTCAAAAATTCTGAAGTTTTTACCATATAGCATTGGAATTCCTTTCTGTGATGTCTGCGAAAAAAGGAATTCATCTGCATAACACTATATTGGATTTGAAGAGAGCTGAATCTGCTATTAAGAAATGAATATTTTACAGTCTGCATTAGGAAAAGACAGCTTTGAGTAGGATATAGTTCATTTTTTTAAAAAAAAAAAGGCTTCTTCTCCAGAACTGGCTGATCTGATCTGGTTTCTTTGTTAATAATAATAAAAAAAGATTTCTTGATGCTAATACACGGAATTAGCCTTAAGTGAGTCTTGTGGGGAAAAGGAAGCTGTGGTGGTGTTCCTCAAAACCTCCCAGCGTTACGTCGGCTTGTTAAGAAATGTTGAAAGCATGTTCTGAACGTGTCTGTTCAGAATTAATCATGTGAGGAAACAAAACACAGTTTAATGCAAAAATGCATCCAGTGGCCAAAATCAAAGATTAATCTGCCTCAGTATCCCCATCTCCAGCAGTGACCACAAATAAGTGTCCAGGAAAGGACACAAAAAATAAAACTGGATATTTAGATAAATTATTTCCCACACACACCTGAGCTCTTTCTTGTGTTCAGCTCTTCTGAGTTCAAAGAATGATGACCAGATGTGGCTTCTGCATATGCAGCAATTCGTGATAGACATCTCCTTGTGAACTCTACGCAAGACTAAAGACTCTGTAGGAGGTGATTTGTCTCCTTTCATACAGGAATGGAAAAACGCAGCAAAATAATTGTGACTCTAGTAGTTCCTACTGTGGTAGTGAGATGACGGCGGCCCTCTTCCCAGCTATGGCTGTAAAGGAATTACGAGCTGCAGAAGCACAGAGGAGCCCTGGAGCCCCACATGATCCTTTGCCTGGAGAGGAAAGGGGATGGGAACAGAGTGAGGGCAAAATGGGACCCTGGCTCCACAGCCGTGCAGGTCTGCCGGCTGCTGCTCCTGAGAGAAATGTCACAGGCAAGGACCTAAAGAAAGGGATAGAATAGCAAGATCCTTCTCATCATGGCAAAAGGATTGGAGAGGAGCTGCAAAGTTCTATACCATGGGATTTGTGTTTTAATCCATTTCTTAGTAATCCTCCCAGAAAACACTAAGAAGAGTATTAATAAATAATAATAATTGGAAAGGTAAGCACTAAGCTAGCAAAATGTCTAAGTGAGCATTTTTCTTTTTCAGGATAACCACACTGAGAAAAGACTGGGCCATCAAGGATATCTAAATGCTCTGGGACACCTCGGGGCGTGGGAGACGGAAGAGTCAGCTGCAGCAAAACTTTAACAATCTGTAGGATTTAAGGGTTTTACTGCTTCAGTAACACGAACAAATTGTTAGTGTAGCTGCTGCAGTGAAAGTCTCTGCTCAGTGTGGTTACAAAAAATAAAAAGCAAGGGTAAGCTTGGGTGAGAAAGCAGGGTAAGAAAGGGCTGCGAGACCTTCAGGGCCAATCTTGCCAAACATCTGAAATCAACGATGTAGCTTGGATGGGAGCCCTGCGTGGTATTTGTTAAAATGATATTGCAGAACTAGAAAGGGTTGAGAAGATCAGGACAAATGATAAAGGCTGAGGTAAGCAAACCTCTTCTCTGAAGAGCATCTGGAAGCACCTTTGTTCTTGGAGGGGACATAAGGTTGTGAGTGTGTCTGTAATGGCTCGTCGAAGGGACACGATCTGGAAACACAAACATCCGTCCCTGGTGCCTGAGTGCAAGAAGGGGAGGAAATTCAATGAAACTGAAAAGCAAGAAATGCTGAGAGGAAAAAAAAATACTCTTTTAAGCAATTTATACTGAGCCTGTGGAACCACCAAATGATGCGACTAAAGCCAGAATCAGCATTACCAAATGCATGCTTTGCTGCGTAACTAAAATAGCTAGAGTTTTTATAATTAAAGGGTGAGGGGGAACCCTCTTTCATGGCATTTAAACCAATCTCCCTCTTCTAAGATTAGCATGAAACTTATTGTCAGTAGCAGATTTGTTTATAAAATGTTCTGTAAACATAAATGTTTATAAATACGTAAAGGGAGGGTGCCAGGAGGAGGGGACCAGGTTTTTTTTCAGTGGTGCCCAGTGATAGAACAAGGGGCAATGGGTATAAAATCGAACATAGGAAGTTCCATCTCAACACGAGGAGGAACTTCTTTCCTTGGAGGGTGGCAGAGCCCTGGCATAGGCTGCCCAGGGAGGTGGTGGAGTCTCCCACTCTGGAGACATTCCCAACCCGCCTGGACGCCATCCTGTGCAACCTGCTCTGGGTGACCCTGCTCTGGCAGGGGGTTGGACCAGATGATCTCCAGAGGTCCCTTCCAACCCTTAACATTCTGTGATTCTGTATTTTTTTTTTTTAATTCTTTTTTCACCCATCTATTAGCTGGCGTTTTGTGTAACTCCCTTTAAAAGTCTGCTCTGCTGGTAACTGCTAGAAGTCAGTCATTTGGCTCTGTTCCAGTTTAGGAATTTCTGTACTCCTGACTGCAAATTATTCTTGGTCAGGATAATTGAACTGGATCCTCAGCGGATGTAAATTATCCCTGGTCTGCTGGAATTGCTATTGCATGGTTTGTGCAGATCCAGTGTTTTCGGCATTGTGCATGGTGGTGTTGAACATGCCACGAGTACATTGGGTATCTGCTCCTCTGGATATTTCACAGGATTATTAAGTTAAATAGGTTAGCAGGAGGATTTGTAAAAAAGTAAAATTAATTGTACTTTAACTGCGCTGATTAATTGTGCCTAGCTTCAGGAGCAAAGCATGCTCATCTGGTTGGTGCAGCAGAAATGAAGGCTGAGGGAGATACGTGACAATGTAATCACATAGCTTGATGTCTACTTCTTGCTTACTAATTTTATTAGTCTCTGTAAATTCTCTTTATTGGTAGGATTTATCTCTCCTTTCCCCAACTAGAGAAATCAACCCCCCTTGAAAATTAATTAGTAATAAACAGAATTTGCTATTTAAAAAAGAAGGAATTTTTATATATCAAGAACTATTTTTTAGAGCCATTTGTCTTAATCATAATGTGGTGCCAACAAGTAGCGTATTGAAACATCTTTGTATGAGCCAGACATGAAGACAAGTTGTTACTGCACTGTGCAAAGACAAAGAGATGAACAAATTAAGTAGTATAAAAATGCAGATGAAAAAGTGTAGTATATTCTTATTAGCTCACTTTGAAATGCATGACTTAGTATTTTTCTAAAATGTTCACACCTGATACCTTGGACACGGACTTTTAATTCAATAGAAATCTTTGTCTTTGAGTTACAGACCTGCTGAAAATTGGTGCTTGCACAAACAGCAGCCGTGGAAAAAGAGGCTGGATTTTCAGGTGTTTGATGGGACTTGAGGGACTGCAGTTCAGTTCAGCCCACCACAGATGTTGGACATAGGCTGGCTGGTCCTTCCGTGGGCAGCTCTGCTAGTGCTTCAGTTTGGAGCAGGGATGCACTTTTAGAGGCAATCTCTGATCACCTTCACTTTGCTGCACTTGTGTGTTGAGTGGTTTTGGCACGTGAAATCGGTTTCCTTTGGGATGAAACTCAGCTGCACCCAAGTTCCATGCGAAGAGGAGGATGCATCATGGATGTAATGAATTTTCCCAGCTCTGACCATAGTCGAGAAGGAGCTTGGCGAATGGCATGCTCGGCATCCCCGAATACACCAATAAGAACAAAATTAAGAAACACACTTAAGTTACTGAGGATATATCTTGGTGTTTTACCAACTTGTATCTCTGTTCAGGACTTGGTCTTGGCTGGGGCCGCATAGATAGTTAATCATTGCGTATTTCCTGGAAAACTGCTTAATCTGAAGCTTTACCTTTAAGCAGAAGATTGTTCTGTATAGGTCATGACAATTAGAAAGATATTCAACTTCCATTCTAACTTTAGGGTATTTTTGCAATTATTGTAAGGTTTTTTTCAGGACGTGTGGATCAATAAAGCTGATTTGCAGCTAGTGTAAGACCTCTTTATACACAGCTTCCAAAGAACTAACTAACTTCCTCTTAGTGAGAGAAGCTTAGGTGATAAAGGTTGGGAGTGAGGTATCACTAAACTGAATGAGCTACAGCATGAAAGATCTGTAATTGATTTACAAGATGTATGTCTTCCCTACCTGAATAACCTTTTTTTTTTTTCTTTTTAAATCCCCAGGCTTTCTTGCTTTCAGCAAACATACGGGGAATGGTGACCCCTGTTGCAAATAGCTTACAGTAAAAAGGAATGAAATACGGCACAGAAAGGTTGGATTACACTGTTAAGCACGGTCATTGTGAAAGAATGGTGTATGCAATGACAACTCAGTTTTAAGCAGGTTAAGAAGTGAATATTTTCAAGGTCATCTCTTGCTATCTGGAGCACATTTATGGCCCTCGGCCGTTGAGTGAAGCAGGAGGAAGATCAGAGGAAGGACAACCAAGAGGAGAAAACTGGCTGCTTCTTCCAGGTCCTCCCCAGGCCAATCTCTCCATCATGGAGCTGTGACCTCAGGGTACAGGAAAGAGTACAGTCAGAGATGGCATTTGGGAAGGACATGGGTTATAAAGAAGCCAGGTCAATAAGGGTTCTAAATTGCTTGTTTTGTGTGCCCCATATAGAGCTGTAGCCATGGATGATTTTCCTTTTTCCTTTCTATTTATTGCTGGAAGACAGTAACTAGGTAGGCTGCAGACCAGTGGGACTGTACTTATGGGGTAGGTATGTGGGGCTGAATGGGACGCTCGGGATCACTGAATCGTGTCACCTGTACTTGCGGATGAGCTGGTAAAGGGTATCTCATCCAGAAGGATCCACAGAGCGCCCCTTCCAAAAGCTGCCAAACCCCAAAGGCGGCAAAACACTTTCCAGGGCCCTGGAATGAACATGACTTTCCAAAGTCCTTTTCCACTTTACTGCCCCACAGACTCTGCAAAATAAGGAGGAAGAGTCATGGATGCATTTAAATAAGCTTTTCTTGAACAAAATATCACTCCCCCATCATCTGTCCATGGATCCCACATTAGGCTATAAGCCAGGTTGATCAACCCCATTTGGCACTCCAAAGCTAATATTTTGGCCAAATGAATTGGAGTTACTGCAAAACCCCTGTACGAGAAACAGATTTGTCTTTGCTTTAAATTTCTATTTAACCTCCCCTTTTTTTAAATTTGTCTAATCCTTGCTATTTAGAGAGTATCTGTACATTTTATCTTCTGTGTTAGTCATATTAATGAAAGACCATCACTAGTATTAAAAATGAGAGTTTAAGTTCTAATTTATTCTTATAGGAGCATAAAAGCTGCTTGGCATAAACTAGCATGATTCTTGACTACATATAATTTCTACTCGGTGTGAATTTTGCCTCATATTCCCTGATGGGATTGTAATTGCCGTATAGTTTATCTTAAAAAAAAATCTCCAACTCTGTCCGTGATCCAGTACATCAAATCCTACTGAAAAGACAGCTGCCATCAGCACTGGCCAAAAGTTTCCATCTGTGGCCATTAGCAAGTCCTTAGATACCATCAATAATGCTGCATTGCTCTCGTCTTGTGCACTTGTCCAGGGTTGTTCAGCCAGATCAAAATATGAATGTCAGGCAAGTAATTACAGTATCTTCCAAATATTTAACTTAAAAGACATGAAATACAGCAATTTGGAACTTGGAACAAAATATGAAAGGTTATTAATACTTTTTAAGTATTAGAGGGTTCTGTGTGGATAATATATTTGAGGAAGCTCAGAACCTGCTGGTGAGTAAGGATGCAACAAGTATGAATTTATACTTGAAGCTGCATTTCTGGTTCACTTATTAAAAAAAAAAACAACACCCAAACCCAAAACAAAACTTGGGTTTTCATGGCCTGTAGCCTGCTAGTGGCTGCGATTAGCAGGTTTTCATCTGCAAAATGAAACTGTGTCAGAGGTGATGGGTCTATTTTCATATTATTTGGGTGCAGCCTATGACTTTCTCTTATTTGCATCAAAGTCCCTCTCCTTTCTGTAACAGTGACCGTGGGTTTGTTCCATTATGCCACTCAAGCACAGACCAAAAGTTGATGCCCTCACTTGCTTAATGCTCCAGCCCCTTCTTTGAGGGGAACGTGCATTTTGTTGTGTTTGTCAACCAGCGAAGTGGTAGGACACACAGCAGAGCCCCAGAGGAAGGAGCTCTTCTAGGGGATTTGTTTCCCACGTTGCTGTCACAAATAAGGTTTGCTCTCTGGACACTTCCCTGCACTGAACCATCCCACCTTTAAACATTCACTGCTTGGCAGCAAGGGCAGGGCAAATGAGTGAGTTTTCACAACTTGGTCTTACTTGACTCTGTCGTGTTACTGGGAGTGATGCAAACTGTCTCCACCTTCATAAAAGCAAGCTAGAGGCTCATTGTTTCCTTGATGTAAAGTGGATTTACTGGCATTCTAACTGATCTCTGACAGTATTAGGAGATAATTCTTGACTAATCTGCAGTAACATTGTTGGTTTGGGTTTTGTTTTGTTTTGTTTTTTTTTCCTGCGCTGAAGAACATACTTCCCCAGGTTAGGATTTATTCAGCATCTCATAGATCACTGCAGGATGGTCCCTGGCAACTCAGGCTCGTTCAATGTGCGTGCGGACAGATTGCATTATCTCTAATGTTTTGAATCAGATCATACTATGTATTTAATCTCCAAATCAATTTCCCAGTGAGTTTTGAGAGCTTTTGTTTCTGCTAGCTAAACTCTGTACGTGGAGAACGTAGAGTTCTGGGGCTGCAGTAGCCTGAGTTCTTTCTGGGAAAGGCAGATACTTTTTTTTCTTTAGGAGTCTTATAACAAAACCAGACTAAGGATTTTTGTGTGCCCAACCTGGCTCTGTCATTTACTGAATGGAAAAGGTTCAGGGCATTTGTTAGTACCAGTGGATTTATGGGGAGCCTGGGTACTTTAAGCCCTCTGGATTTAATAGAGGAAGTGACCTGAACAAAAACTTCCAGCAATTCAGCAAAATCCCCTAAAAAGGAGCTCAGGGGCTGCGGATTTCACTTTTCTCGAAGAATTGTCATGGGAACTTGCACACTGGTTGGCTGGACAACCCAGCCGTGGCCAGAGCAACAACCTCAGGCTTCAGTCCTCTGGTAACTGATGTGTCTATAGGAAGTTTTTGCACCCTTGTCTTTTTCTTTTGGCCAGCTCTTGAAAGCCATGAGACATAAAGCCTTAAGTGTGTTGTGCGATTTCCTTACTGGGGCAGAATGTTTTATTTCTGATAAGTAGACTGCTTTTCCTAGCATAGAAATTAAAATTTTACTGGTTATTTTCTCCAGAAATACTTCTGCAGCTATGGTGGAGCTAAAAATGTTTTAGCTTGATATATTTCACCAGTTCAGAGCTAATAATTTCTTCTGTGATGTCAATTGGTATCATTACTTGCCTGAAAAGAAATAATTTCAGGCACGGCCAGGCCAATTAAATCTAAACCTTTTGCTGATCTGTCCAGGAACGTGGAAAATAAACAAACAAAAAAAATTTTAACTTGAGGCAGAATGTCTCTCAAAACATAGAGAAGAAAGCACAGGGGCTTGGCAAGGAAAGAGTGAAAGGAGAAAATTTTGAGGAAATGTTGAAGTTTGCCTTTTATCTGCTTTCCATGGGAACCCCATCCAATTTCCAGTGAGATCAACGGCAGTCTTTTGTTTCTTCATTCCAGTTTTGAAAAGCAACTAGAACAGTGGCAGGTTTAAGTAAAACAGTGCGATTCTTGGCTCTGCTCTCCCTTTCCTTCCTGTATTTCAGTGTTCACTTTAAAGTACTGGGGGGGAAAAACACCATTGTTAACAGTGTTTCTGGGAATACTTTGACATGCATTGCAAAGGAAGGAACAATTCCACCAGAAATAAGGAGAGCTTGTAAGAGCAAGGCTTTCTTCTTTCTGCTGATGTTCTCATTATCAATATTTCAACAGGACTCAGCAGTGTAAGATGGAATAAACAAAGCAATCAGAGAGAAATGGTCGCTGTATTGTTACAGGAGAGAAACCAAAAAGATTCTGCAATAAAGCAGTTGAAACTCTAGTGCCCTTAAGCTGGGCTAATGACTGACTAACTTATTGTACCTTTCACTTAAAATTACTCTATATAGACAGTTTGCTTCACCCACAAATGAAACCACTACAGCTTCTAAGATGCAACATGGCAGCAGCTTAGCAGTACAGCAATTTAAAAAATTTTTTACATGACCAGATGTAGTACATGGTAGTTATATGTTACTATTAAGACGAGAAGCATTTAGATGAGCTGAAATAATGACCTGCTTTTTTGGTACCTAGTGGCTGCTAATTATAATCTGCCCTTTCAATTCTTCTCACTGCCTCAATTGGGTGCGTTAGTAATGGAGAACCATTACACTGCACCTGAGAAATACCGACCCAGATGAAAACCATCTGCCGCACCGTCAACAGCAGCCTGGGTAGCACCTGCACCTCTTCCACTCCTGGAAAAACTCATCTTTTCTTATCTTATGCATTCAGCTCCAGGTTGGCTTGACATAGCAGCGTAGTCTTTTAGAAACAAAGTTGAAAGAAACTCAGTAGAATGGTGGTGCACTGGAAATGAAAGTGCTTAGTTTCAAATTTGCGCCCAAGGGCGTTTAGTATTATTGCAAGTTTCCTAAAACCCAGTTTTGAGGTGCGGACTTGCAAGGGCATAGCAAAGCCAGAGCCACCGACACCTCATTTTCTTTCCTGGTATATAACAAACCTGCCTGCCGTGGCTCTAAAACCAGATACAATCTGTTCCAAACAATATCACTGCAGGTGTCTTTTTGTCATTTTCCTAGATAATTTCCTGTCAAGAGGATTAGAGAGCAGCCTACAGGGAGAAGACAGCAGCTTTGGTGACATCCCTCCCATTTAATGTTGGTTTTATCTGGTCTGGATGCTGCCCTGGAACAGCGGCTGTGGGAAAACACAGGGTAGGAGTCGCCAGGTTGGAGCATTCTTGTTGGAGAGGCTTAGAAATGCTCAAAGTTTGCAGAGTCTCTCTGGGAATCACAGATGCCAGCCTATGTGCGTGACCTTTAATAAATATTCTGCCTTTGAGAAATCAGGGAAAGAACACTTTTCATGCAATACTGGGACACACCAAGGGAAAATTTGGCTTTGCAATGGCCGTGACAGGCTTTCTTAGGCCAACTAGCTCTGCCCTCTTCATGGTATGAAGCATCTCAACCCTCCAGATGACTGATAAAGAAGCAGCATGAAGGACAGCTGCAAAAATCTGCTTCCGTGCAAAAAACCTCAAAATACATGCTCTCTTTAGGCAAAAACCAAGTGTTTTATCTGCATCTCTTAAAATATTTTTTTCACAATAACAACATGAAATCCAGCCGCTTAATTTGCACTGAGATAAATTTTCCTAACTGGCATTAGCATGGCTTGTTTTAACAGCAAAAGGCTGATAAAGCAGCTGTTAGATGCGAAGTGTAGCCCTGTGCAAAGGTAAATGCTGGGAACAAGGGCAACTGCCAGAAGCACGCTGGAATTTTTCCCTGCTTCTGGCTCATTCTTGGGGTGTATGGATTGCAGGCAGCCTATCCCATTTTTCTGGCAGCATTGTATCTGTGCCTGTGGCTCAAGGAATAAGGTCGTCTGAATAACAGAAGCTGTGCTGTGCATCCCTCTTTGTGGTTCTTGGTTTCAGTGCTGTGAGAGTTTGGCGTATGCTGCCTTGCTGGTGGTTGGGTTTGTGTCCAGGCATGACACCTGCTACCTGATGAGAAAAGATTGGCAGTTATAATAAGACCAAAGAAGAGGGGTTTTTCCTCCATAAATTCGTTGAACGTAGGAATTAAGACTTGTGACTCAAGCCCCCAGGATCATTGGTTTGTGTTAAGAAACGTGAGAGGTGGATTTAAAGACTACTTGTTAGTTCCTGGTTCTCTGGTTTCATATTTTACAACTTTTCCCCCTGAAATAGAAGCTGTAAACTTTGATGTTTAAAGCAAAATTGAAATTAAATTTTAGGCTTCTAGAGCTATAAGAAAATAAGGCCAGGTTGGACGGGGCTTGGAGTAACCTGGTCTAGTGGGAGGTGTCCCTGCCCATGGCAGGAGCTGGAAGTAGATAATCTTCAAGGTCCCCTCCAACCCGAACCATTCTATGGGTATAGCTCTTGTAGTTTTAAAGATGCATCTGTGAGAGCTTGTAACAGTGACTGGAGTATGTAATTTGCTCGTGGTATTGTCTTACCTGTGCTCAGTGTGGTATGATTTTATTTGGTTTTACTCAATACTTTTATTGAATAATAAAAATGATACGAATAACAAAAAATAAACGTATATATAGTTTGTTGAGGCCTGTGCTAGAGCTTTCGGAATGATAATTTCAATGGAAATCATGGGGGATGTTTAAGGCTTTTCAGACTGCCACCCAACTGCATTCTTATGGACGCAGCTGCTGCAAAGAAAGTGCCTTTTAAGTTGAGAAAAGAGAAGTTCTCTATTTTCATGCTATTTGGATTATCATCTGGGTTTTTAGTTGTCATTTTTAACAAAAAAAATTTAAATTTGCAGGGCTTTAAAGGCAGACCCAAAGGTTGCTCCTTCCCTGGGACAGGTTTATTCTTTCCCGAAAAGCAGGAAGCAAGGAAAGAAGAGAAATTGAGATCTGTTTCAAAGCTTTTTGCTGAAATCATTTGCATTGGCATCAAACCCTAATACATTGTAGCTGATCTCAAAAACTTCTAAAATCAGCTCCTCTCCTGTCTGCAGTGTCTTAATTAATAATGCTGGAACTCTCTGCATATTAGAAGGAATCCATTTGCTTGAAGAAAGAGAATTACAGTCTTGGCATATTTTCCCCGCGAATCAATTTGCATTCACTTCCTAGGCTACTATGGACTTGGGTAAAACAATTGTACTTTTAAGACTCTGGCAGACGACAACTTTCAATGGAAATTTCTTTTGCAAACATTTTATTCTGACAGCTTTATAAGGCTTTGAGTAGGAACTTGAGGCTGAATTTATCGTATTGATAGGTTTTAAGATACTGCATGAGCAGAGCCTGCTGAAAGCAATTTCACAAGTCAGTCACAATATCCATTAGTTTACAGATACACTGAAACTAACTTTTGCCTTCTCTCCACTTTAGACCAGTTCTTTCCCACTTCCATAAAACACTACTTTGTCACGTCAAAGTGAAGGTCAAACATTCAGGAGTGAAAAGCTAGTGAGTGCAACGTGACGGTGGGAAGCTGCAACTCCCCCTGTTCAAATACGCCTTATTCACACGCATTTGCAAGACAATCTCCGTGCTGCTCGCCAGTAAGTCGCTTGCCAAAAAGCGATATACAAAGTGATTCTGGTTTGTCTGGTGCTGGTAGCTGAAATACCATGAGCCCCTGCAGCAATTTTAAGTGAAAACCCCACAGAGTGGGAGCACCAGTACTAAATGCCTGTAAAATCTCTCCCATGGAGAGTCATACATCTGTGGTTTTTTCCATTTACCTTTTTTCTCCCTGCTAGGGTGGATCTCTTTCCCCTCTGAAGCCCCTTCTGGTGAACCTGCCTCTCTCTTCCTTTTGACCTATCTCTGGCCATTCCAAGAGCTTTCTTTTTCTGGCACTTTTGGTTTTTTTAGCCCTTTACTTTCCAGTTGCTTCCTGTCTTGGTTGTAAAAAAAGAATCATATGACTATTGGTTTGGTTTTTTGGAAGCTATTGCAATTTCTTTGACATTGAAAACATCTGGAAGAAAAGTGGATGGCAGAGGAGTAGTGAACTTCATCCCCTCTGGGTTTTCAGTATGCTTCAGTGATCTCTCCAGTGGTGGGACAGTAGCTAATTTGAAGCATGTGGATTTGTTCTTGATGCAGCTTTTCCTGCCTGGTACACAAAGTCGTAGGGAAAATAGTACCCTACACAAATATCCCTTTAGTTTCCACTTTCTGGGACTGGTTATGAGACACAGGGACATTTTAAAGAAAAGAACGAGAAGGTTGTTTTTTGGTCAAACCCAAGTGGAGCAGGAATAAAGGAGAGGAAAGGTAAGAAAGGGGAGGGGAATCACAGAAAGTTCAGGGTTGAAAGGGACTTCTGGAGATCATCTCGTCCAACGCTCCTGTCAGAGAAGGTCCACCTAGAGCAGGTGGCACAGGATGGCGTCCAGGAGGGCTGGGAATGTCTCCAGAGTGGGAGACTCCACCACTTCTCTGGGCAGCCTCTTCCAGTGCTCTACCACCCTCAAAGTAAGGAAGTTTCTCCTCATGTTGAGCTGGAACTTTCTATATTTGATTTTATACCCATTGCTCCTTGTCCTGTCACTGGGTACTACTGAAAAAAGCCTGGCCCCCTCCCTTTAAGTATTTGTAAACATTTATAAGATCCGCCCTCAGCCTTCTCTTCTCCAGACTAAAAGCAAATGAGAAAAAAGATGGAATCCAGTAGGTAGTGGCTCTTGATTGTCTGTTCATTAGTCACCTCCTCCTTTTGGCCAACACATGAAAAACACCTTGATTCTGCCATCCGTTAAAAAAAAAAAGATTTACTTTCTGTCCAGCCTGGCTCTTTAGAAAGAAGTCTATGTCTTAAATTTCATGGTAGAAAGGCGTTTGCAACCTGGGAGCTAAAAAAGATTAGTAGTCAATTCCTGTTTTCATACCAAACTTATAGCTGTAGTGGCACGGTCAGCTGCAGGGTCATGGCTTTCCATAGTAAAATTAAAAAATAATAATAATTTTCATACAAGTTTGCATCAGCACCCTTTGTATTTGCTGCCGAGCGTGACCATTTCCTTTGATATACTGATAATTTCCCCCCGGCTGACGCTGTAAATATGCCTGTTTGGTGAGGTGTTCTGGTTTTTCCATGCATATTTATTATAAATTAAGTGCGGAGTTTCCTTGCATTAGCTCAGGGACGGATTTAAAGAGCAGAAAAATGCAAGTAAGCTTTTGTTTTATGGGTTACAGTTTTTATAATATACTTCCTTCAAGGAAGAATGAACATGCTTTCCTCATTGACATAACTCTTTGAAAGCTAATATTTTTACTAGTGTTCACAGAGTGCAGTAAATTAATTTAAAATACCTTTTAAGGATGTAATAACACAATGAATAAGAGAAGTGGAGAGGAAAAAGTGTAGAGAGAAAATCAAATGAAAAGAATCAAAGCTGATCATGCCAGTGAGCTTTCAAACTTTATATAATGATGAACTTTAAGGAGGCAAAAAGAATAATAATAAAAAAAATCTCATTTACTTCAGCCTAGAGACCTACTTCCATTTTTGTCCTTAATTATCCTTGGTGGCATTCATTATATCCTAGCTTAGCCATCTTAAAAATTGCCACGTGTCCTAAATCTATAATCTTGGCTTTCTGTACGGTCGGTGAAGAGACCCTGACATCTATGAAGAACGGCTTGTCTGGTGTGAGGTGTGTGTCTCGTGCAGGTGAGATGCTGGTAGGATGGAGGGAGGCAGTCCGAGAACCTGTACACAATCGATCAATAATTTTGGAAAGTGAACCTTGAGTGAAAGATATTTGAACAGGATCTGGGCTCACATTCCAGCTCTTTCACAGACTTTCTGGATTGTCTCAGAGCCAGAAGAAAGATTCTCTGTTACGGGGACATCCCAGCCTCAACAGACAAGGGAAGGCCTATCTCTGTTGTGGAGATGTGACGATGAGACACACGTAGATGGGTAATGTCTCTCTCTGTGCCAAAGGCACTCACATGCTGGTTTCACTGTCTCACAGCCTCTTTAATGTCAATATTATATTTATGTTCTTCCTTTTGTCTTCTTTTGCATCTGTCCTTTACTATGTTTGATCTGCTCTCCAAGATCTGGGATGTGATTCACTGAGCACCCTCCAAAGGTGCAGATTGGTGATTACTTCTCATTGCCCATCTCGGGAGTCTTCAAGCCCCAGATCAGGTTTTGAAGTTGCGCAGGTTTGTCCTAACGTGTCTTTACCATATGACCCCATTTGACCCCGTATCCTGTGAGAAACCTACCTTCAAAGCACTTGTGATGTGGTTTTGGCTTTGACTTGGGGAATAGCTCCAGCTGAGACTCTTATAACCGCACTTGATCCGAAAGGACTGAAGTCTTTTATTCTGATGCTTGCCGACCTTCCCTTGCTGCCCCTTCCAAGCCCAGGGTACGAAACTCTCAGGGCACACTCACCACTCCCAAATCTGTATCCCCTCAGAGCGCTGTGGGAGAAAAGAGGAGAAAAAACCTTGAGGTGCAATGTAGCTCACACTCTGGGCTACCAATCTCCTACTGGTATTGCCAGCCCCAGTCTCTGGCTTCCCATCTCCGACTCCCAGCTTTGGAATCTAGTACCTAATGAACAGTAATCATTCAGTCCATCCATCAGTCAGTCAACTCAGGTGAGTTATCTTCAACTCTCCTGCTTTAATAAAGTCTAAGCCAATCCTCTTCCTCTGTCTCCATGTAGAAGTACAGCCCTCTGCTAAGGGCTGGATTTAACTTAATTTATCTTTTAAGGAAGTGTATCACATCTGGCAGACGGAAAATAGAGGGAGAGCTCAACATCCATCCTTACAGGCATGCCTGCAGAAAAATAAGTGGTAGGATAAAGGAGGAGGTGTCAGAGAACCTGCAAGTCTTCCCACAAAAGTAGGAATATTCAGACAACCCATTGCCAGCTCAGTCCCACAAACATGCAAGGCGATATGTAGACTTCCCTCAAGATTATTTTCAGAGAGTAAACCAGCTGTGGCAGAAGAACAGTATTCCCACTGCTGAACAGAATTGCTTTTAAAATCATACAATAACCATAAAGCCAACCAATGGAAATGTCCCAGATATCCTAATTTCTCATAAATTCTGTGAGAACACTATTACATTGAGTTTGCATCTGCTGCCTTTACATCTGCAGCCCAACGATGGCTAAATAGATGAGCATCAGCTAGAAATGAAGAGCCCTTGAAAGTTCACAAGTCCAATTATAGAAATTGCTTGTATGACAGTATGCGGGTGCCAAACTGTAAAACTGGCCTTAAATTCTCGCAAGCAAACCTTTCTTTTTCTTTTCTTTTCTTTTTTTTTTTTTTCTTTCCTTTTCTACAGATACCCGGTTCAGTTAAGGGAATAATTGTTTTTCACACATTTGTAAGTTTTAAGGTGAGAAGAATCCATAATGATTATCTAGTGTTGACCTTGCGTGTAAGACACGGCAGAATTTCACCTCTCATTTCCTTCCCTGCTGTTGTTTCAGGGATATAAGGAAGCCCCTAATTCTTCCAAGGCAGCAAAGCTCTTTTTAGCCTCATCTGTTGTAGAGATCGCCACATCCATCAAGGAACCAAACAGCAAGTGTGGCCTTTGGATTGATGCTAATGTAATACTTTGGGATATGGAAATCTAGTTTATGGTTAGCCTCCCTATGTGCTATAATGATGCAAATCCTAAATGATATTATTGGCAGGTTAAGGCTGGCGGGATGATTTGATGCCACTGCATTTCACTCTGTTTGCTCTTGGTGAGACCCGCGTCTGGCCCTCAGGATGCTGTTCGGTCCCCAGCTGCACGGAGGGACAGAGATGACTTTGCTCCTCCCTGCTCCTGCAGCTTATCGCCCTCATTGTTTAAACGTGTGGGTGACTTCTCCCTGTCTCCCTGGTACTTGCCTTGTTCCAGTCGCCAGCCTTTCATTCCAGTTCCCGCTTCCTCTGTTGGGTTAGAGGAACATTTAACAATTCAGTACTTCTTTGCCTCTCAGTGTGGTTTTTTTTTTTTCTTTTTTTTTTCTTTTTCTTTTTGTTAATGTGAGCTGGACAAGCTCCCTGCAAGGAATTTTATTTCTGGCCTATGGAAGGTTCTTTCAGACCTTCTGTGCACCTTTTAATATTTTCCAACTGTCTTTTATTGACATGAATGCCAGAACTGTGCTCAGTATGACTGTGCAGTGTCCCCAGTGCTATATGCAGGAATAAAATTATCTGTAAGAACAGAATCACAGAATCACCCAGGTTGGAAGGGACCTTTAAGATCATGGAGTCCAACCATCAACCCAACCCTGCCAAAGCCACCACTAACCCATGTCCCTCAGCACCACCGGCTGGGAAATACCTCCAGGGATGGCGACTCCACCACTGCCCTGGGCAGCCTGTGCCAAGGTTTGTTAACCCTTTCCATGAAGAAATTACTCCTAATATCCAATCTAAATCTCCCCTGGTGCAACTTGAGGTCATTTTCTCTTATCCTATTGCTTTTTACTTGGGAGAAGAGCCCGACCCCCCCTGGTTACACCCTCCTTTCAGGCAGGTCTAGAGAGCGAGAAGGTCTCCCCTCAGCCTCCTCTTCTCCAGGCTGAACAACCCCAGTTATCTCAGCTGCTCCTCAGGAGACTTGTGCTCCAGACCCCTCACCAGCTTCATTGCCCTTCTTCGTTGCCTGGTCTTGCTTTCTGCAATCCTACCTATGCATCCAAAAATTGCTGCTTGGGTCTCAGTAACATGTAAAAAAAGTTATGCTGAATTGCTGTTTTCTGCCATAAACCCGTCACAATTTCCAGTCCCTGCTTTCCGTAGCACGGTCCCTATTTCACAGGTATGACTAGATGGATGACCCTGAACAAGACTGTAATTGAACATCACTGCTTAAGTGGTCCTGCCTTATTCAGGTCCATTGCTCTCTGTAAATACCTGGTACTCAGCGTTGTTTACCATTCTGCTGATCTTGGTATAATCTGCCAATTTCATCCTCCCGTTACTGATGGTAATGAGCACCGGTCTGTGATGTGGCCAGTTCTACATGCACACACCGCGGACTTCACAGGTGTTGGAAGGGGTTCCCATTTTAGGACCAGCAGACAGGATGGGTCAGCAGGACCATTCCCAGGCTATCACCATTGTCATCAAATCGTACACACTTGACGCAATGTTACCTTCTGCTTATGTATTTCTCTTTCTTTCTTGGTGCTACAACTTTTTTTTGCAATGTAAGTTTAGCGCATGTGAACTGCTCAGTTATCATTGGGCTTGCCTGACTGTAACCAAGTTTTGTATTTCCTGTACTTGAATGGTTTATCTCCCTTCTTTAAGCCAGTACCACTTCTTTGAACCTCTCTCATTTTCCCTGGGCACAGGTAACCAAAGCTGTTTATAATATTTTAGAAATAATCTCCTTACCACCTTTCATGATGTCCACTGCAAATAATCTAGCAGAGTATCAACTTGTGCTAAGTAACTGCAATTTTTTTAATGTCTGTTACAAAAAATCTAGCTATATTTCTTCCATGCAAATACCTTTATTCACCAAATTTATAAGCTAGTAAAAGAATGAAATCAGATTTGTCTGACATGACTTATTTTTCATGAAATGCTGTTGACTGGAATTAATTATATCCCTATCTTTTAATCCTTATTGATTTCCATATCAGCTTCCTCATTATTTTGCCTGGGAATGAGGGCAGATTAATCAGCCTCCAAGTTACTTGTTTCATCACAGATGCTTTTTTGAACATTAACACCACATTCAGACTTCTCCAGTCTTCTGGAACTTCTCATGGTTTATCATACTTATTAAGACTTAATAGCAGTGGGGAAGAGATTTGCTCAAGTAACTTTTCTTCAGGATTCTAGGCTGAAATCCATCTGGGTTTGCCTAATTTCCCCCCGATGGCTTTGTCTTTTGAAAAAAATGAGGCTTATGAATGGCCTGGAAGAAGTTTCACCAACACTTCTGGATGGGAACACTTCTTGCTCTTTCCCAAAGGTGATGCTCAGGACTTGCTCACACCACAGGCAAAAGTTCTGAGGTCCTGGGGGACTGTGAGCCCCTCTCCCACCGCCTGTACCAGACTTCCCACTCTATAATGCTTCCCGTGGAACTGGGAAAGGTGTCAAAGGAGGAGCATGGGGGGTGGCAGTGAGGTGAGGAGCAGCGTGAGCTCGTGGACTACGCACCAGCCGAGCTGTCAGGAAAGCATAATCCTCTTCCCACGTTGCAGCTGAACCCACCATCAATTCCCTCCATCGCTTTCTCTTCCTTTCCCTTTTGTATAATATGGCTGTACCGTCCGTAATAAGGGGGATTGTGTGGGTGCGTGGGGGAATCTTACTCAGATGATTTAATAAATAGTCATTATTGATAATAATACGTTATTGGTTGTTAATTTTAGTGCTTTGTCTCCCTGCATATGTAGGGTTCCAACACTGACAACTTTCTGCCATGTATAAGTGGGTTGTTCCTCTTCTAATTCCTACTATGTAATTATAGGAGGAACATTAAAATAGATATACGTTTAGTAAAGGTCACATTTTACTTTAATGCTTTGGAATTTGTGCTTTGATAAATTTGCAACTTGTAATGTTTACATGTCATTGAATACAATGGCGGTGACCTACTATTGTAGTTGAAAGTTCATTAGTTCTGGTAGATTAGACAGTATTAATTAACTAAGATTAAACATTCTTTTAAACCATCATAAACTGCCATCTCAGTGTGGCAGCTTATTAAAGAACATTTTCTGGTTGTTTGTTAAACCAGACTGAAGTGACAATGTAATTATATTTATTCCATCAAACAGAAAGGTCAGTTGACAAGGCTGATGTTTTCTTGTTAATTACAAGTGGATGATTTCATTGATTAAAAATATGAGCTTGGTAAACCTGTGCATAGAGCTAAGAGATATATAGGAACCCAGGGGAGGGAGGAAAGGGGATGGGAGGAAGATGATTTTAAATGTTATTTCCACTCCCTCCTGTTCAGAGCCTTGGCACGAGCAGAAACAGATTTGAGCGCTGATAATTCACCGATCTGTGGGGTCCCTGCTTTTGGGGGTGCAGCTCTGCGTTAGACTGGGAGGGCACCACATCTGCCCGGCTGGGAAATACCTCCAGGGACGGTGCTTCCACCACTGCCCTGGTGGATCTTCCAATCCTTGATAACCCTTTCAGTGAAGAAATTTCACCTAATATCCAAACTAAACCTCCCCTGGCGCAGCTTGAGGCCATTTCCTCTTGTCCTATTGCCTGTTCCTTGGGAGAAGAGGCCAACTCACCCTGGCTACACCCTCTTCTCAGGCAGTTGCAGAGAGCGAGAAGGTCTCCCCTCAGCCTTCTCTTCTCCAGGCTGAACAACCCCAGTTCCCTCAGCCGCTCCTCACAAGACTTGTTCTCCAGACCCCTCACCAGCTCCATTGCCCTTCTCTGGGCACACTCCAGCCCCTCGGTGTCCCACCTATACTGCGGCATCCAAAACTGAACCCAGGATTCGAGATGGGAGCTCACCAGTGCCGAGTACAGGGGAACCATCTCTGCCCCAGTCCTGCTGGCCACACTATTGCTGATATAGGCCAGGATGCCATTGGCCTTCTTGGCCACCTAGGCACACTGCTGGCTCATATTCAACTCATATGACACTGAACTGAGACTTGGCATCTGGGTTTCTGGTGCAGAGGGCAAGTTCAGAGCTCCAGGACTGAAAGCTTTGGAGATCTGCTCATTTTGCTGGCTGGCTGGACAAGGCTGAATTGTAAAGCTCTGCTGTAGGGTCCTGTCTGACCACCAGGTCCAGTTAAGAAACAATCAAGGTGACTTTGAGAAGTCTCCAACAACTCTGTCTCCAAATATCTTTTTCTCTAGTATTCCACAGTTAGGAGCTAACCTTTTAAGTGCAACGCAACTCCGCAAATAAAGAAATGGAAGCCAATTTTTGGGTGTAAGCCTAGATTAAAGCAATACTATCAACAAACATAATACAGTGTGGTAAGTCATGGTTGCTTATGAAAAGGCTCTTAGATCTGCTTGTCCCTCCTGTGTCTCCCTGGCATATTGTGAAAGGCTGATATCCCACTTTTGTGCTGAAAAATAGGAATTTCCTGCTGGTTGAATTGATGTTGACTGAATTGATGTTGGCTGAATCTTTGTGAATGGAAAATTGAGTTTGGGATTAGGTAGTTACAACATTTTTGTTCTTTGTTGGAAAAGCTTGTCTTTGTTAATATTCATCAACTTATCTTTTATGTAGTTTTAGAATATTTTGAAGCTTAAAATTGCACCCTGAAAAATCTGGGAAAAATAATGTTTTGGTGTTTTTTTCTTTTGTTTTACTTTATTTATCTGTTGACAAAATTGGCTGTGGAGATTATACACTTTGACAATTTATGGGAGTCAAACGTAACAAGGGCCTATCAGAGGCACTACCTGTGGCCTTTTAGGACAGACCTGATGTCAATCCAGCTAAGCAACTGGTCTAACTAAAGGTCAATGATGCCCTAAACAAAGTGAAAAACAGACATGATATTACGAGTTTAGACAGTGTTCCTTTTTTTTAAGGCCCATTTCTAAATAAATTAAATTATTACAGGTCTAACTTATTCCAAAAATACATCTAGAAAGCACACACCGCTCCAAAAATCTTTCAAGTGGCAGCTAAAACATTGCAGTTTGTCTTCAGTGAGAGAAAGCGTGGTGCTGGTGGGGTAAGCAGAGGCAAACCTTGGGGCTGATCTTCAGAGCCACAGATCAGGTGGGCTTCAGCAGATCTCAGGTTTACGAGGTTTATTTTTGTTCATTGAAGGAAGCTGTAAAGTCAATCCCCACATTTACAGCCAGGCCCAGGAACATCAGGTTTTTGCATTTCCTCAACTTATTTTGGGCCAGATTCTTTAGTACCAAGATTTCTGCCGAGCTGGGTTGCCGTGGTCACTCCTAGCTGAGAGTGCAGATCAAGGATCTAAAGGAAGGGCATAGAAGGTTTGTTTTTCTCCCCTCTCCTCTGAAGCTTGCTGAAAATGGACTTACAGAAACAACCTCACAGATCCTTGTTTGACCTGGGGGAGGTCCATGTGATGTGCCCCTGGCTATCTAGCTGTCCGTCTGGAGGCAGCAGGTTGGAAGGGACAGAGGGTTGCTTTGGCAGATGGCAAGAAGGACTTTTGTCCCATTTGTTCCCTCTCCTGCACACAGTATTTTGCAGGATAAAGGACTTTGCTAACTGAGGGGCAAAGCAGGCAGGATAAATAAACACAGGCAATGAGAACTGAGCAGAGGGGTTCCAATAATCTTGGCAACCAGAGAAATAAAGATGTTTCTTCTCCCTTCATAAAGCCCATATCCTCTCAGGATAAAGATGCTGCTCAGAGCAAGCACAGTGACTATTACAAATTCACTTTGAAAACTCAAAAGGCACCATGTGGTGACAATGTCAAAATGAGCATGCCTTGTGCAGGGCAAACCAACCATGAAAACACGAGGCGTGTTCCAGGCGGAGAAGGCATGGGGCCACAGAAATGATAGGAAGAGTGCCAAGGCATCAGGAACCAAAAGCTCCTATTAGCAACATGCTCCAACACTACATGAGGAAGCAAAGTGGCAGGCGGCTTAATATCTTCCAGCCCTGGCAGCCAGCATCCCTGTCAGAAAGACCATTGCTCGTCTGACTTTGAGGCTGAGAGACATTACAGTCGAAACTGGAAGAATGTCCTTCCAAAGGCTGCTCTTCAGCTTGTGTTGGGTACCTGCTGAATCAGACATTTCCTAGGAGGAGGTCAAATAGAAAAATCATCATGTTGACTTCTAGCATTGATCAGCTTTCAAAGGAGAGGGCGTTTAAAGAGCCATTTTTCACAAGAAGATCCCATGTTAAATCACTAAGAAAGAAAATCAGCGCTGGACTGGATGGAGGGGTATTGCGTACTGACCCTTAAGAATTTCTGCCGTCAATGTGACACTGCTAGGCTCAGCCATTTGTCCGTTTGCAACCTGCTGGCCAAGCTGCAACCTTTCTCCCTTGTTTTAGTGGTTCCTATTTTGTTAACTACCACCTAAGATGAGTCTGAGGATACAAGTGGCACCACCCTGATTGTATGAATGGACTGTGCAATCCCGGGCTGCATATTTCTTTATCCCCTCATAGTAGCCTTCCTTTTATAGAGAGGTTTCCTAATCTATTACCTCCCAGTTAGGCAGTTCCCTTTTATCTCAAGTGCCTCACCTCAAATTAATTTCCTATGAAAGCCATTGAGATGAGTGGTGTGTTGCAATAATATCCCCATAACAAATAGTAAAAGAGGGTACAGGGCTTACAACGGATGTTCATGTCAAGCTCACACTGCCTACAGGACACATTTTGCTGTTAATGTAGAGGTTTATGGTTCCATTAACTCCAAAGGGAGTCACACAATTAAATGCTCCACAGCTTCTTGGAAATTCACTCCTGGAAGCATCTCACACTCCTTCATCTGGCTGCTGACATAAAAGCGTGGCATCAACATAGCGGGAACTTTCTCTGTAGCAGCTTGTGAACTGTTCCAGGCAGAAGTAACACAACCCAGTATAAGGTCCAGATGTAAGGACCAGTATACAGGCACAGCACATTGGCTGGATGAAGGTCACAGTTCTTTCCCCAGCGTGGCAAGGATATGGGCTGAAACCCAACCCAAGTCAGGAGAAATTGATAACTATTGCCTCTGGAGGGGTACTTGGGGACTCATATGACATTAGCAGATCATCTGCATTCATTTCCTCATGTGAGGGTGTTTTTTTTTCCCCCTTTGGTGCTGCTATTGAACCACACCAAGAAAGAGGAGGCAGAGCAGTGAGAGAGAAGAGAAAGACCTTCTCCATCCTGGGAACATCTCAGGGACAGATGCCATCTTCCCCAAACCCTCGCTTGAAATAAGTAACTAAACCCATGGAAGAACTTGGTTTTTTTTCACCTGGGAGACCTTAACCAAGTGCATGGTAAGAATATGTGAGGCAAGGGCAGGAGAAAACACACAGCGGAGCTATTTCTGTTTTCTAAATCATATTGCAATGGCACGAGATCCTTTGAGAGAGGTTGCCAGAGGCCATTAGGCAGCTTATGTGGCATTGTACTTAATGCGTGTGACCTCCTCGCAGCTTTTGTGTTACTCCCACTTGCTGGTGCTGAGAGTCATCTCATATAATGCACCAACACGTTAAAAAATATCTTGATGTGGAACAGTGGAGGCTTAAACTTTTTATGAGAAATGCTCATTGCCCCTGAAGTTTGAGGCAGACTTTTCCCGTTGTCATGTCACTGCCATAAAATAAAGTGTCAAAGGAGAAATTCTATTATACATTAAACATCCCGGTGAAAGCAATATTTATTGACCTGTGTTTTGGGACACTTAAATGCATGAAAAAGAGAAGATTTACAGACTTTGCTATACCGGCCTTTCCTTACAGACACTCGTTAAAGATTCTTCCCTCCCAGAGCATGATTCTCCTGCCATCTCGCAAATCTTTTATTCCTTCTTCTTCTCTAAATCCCAGAATATATGTCTCTAACCCCCTCCAAACCCTAAAATCCTCCAGCTTTCAGGGCTTTTATTCCCACAGATTTGTGGACTTTGACATCAAAGAGCTTCAGTCCAGATCAAGGAGACCTAATCCTGCAGTGCTGGACCTCCCCCGTCCCTTTAGTCACTGGTCCAGTGCCATCTCCCAGGGTGAAGGACTTCTGCACAGATGAAAATTCACAGCTCTCTCTCACTGGATTTTTGGCAAGTTTGTGCCTCAATAACCCAGCCTGAACCCAATGGGGCTGTTGCTGTTTTATTGCCCGACAGTTCTGCTACGTTTGAGATTCAGAGAAAATGTTGCAGGCTACTGCCAGCCTTGAGATTTGAAATTAAAATAACACACAATGAGGTCAGAAGGCAGGCTGCAATGTAAAGGTGATTCTCATCATGCACTTCCTCCTGTGTTTTTAGATATGTTTGAAGCAGCCTTAGGACATGTACATAGAGCAGAAAACTTCCCCACATCATCCCATCCAGTCGTATTTTTCTATTATTCCTTTAGCACATCCAGAACAAAATGCCTCATGCCTGTAGCGTTCCCATATTGGGGCTCGATTAGCATATGTATGTACCTAATACACAGATTTACCTCTGCTCTTGCAGACTCACAGGGGAACTGTCTTGTCTTGCTTGGTGTTTTCGTGTACTTCAAGCCTGGATGACAGAATTTCTTTTTTTTTTTTTTTTTTCCAAGTAAGTGTTGAATAAAGGATTACATTTGATTAGTCCGTGACACCTTCTGAACAGCATTTCCCCTCACTCCCTTTGTTCCTTCTGATGCTTTCACTTTGATTTACATAGCAAATGAAAAAGTAATATATCCCAGCTGCTGTTAGTCTGAGATTTGGCATTTGAGCAGCATGACAACTACCTTACTGGAAATTCTGGTCCCCCCACTTCCCCGTTTCAACTTAGGGCCATTCCCAAGGCATCTCCTACTTTTGTATGGTCAGATCACATTTTAAAAGATGCATAAAGATCAAGGTTTGCCTTTTAGTCTTTGCTCAACTAATTAGTCTGGCATTATTGAACGACACTCCCCAGGTGTTTGCAAAAATACTAAGATAATGCAAGTGACGGATGGGGTGACAAGGCAAAGGCATATGCTGGATTTCACCTGCCAACATGAGAATAAACAGTTTTGTAGTGGAGAAGGTGCCCTGGCAAAGAAGTGTGGAGTGGGAAGGAGAAATCGCCTCCTTCAGCAATCAATGCAGAGGCTTGTGGGCTCATGTGGTTGCTCCAGCCTTGTAATATTTGTGCTTATTTTTCATCAAGTCCCAGGTCCTGGCATCACAGCAGTACAGAATTTCAGTCTTTTTCTCCCTTTTTTTCTGTATACTTTTTTTAAAAAATATAAGCTTGTATAGGTTTTATGGATATTTGAGGTTTCTGCATAACGACATGAACAATCAGGTGAGTGTTTTCTCCCATTAGATGCAGTGGGCTGCTGGGTCATACATTAAATGCAGGAGGACAGAGGTGTTGGTCAGAGAAGCTAGTAGCTGAACGGACAAAATGCATTAAATGCAATGAAGAGTTCGAGGGGAAGGAGTTTACAAACTTACGTATTGGAGAAAAATAATAAAATCAATCTCAACGGGCTCCAACAATTCTGAGAGGCAACAGGAAGTTAACCCACTCATTTATTTAAAGAAAGGTGTCCTCTGGGATTTGGAAGCTGATGTAGGAACTCAGGATATTTGGGGTCGCATTCCTTTAATCAAATAAGGGCAACAGCTTTGGTACAAGAGGGAATGCTGAGACCATTTGGAGTGAAAGCCACGTAAAAATACCTGTCATGTGGCTGCCCAAATGCCCACCCCAGAAAGATGAAGCGAGAACCTTTCAGCTGGTGTAAAACCAAGCAGCTTCATCTAAACCAGGCAATTCAAAGAGCTGAAGCCCTCAGGGTCTCACCCTGAATGTGTGGCGGGCAGAGAGCACGAGAAGCCTTTCTGCCAGGGAGGGGAGATGGCAAACCAGTTTTGACGTGCACCAGCCAATGCTGCCCATGGGCAAAGCCATGGAGACAGCACAGAAGTGACAAGTTAAAGGGTTATTTCTTTACCAGGCCTGAGTGGCTGTCAATAAATTTAATACTGAAGAGAAAAGGAGGAACACTCTGGGGTTTTGTTTTGCCTTTTTTTTCCCCTGTCTTGTGTTTTTTCTTTACGCCCAGAACAGAGGTTGTCATACTACCCAGTAATAGCAACTGATTTGTATTCAGTCGGAAAGTTTGGCAGATATATTAATTTGGAAGTTTCTTGCAAAGATGATCCAGTATTTACTCTGGTATGACTGAAAAGGCTCCAAATGGAACTATAATCCATAAAATAGGTCTTGAATGATGTTATTATAAATTCAAATTATGCCCTGAAATGCCAGGCTACAAATGAAGACTTAAAGGCAGGCGAAAGCTAAGGCTGGTGTTAGTATGCAGCACAGTGGGTTTGTTTGTGACGGGATTTTCATGAAATAACCGAAGAAAGTGGTTTCTAAAGGGAATCTATTTGCAATGGAGATACCCTGACCCATATAACAGCTGACCTGCTGCTCACAGAGAAAGCGAGGAAGTCAAGCTAATGAATCTTGCTGTTAAATACCTTCCTGTCTCTCATATTTACATAGTGCTGGGATATATATCGGACATGTGTAATGAACTCCAGCAGACAGCCTTGTGTCTGGCAGCATCGCCGGGCAGGAGGGGGTTTGCACCCACTAACGAAGCTGCACAAGCCTGTAGACTGGAGAGAACGGGAGGACTGGGCAGGGACACAGTCTGCCCACCAAAGCAAGTCCCCTTTCCCAAACACCTCCCTCGGTGACCCTCATGCAGGACCGTGGCTGGAACTAGCCAAGAAAGCAGGTCTGGGTGAAGCCTCCCCTCTCACTCGTGACTCTCCAGCTTTTTGTGGGCAATTTAATTCCTACCTTGAAAATGACGGACTGGGAGGACTGATATTCAGAGAATTACTCTTGCTAATACTTCTGCTCCACATTCAAGTCAGTGTGATCTGGTAAGTGAAAAATCTTGCCCGGATAACAGAGACCACTGAGGGTCTTTAAACAGGATTCAGGCGCGATTAAGTCCTGAAATTAAGTGAGTTTCCCCCAAACTCTCTATGTAATTTCTACTCCAGTCAAAACTCTGCAAGCAGTTCAGTACCAAGGAGGTCCCAATTAAATGCCTTTGTGCCTCCTGAATTTCCCCAGCTTATGTCTAACCCCGATGGAGGATCAGAAACTGCCTGTCTCTTACTTGTCCCAGGCACCCGCAGCAGCTGCTCAGAGAAATGTAACACACACAAAGTGAATTGTGCTTTTGCCCAGACGAGCCTGTGGCTGCCACTGCATTTTAAAACAGCCAGGTGGACCACACCCCTGAAAACTATTTCTGTGTTTCATGCAGGGATGGTTTAATGAAACAGGTCTGGATGGAGGGTTAGAAGTTAGCGTTCCCCTCTGCCTCCCAAAATACCTGCTGGGCACCACTGGAGTCATGCTCCCAGGCTTGTTCCCTCTCTTGTGTCCCTGAACTGTGCCCTAGCACTGTTTCACAGCCCCTTAGCCGTGGCTGGAGGTCGTCTCCTCCTCACCAGCAACACCTAACAAGGGCTGGAGGAAACCATCTGGAGCAGAGTCCATCACAGTGACCCAAAGGGGAATGACACCCACCAGCCACCTTCTCGCTCTTTTCTTACTCCAAACTGGGGTTTCTGAAAGAATAAAATACCCAATATGTTCTAAATATACAAATTTTGTTATTTTTATTCAGCTCTGGAGACAGAATAACTGTTTTAACTCGCAGAAGAGACCCAGAGTAGGAAATCTAAGAGGCTGTCAAAGTAACCAAGGTTTCACAGTGGAAAATGTCACGCAAGCTACCGGTCAGAGTAGGGATAGCAGGGCTGCGATTGCTGTGAAAAAGGTGAGATAACAGGGATGTTATCAGTGCTGTGTATCTCTCATCCCAGTGATGGAGCTCATCGCCTTCCAATTACTGTTCCAAATTAAGAGCTAAAGCTTACCTTTGATTGCAGCTGTTTCTCATGCTTTCTTAAGACATGCGTGAAGAAATATTGCTCACTGTTTTACTAATCTCTTTTCATGTTAAGATTAAAGTCTTCACAGGGTCACTTCCCTTTCCCCAGCTCATCCTCACAGTCCCCTTCCCAGGAGTGTTTTGACCAAAAAATTACTGGCAGGTTGTCTTTTTCAGGAGTGTGCCCTAGGATGACTGTTGTTGCTGAGGATCAACACCTGCAGTCTGTGGGTTCGTCCTTTCCTTTGCAAACCTGACAATCCTCCACTTGCCCGATGAATCCACACAAGAGTTTCCTCCTTCCCCACGCAAACCTGGAACTGCTCAGGCTCAAGCATCTACGAAGACATCTGCCACCAGTAGGTCTGGTGCCGTGTAAACCTCCCCATGATCGAAAAACCCAAAATTCCACCGGTGGCACCAGCCCCTGAGCAACCTGTTCAACAGGGATGTTTTCCTGTTGCTCTCGGTGTCCTTCCCTGCCACTGAGGGGATTGAGGAAAACACCGTGTGCTCCTGATCCCTCAACCAGTCGTCCCAGTGCCCTGAAGTCCTTTTTAATGGCTTTTACACTCCTGCCTTCAGCCTCATCACTCCCAGCTTGCGCAGCCAGGAGCGGATAACAATCCGAGGGCTGCACTAGACTGGGGAGTTTCCTGGTGATACCCCTGACCCGAGCCCCAGGGAGGCAGCAGAATTCCCTGTGGGATGGATCCGCTGGGCACACGGCACCCTCTGTTCCTCTCCAAAGGGAGTCACCTACAATTACCCTTCTTTTCCGGACAGAGGCCGTGCTAACCCGCGGGACAGACTGCCTCGTCCCAGGCCACCCCCAGCAGAACCTTCACCCCCGTTCTCCTCGCCCGACCCCCCAGCCCCAGGCCCCGACCTGTTCCGTAACGGGACGGCGAGGGGGGCCGGGGGGACTCGCCTGCTCCCCGAGCAGGGACCTGTTCCCCTTCTCCCCGTCACTCCGGTCCCCTCCTCCTGCCCGCTGGCCAGAGGGAAGGGGACCCTCCGCTCCCCTCTCCCCCGGCTCCCCCGGCCCTCTCCCTGCCGGGCTCCGGCGCTCCCCGGCCTTTCCGCCGCCTCTCCCGGCGCTGCCCCGGGCCGAGCAGCCCATGGCCCCGGTGGCACCGCGCACGGGCGCTGTCGCCGCTGTCCCCGGCGCCAGGGACGNTCCCAAAATGATCCCTCACCCAGTTGTCCCAGTGCCTCGGGACCCTTCCCCGGTCCTTTTCGCCTCCATTCCCACCCCCAGCGCGGATTTACCTGCCCTGGAGCTGGTCTCCTCGGCGAGTACCTAAAGGGGCTCCTCTAGTACCTAAAGGGGCTCCAGGAAAGCTGGGGAGGGACTCTGGATCAGGGAGTGGAGCCATAGGATGAGGGCTAATGGTTTTAAACTGGAAGAGGGGAGATTTAGATTGGACATCTGGAAGAAATTGTTGCCTGTGAGGGTGGTGAGGCACTGGAACGGGTTGCCCAGAGCAGCTGTGGCTGCCCCATCCCTGGAGGTTCAAGGCCAGGTTGGACGGGGCTTGGAGCAACCTGGTCTGGTGGGAGGTGTCCCTGCCCAGGGCAGGGGGGTTGGAACTGGATGATCTTGAAGGTCCCTTCCAACCCAAACCATTCTGTGATCTCTCCAGAGGGGACCAATGCAGACCCACAGTGGGTGGGCAGCTGGCGGAATGCCCTTCTCCCCAGCCAGGTCCTTTGCTCCAGCCAAGTTCACACTGCAGAAAGCAGGGCAGAGCAGGGGCATTGCAGCCTTATACCCTCCTATAACATCTTGTGTTTTGAGCTGAGGGCAGTGATCCTTCACTTCGTGCAGCACCTTCTGCTCTCTGCCAGCCTCTGTCAGCCCATTGCTGTAGGTCCTGTCTGTCCCTGTGTCCCCACCGTACCTCCCCACGCGAGAACCTGTGCCAAAGGGTGCCTTGGCAATGACACAGTTCTGGGCTATCTGGAAAAATTAATTGAAGGCCAAATTCTCCACTGGTGGCAGACACTGGTATGCCAGCCATTAGGTTTTGGATGGACTTGGTGATGGAGACAGGAAGTAAGCAAAAAGTCGGAGCAAGCTGAGGACTGTAGAAGTCAATGGGTGCAAGAAACAAAACGGCAGATGGAAAATGTGCGCAGAGGCCAAAAAGGTGAAAAGAAGACAGGCTGGTGTCTTGTACAGAAACAGCAACCAGTCTGCAAGTCCCTGAGCTCAGAGGTCAGTTACTTTACTCGTGCTCTGTGTGGCTGATGCATGGAGTACCTACCACGCTGGATCCCAGGCTGCATCCCATGTAGTTAAACTCATCCAAGCATCATTTGCTGTGGAGATGGGCTTCTGCCAGCAGCAGGGCTGACCCATCGCCTGGGGCTGGTGGAATTCAGCTCACCCACCGGGCAGAGGCGGCTGTGTCCCCTATTTATGTCCCCTATAGGTGTCCCCTATTTGTAGGAAGCCTCCCTCGGCTACGCGTTGCCTTTCTCTCCGTTGTTCTGCAGGCATAACTAAAAAGGCAGTCAAATTACACTTCAGCTAGGAAGGAAACAGAACCTCTGGGTGTTCATCTGCTGGCACTCAAATCCCCCGGGTACAGCTTGCTGGCACTGTACCACTGGCAACTCACGGCATTTGGTTTAATCGTAATTTGTGATGAATGTAACGACGAGCAAAAAAGAACACGGTTGTTCTACAGGCAAGTGTACTTGTGTAGGTTTAGCCAGCTGCCCAGAGATTGTGTGGGCAAATGCACACACAAATAACCTGAAAAAACAGTGTTTAAAAATTCCATGCGCTCACCAACAAGTCCTAAGTGCAGGAGAAGGTAAGCCGAATCCTGAATTCAGTGGGTTGCAATGAAGCATCTAAAGATCATCATTAACCAAGAACTGGAAATTCACTGCAGTTAGCTTTGTCTGTGCATTCCTTTGGGTTTCTGAGTTAATGCTGGAGCATTATTTTAGTAAAATACAATTGTTGTATTTGTGGGCTTTAGTTATAGACAGATTTATAGGGGGAAGACACACAACAGCTAACTGGTGTTGTGTTAGCTGGCAGAAACCTCTGTTAATCCTGCGTTAAGCTCATGAAGGCAGTTCTTTGGCTTTTGACAAGAGGCATCAAAGTGAAGCCACCATGCAGATTTTGCAGTGCTCATTCATTTCCCACATTGCCGTGACCAAGAGTGCAATTCCGTTGTGTCAGGCACTGCGCAACTTCCCAACAGTAAAATCCCTGTGATCTGAACAAGACAAGATGGATTTTTCTTGCTTTGGGTTGTCACCTATGCCCTAACACATAGTAATGCCCTTTATTAATAGCTAATGACTGCCACTGAAATGTCAAAGAGAGAGGAAGGTCCCGTGGAAGTTTTCTGGGGTACAAAGGAGCTGAAATAAGGTGCTGGGGATTTACGCAGAGAGGTCCAGGAAGGGGCAAACTTATAAACAGAGGGAATAATAATTATAGAGCTGTGGCGGTAGGGGAGAGCAGAGGAAAAAGTTAAGGAGAGGAAGATGAGAGTTAAGTCAGAGAATGACTTCTTTGGCTGTAAAGGGGAATTCACATCTCTGAACACCTGCCAGAATAAAGGACGCCTATTCCTTCCCCAAGCAGCACCACGTCGTCGTGGCATTTGGGAGATTTTCTGTCCATTTTTCCACATAGACATATATGTCTAACTAGCCCCTAAACAATTCTGTGAGCTGCATGATACAATCTGGATCAAGCCAGACAATTTGCTCTCTGCATGTTCCCCAAATTCAATTGGTGCAGTTAATAGATAGGTGAGAATACACCAAAGAGGGGCTTTGTCTCCTAATTAAACCAAATTAGACTATCCTTGTTACTGGAAAGCCACCTGCTGTTTCTTATTTCCTTACTGATTTCATCAAATGCTAAATACCTTCCCTTATTTTCCTGTTCCTGGAAATCATTTGGTGCTGTGTGCGGAGCAAGGGGATGCTTGGAGCCGAGTCCCAGCCAGCAGACCAAGCATGACTGTAGCTGTGGCAGAAAGCGTCCCCTCACCTCTGGTGGAGGCACCTGGGGACTGTCCATCTGCAAACAGCCCCCTGTGCCAGTGTGTAACCTGCCTGTGTAGGTACGGGCAGCAAAGAGAAAACCTCTCTTCATGGTGGGACCAGTTCCATAACTGGTGCACTTCTAATTCCCTGCACACCAGGCTTAGCTCTGCAGCCGAGATCTTACAGTTCAGCTATTTTTGGTCTGCAAATCCCTCAGGACAGAGCTCTTTCCAGACTCCTCTTTTAGAGCTCTGCTCGAGCACCTTCTTTTACTAGTAATAATATAAACTAAAACAGCCATAAACCAGCAGCCTGCGTGTATTTGTAGCACATTAACTTGATTTATTCTGCCTTTGATAAGACCACAGCAGTGTCCTCTTTGAGGCGTGGATCACAGAATTTTGGCGGCTTCGCAGAGCAGTTCTCAGGCTGGTTTTGTTCAAACTCAGATCAATGTCTTTTTGGCAGAGGCACGTTTCAAGGGGCTGCAACTCCAGCAGCCAAACGCTGTGCCGAGGACTGGGTTGCTCCAGAAATGTACCAGGAAATGTTGTTTTCGATGCAAGATTTGACAAAGTGGTCTTTCTTGCTGCTGGTCACAAAGATAAACAGGCTGAGGATTTTTTCTCTTCTCTTTTTTCCTTTGTTTTCCATGAGGACTTTAGGATGATTGTTCTGCTGTGCCTTATGGGCTGCCAACGTGACTGCACTGCAAGGCTGGCACTGCCCAGCTCATTTGGAGACCTCCTTAAACAACAGTTTAGCTGAGTATGCTCATCCATTCTCCCCTCATATTTAGTGACCTTCAAAAATCCACGTCCTGACAAAAAAATCACTGAAGTCATAGAAGTGATATTAACAGAAAAATGGCATAAGAAAACAAGAAATGGGAGCAAGACGGCGGCTGAATCAAAGCCAAACCACGCTCGTTTTCTTGACTGTAGAAATTTTGCAGGAAAAGTTTGATTCCATTGCAATTAATGCTTTTCTGTGGGAAGACATAAGTAACCACAAGAAATATCCAAAATGAAAATGTCTGGTACCATTATAATTTGGAAATGAAATTATGCTTCATTCTGACTTTAATGTTGGACTTGTGGGGATCTGAGGAACTGTACAATTTCGGTTTCCTATTTTAAGGTTCCCCTACCTCCTCTTTAAAGCAAAACAAAAAGTAACATCCCATATGGTTTTTCTATTGAAGAAGAGAAAAAATAGATAAAAGACCCTGAAAGTGAGGTGTACTCACGAACATGAAATGCTGCACCTGGATTTATGCCAACGACCTTTTATTTCCTATGTAGCACAGAAAAAAGACACTTCTAAAACTGTCTATGGCACAGTCCTTGAAATCCTGATGGCCAAGGTGGGCTGCGAGGAGCTCAGTGCTGCTGGGCAGCTCTCCAAGACATGGTGCTCAGTGAAGCAGGTCTGGGGGATGCCCTACTCTGCCTTTGCTGGGCAAGGGGGACAGCTGGATGTTTGCCCTTTTCCCCTTTTATTTCAGAATTTGGGTTGACTCCTTTCCCAGCATGACCTCCAAGGGGAGGGTCATCAAGGGTATCTCCTGACTTTCAATTCCCAGGGCACAGCATGGAGCAGGGCAGGGAGCTCGGCACAGGTTCTTTGTTGGTGGCTAAAGACAGTTATTAAAAAACACGGTGCGACCGTAAATGGTACATCACATTGCTCGATTCGCAAGTATTGATATGACAAAGTCACATTTGTCCAAGCGTCCTGCATACAATTATGCTGCTGACCCAGCAGGTTCACCCTTTTTGGGATGAGGTTTTCCTTGCCCAAGGTGGGGAGATGCTGTAATCTCACTAGCAGCAACACCTCGCCACAGATAAGAGGGAGGAAAAGAGTTAAATGTGAGTTTTGACTGCTTATTTTGTGTTTATTCTCGTAATGATTGATATGTTGCATTTTGAAGAACATTACGCTGTAACACTTCTGTTAAAAAGAAGGTTTTCAGCAGTGGATTTTTATGAACCTTTACGCACAACTTTATTGCCTTGTTGACTTAATGAAGGGGGTAGAAGACAACAATGTTTTAAGAAGAATCAGCTTCATAATTGTGCTGTGCTTTATGGTGCCATCACGCCACTCTAGGTGCCTGCAGCTGAAGGAAGGGATAGAGGTTTCCCCCCCGTCACTGTGCTGCTCTTCCTGCCGTGGTGTGAAAAACAAAGGGAGATCAAAAGGGTGTCTTAATGCGCTGGTTGTGCCCCAGCTCACATCGCCTCAGGGTTACTCTGGCACTGGATATCTTTGGAATGAAGTTACACTTGACCTAAGCACAAATTATTAGGGTTAAAAGAAGGTGAAATTCAATGGTTTCCGTTATATGGGACAGCCACACAAATGATTCAGTGATCTCAGCTCAAACACTGTAATTCCGTGCGTCTGCTTCTGCAGCCTACCTGTGACTCGGCTCACGCCTTATTTATAATCAAGGACAGAGGCCTCTTTCCTTTCATCACTGACTTCCTTTTCCTCCATTCCTTGACTTTATGTCCATTAACCATTTCTGAGCTTGAACCCAGCATTTTCTTCTTTCATCTCGGTGAACCCTGGGGATACAAATCAAGACACGTTGTCTTTTTATTTCTTCACAGCTGGATACCATTCGCTTGGGGTGTTTGAGTATATCAAATGGTGGCATCGCCGAAGGAAATGGCAAGGTGGAAAGATCAAAAGACAGTGCGAGCAGCAGAAGGGACAGTGATGGTTTCTTCAGATGAGGAGGAAAGATGCCAGCAACAGATAATGACAGCTCACGTGTTTCTTCAGCAGCATGACACAAGTGAAGTTTTGTTGTTCTTACTAGGATTTTAGTAAGAAAACAGCTTTGGTTGAAGCAGACAAAACAGAATAAAAAAGAATAGAAGGGGAGAAAGAGGAAAAAACGCTGGAGCTGTCAGTCAGAATTTATTTTGTGAAGTAACTACAACATTTTCTGGGCTTTCATTTGCAGATCAGGTTCTTTCCTGAGCCGTCTTGCTTCCCTTCCGCTCTTCCTATCACCACCCAAACTGAATGCTGAACTATTTCCAGCCTAAGATAAGTGGCATATAGCTTTACTGTTTTACATGCAACAAATTTCCTCTTCAAGGCTGTTTTACAATCGTAAGAGGCTCCGTGGAGTCCTTTGATATATTGTGTTGTGTCCCCAATAAATACTAACAGGAGTAGCTCTCCAAAAGCATCTCTCTTTTTTGCTCAAGGCTTCTGTGCATCATATTTGAATGCATTTGCCTGGCACTGAGGATCTTGATACATATTTTTGGGACATTATATCAGCAATTGATTTAGGAACATTTCATGTTGGAAGACGTCAACCGCTTCATGTGAGTACAGCTGCGCTGCTAGAGTTGCTCATGAGCTATGTTAATGTGAACTGCTCTTTTGAGCAGTTCTGTCTCCCACCTACTTCGTTGCATGGGTTTGAGTAGCTATAAAAGTAAACAAACAACCCACCCCCGGTAAAGCAGCTTAAAAAATTAGAGAAGTCCAAAAATCCCTATTTACATAGCGGAGTCAGTGTGGTAAATACTCCACACTTCCCAGTGGTGGGCACCTGTAAACAAGCAAGAGGAGGCAAGGTGAAGTGATTCCCGAAAGGTTACTGACTCCATCGGCTTAGCAGGGATAGGCAGCACAATTTTTCTGAGGCAGATGGCTGTCATTGGTGCTAACACAAATGGGATGCTCAGAAGAAGGTTGCAGAAGGTCCTAGTTAGCAGCAAGATAATTGCTATGCAACCTTATGTTTCTCTGTCATTTCTTCACTAAATATAAAAGAATAATAAAAAGAAGAAGAAGGAAAAAAACCGTAGTCTGATGTACACTATAATGCCAAAGAAAAAACTAAAGGGAAAAAGAACAGGGATGTAGATTGAGCAGTCACAAGGAGCTTTTGGGGTGGGATGCATTAAGCTCTGAAACAGCCTCCCCAAAGAAAAGAATGAATGCATGCCATTGCTGGAGACATTACCTTAGACGATGCAAAACTCTGGCAAACAACTGGAAATCGTCACAAAGCTCCTGTGATTCCCTGCGTTAATGAGTTTTATAGTCACATTTAATGACAGATTACATTTTCTAGTGGTCCATATAATGGCATTGTGGGTAAATATTATACATAAAATGATATGACAGCGAGCAAAAATATCCTAATCTTAGCTTTGGTGCAGCATATGACATATTCCCTGTTGCGCTGTGCACATTCAGTGGGTTGTAACACTCTCAAAACTTCCCAGACTGTTTATTTTTCCTGCGTCTGGGAAGAGTTACGTGGACTGTAGCGCAGGCAGTAGAACCTCATTTCCTTCCCTGTAAAAATCACAGAGAAGCCCGGCAAAAGCAAAGAGGGGAATTAAATAGACTTTCTGATATGCAATGGGCATGGCAACGTGACAGCATCAGGACCAACTGTGACAACCTCCTTCCTGTCCATTCCCTAGCAAAAAACATCTCTGAAGGTGAAAATAAGCTGCGGGTTGTCATGGCTAGAGGGTTATTAAATCAGGCCATCAACTTCAGTTTTGTTAACACTCTAGTCAGAAGGAAAAAATACACCTTGCTGCTTGTTCTCAACTTTGATCACCTGCAGGCAACGGGCCCAGACTCATCTCACCCTTGTGCTTCTCCAAGCGGATAAACAAGGTATGGAACACTGTGATGGCAGCAGTTACTGCTGTAAAAGATACAGACTGCGGAGCATCTAAGGAATTTGGTCCGTGTAGCTATAAATATTTCAGACTCAAAAGTAACACACAACACAGCATAAGCTTAGAAACCAACCAAACCAAAAATCCTATATGAAAGTTTAATTAGGGGAACAAATGAATATTTTGGTGTACATCCAAATAGGAATGTCTTCATTATCAGTGTCTTTTGTGCCAGCATCCCTGAGGCCATTACACTGCGTAAAATAGATGGGCATTTATTCTTGCTTCAACCCCAGAGTATTCAGTCTGTACAAGATTATGTTGCCGTTGCTTTTTTGCTATTTCCTCATTAAAGCCTTTGCTTGACACTTACAAGAGTTCTTTGTCTTGCCTGTGTTAAACGAACACTGATTTGGCTGCCACCAGCAAAATTTGCAGTGGTATGAAGTGTACAGACATCACCTAAAACAGCCCAGACACTTTTGGTCCAATGATAGTGCTGCAATATCTATATTTAGCTGTCCCAAGTGTACAGAGAAAACCCAAAGTTATTTGAACCTGTGAAGATACTTGAGTGTTATGAGATTGGGTGGGAATGATGGGGAAACACAGCATAATCAGCTCGGAAAATGGCTTCTAGCATGTGGGATTTTTTTCTTTCCCTCCAAAAAAACTTCAGAAGGTGCCATATAGGAAGTAATGGCAATATGGTTTTCACAATAAAGCAGGCTAATAGCACCCTGGGATGTATAATATAGGAGAGCAATCTGTTGTGTAAGAGAAAGGTCTCTTGAGACAAATCATCCATCTGAAGCCCATGCTGACACTTTTATTAACCTGGGATGAGAAGTCCAGGATTCTCTGTGGCCTGATTCTCCCTGCTGCTGAGCACCCACTCACTTTGGCAGAGATGCTCAGCCATTGTCGTGGGTTTGGGCCGGATCGGCCCAAGCAACCCGAGCAACAGATGTTCCCTCTCTCCTGCAGGAGAGAGAGAAGAAGAGAGACTAGTTTAGTAAGAACTAAACTACTTTAATGAAATATAAAGAATAAAATAACAAAAGAAAATAATGAAATATATACAAAACCATATCAAGCTCCCAGGATGACAATCACGTCACCAGCAGGCACTGGGAAGTCCCAGACTGGACTCAGCGACGGAAGGGAACTGGATCCAGGAATACATGGGTCAGGATCAAAGGCAGACGAACCGATGGAGTCCTCCTCGGACGCCGGCCATTGACGAAGGAAAGCAAGAGTCCCAGCAAGAGCAAAAGCCCAAGCAAGTCAGAGAAGAAGGTGAAGCCGGAAGCCATAAAACGGAAAACTGGAACAACTGAAAAATGGATGCTGAGCCTTTGATCCCTCAGCTTTTATATTGAGCATGATGCGGATGGGATGGAATACACTGTTTGGTCAGGTTTGGGTCACCTGTGCTGTCTGCTCCTCCCCACAGATGGGACCCCTCTATGCCTCTCTGCTTCCAGCCCTCCAACAGGGCAAATACCAAGGTGTCTGGCCTTGGTCGTTATCGCAGTAAGTCTAAGCAAGGGCCTCTCTGCACACCGTGCCTTGGCATCAGCTATAAACATGGGTCTTATCACTCTGAGAAAGAGCAGTTTTCTGCACAATATGCTGTTAATTTCAGCAGTTAGCAGAGGCCTAGTTAGAAAGCAGAGTTACTGAACAAAATTGGTCCTGTTTTACCTCAAACCAGGACAGCCATTCACATCATCAGGCCATAAGTTCCCGTTTACTCTGTTGGCTTGTTATGGACCTCAGATCACATTTCATGAGTTTATGATATGGTATTTCTGCACTGGACAGAAAATGCATGAGAGTTTGATGTGGTGAAGTGTCAGAAAAGGGTAAGATCGTGTTTTTCCGTTGTTCCAAACTAGATTTTTTCATAAGAGCTTTTCTCCAATAACGACTGAAAAATCTGCAAGGTCATGGGCAGTAACTTCAGCAGTGGCTGGGTTTCACTGGGGTTAGACAGTACAAGGCAACTGGTGGAAAATGGCACTGACCTGAGGAGTTTGGTGGGATGCACTAGGGATTCTTTGGGAAATAAGTTTTGTCTGGAGCATCTCCAGAGTAGTTTGTTCCTCTTACCTCAGCTTTTAATAAATCAGGCTCTGGAACTCTGTGCCATTCTGCTGCATAGAGGGAGGGTCAGTATGCAGTTTTGATTAGAAGCTTGAATACTACAGAATAAACTCCAAGAAAAATTAATTTCGTTGCGTGAGGAATAGATAAAGTATGAGACAAGATTCCAACCTTCTCTACCGTTGCCAGGAGATTTTGGGGGTTTTTTTTGCTCAAAAGCCACTGACTCCTTCTGTAGTTCTAAATTCCACGGCCATGGGAGGAAATGTAGGTATCAGCCATAGCTCCTCTCAAAACTGAGAAATTCACACTCTTCAGACCTCAGATTTCTGCCATCAGATGATGATCGTAAGACAGGTCTGGAATTAAACCCATAAAAATCGGCGGGACACCTTCCACTCTACTCCTTGGGCCTGGAATCAAGCCCTTGGGAAGAGATCCAAAAAAAGTGACAGATCAGCTGTGGATGCTGCATATGAGGTGTATGTCTGAGCAATGCCCTGCGGTCTGCTGGAGATAATAATGACTGCAAAAAACCCCTTCAATTATTAAAGGTTTTCAAGCCAGATCATCACCTCTGATTTTGCTGGTGACTGCTGTTGCAAACAACTTGCTCTCACACATGAAAAGCAGACTTTCCAAAAGGATTTCCCCCTGGGAAGAGAGTTCTTCTTGTTACAGGGCTGCTTCAATCTACATCATGTCTGTGACACAGCTTTACATGTTGTACCTCCAGAGTCCCTTGGGAAGCGGCTTGAGCTGACATCCATCCGCTAATGCAAGAAGAAGGGTGAAAGAGCAGGGACACGCTAATAAACTCCGAGAGGCTGCTCAGTGCCTGCGTTTTGTTTTGGTGAAGGGAGTTTTGCACGCCGCGGCAGCCCGTGGCGGAGGCAGGACATAGGCTGCTGCCATTCACTGCCGTGATGGATGGGACGGCGGGGCTGATTTACGATCACTTGTGTCACGCAGACACTTGCCCTTGTCCCTGAGCTATGAAAGGCTGTAAGAATAAAGGAGATAAATGGCAAAGTACTGCAGCTGCAGAAATAATTACCTTCCAGAAATGTAAAAACAAACCATTTTTCCCCCTATCCATTTCAAACCTAAACTCTTCAGCACTGGATACCTGCAAGAAGGGGCTGGCTTTTCAGGATGCCGTTCACAGGGATGATAACAGAGTTTTTCACTATGAATGTCAGATCTACAGACTCTGGTCACTCTGTGCCTCTTTAGCTGCTGAAAAAGTCCTCCAAATCCCTTACTGCTGTTAAGATTGGTATACAATCAGTGCACTGACACAAATGTTTCTGTGGGCTGGACCAATTCAGCTGTCTCTGTGTTAGTGAATAAAATTGGTGACCTGCTTCCTCTTGTCTATTGGGCACTGTCCCTACCCTGTGCTGTTGGCCAAGCTGTGCTAGAGCACTCTTTGGGAGAGCATTGTGTGGAGCAGACCAAAGGGAACAGGCCTCCAGTTAAGGATCAGAGATGATTATGGTCCATGGCTTGACTTAGGTGCAATTTACTGGGACAGATGTAGCCAACAACGCAGAGTTATGACTGCCATCCTTTGGTTTGCTCCTCTTACACCATTCATTGGTTGTTTTTGACTGTTTCCTTTTCTTAAGACTGTCATGATATTTAAGCAAGGAAGGTGCTCTGCCAGTCGTTTTAGTAAGACATAACTCAGGCAAATCGGTGCATTCGCAGCCTTGCACTAAAACAGCAAACTTAATGAATGGGGCACCCACCAGCAATTCTGTTCTGAGGTCATTATCAAAAACAGAGCTTCATATGAGCAGATGTTTTGTGTCTTGGCTGCAGGAAGTATTCTGGCTCCCAGCTTTTACAGAGCATTTCTGGATGAAAATGAACAGGTTTTGCTGGCATCTGTCAGTAATGACATCTGGCTGACCACAAATTCTGTTATCAGGCTTGCAGCTGGTGGCGATGGGAATGCAGGTGGAGCAGGTCCCGCACAACTTTCATGCCCATAGCTCTACCCCAGTCCCTCCTTTATGAGCCACCGTACTTCAGCAGCACAGGTAGCTGGGGCGCTCCTGAGTTGAACCTGTGGAGCAATACCCATACACTTTGTCCTTCCAGGAATATCGGTAAGGAAATGGGACTGAATGGAGAACTAGTGGTGTGGAAGAGGCCTCCCTAGCATGGGAAGTTGTTATCCACAGCTGCTTACATTAGAATCCCCTTCCTTCTCCTTCCCTGTCTGAAGTTTAAAGGAAAACATGTTCCTGTCCTTCAAGAACATGCTCAGGAGACGGTTTGGGATTCTTGGCTCGGGATTATGAGGGGATGGAGATGTCTCCTCAGCCACTCTTTCTTGGGCATCAGGAAAGCTGCAGAGAATCACATGTACCCCTCTGCTCAGTCTTTCCTGGGGACTAGCTGTAAGGTGCTTTCTGTCTCATGTGCAGGGATTTTGGGGTTGTCTTTCTCTGGTGCCTGGTTTTCATCATGAAGATCATCAGAAGATCATCATAGGTTTTGTGTTTCACTGCATGAGGCACATGTCTGTGTGCTTTGTGGGATTTGGCTCCTAAATCAGATTGTCCATCAGTGGTCTCCAGCTTTGTGCTCCCTGATTTCTGGGTGTTTGCCCTGTGACCCTGGTGGTAGGCTTGCACAAGCGCTGAACGTTCACAGCTGTGTATGGAGTCCCAGATCCAGAACATGTTCATAATGCTAAGTGGGCTAAAAGTACTGTAATTAGTGTTTCAAAACTGATGCCCGCAATTAGTGGAGGCTTTCAACCCTGAGCGCTCTATGCGGTTGCTCCCAGTCTGTAAAACCACCCCTCCTTCAACCAGAAAATTAAATGGGTAGGTAATACGTCTGATTTTGGAGAACGGTTTGAAGAGCACACAATAAATAAGGACTTAGATGGCATACTGAACAATGCTAAAAAGCAAAATATTGATTTTCTCTTATTAAGGGAATGACCTCTATTCTGTGTGCAAAGAATGAGGCACAGAACCTGAGGATAAAAATGGCATATGATTGTGAAATTAAAGATAGCATCAGAAACAGCTCCACTTGGAGGCTGAACCTGCATATGCAGCTTTACCTCTTTTCATTCCTTAATTTTAATTGTTGATGTTACATCATTATCAGTTTTCTTCTTTTGTAAATAAGATCCACAGATGTTCACTAAGTCAGCATGCACTTAATGTAGTCTTTTGTAGTGACCATAGCATTTGTTAGGCTCTTGAAGGCAACGCCTAATGAACATCATCAGCTGAATGACTTCAATTAACAGCAGAAACAGGACCAGCCTTTTGTGGAAGGACATTTTCTCTCTAAGATGCTTTTCTCTTCTGCAAAAAGTGGATTGTATAAATGGAGCAAAGGCTCCCATCTCCAGGAGGTATAATTAAGATAGTCAAACCATCCAACCATTAGTGACACAGACAATTCTTTTTCTCTTTAACCTACTAATGCTTTCAGCGTTGAGCAGAAACACACATTTATAAAGGAAGGTCAATATATCACTTCTGCTAAGCCCTGTAAAAATCCTACTAGAAAGACAAATACCTGCTTTGCTTTGGCCAGAGTGGGCAAGTTGTGGTAGTGGTCCCCTGGGGAGGTGGCAGGTGCTCATCATTGCAGACAAAAATCGGGTCTGTAGGGTGAGAGGTTAAAACATGTGAAGACTAAAAAGATATGGAGGCTCAGCCCTTTTCCCAACCCAGCAAGGTATTCTAGAAACACCTACGGTTCCTACAACCAGACAGAGAAAGCCAGAAAAGACTTGGGATAATCAGCGATGCCAGAAATCACTTCCTCCCTGAGGTCATTTCATATCAGCGCAAGTACCTGAGCTTTGGGGAAAGGTCTGGGTGTGCTTATCTGTACACCTGGTTCTTTTCAACAGTCTCTCCTTATCTCAATAGAACACTATAATTAAGAGTTTCAACATATCCTTTCCATTTCTCTTCCTAAACAATATTATATCAGCCTCTGAGGCATTAAGAAGAAAGTGAGCGTTAATTAAAACAACTTCCATATGGACATACAATCTTCCCATACAATTTTCATAGATTAAGTCCATACTGAGGGCAAAGAATGTTATCATCATCAGGAATGTGACATCAGATTGCTAGTGATACCAGCCACATAAAAGAAAAACAATACCGGTGTGAAAATGAAACCCTTTGGGATTCCTTGGTTTGAACACGAAAAAACAGAATCCTGTTTTCTCTTCGGACATGCTGGAAGTTATGCGGCACTGTAAGTTTTAAAGAAAAGAAAAATATGGCATTAATTATTTCCAGAGCAAGATGAGAAAGCACACTTTTACATCCCTGCTTCATGGGGGTGGGATGTAAATTTCTTGCAAGACCTGCAGCCTCCTCCCAGGCTGCAAACTGAAGCACAGGACAGGTGTAGCCATCACTGCTGTGGAAGGCTGGGATGTCTTAGAATCATAGAATGGTTTGGGTTGGAAGGGAGCTTCAAGATCGTCTCATTCCAATCCCCCTGCCCTGGGCAGGGACACCTCCCACTAGACCAGGTTGCTCCAAGCCCCGTCCAACCTGGCCTTGGACACCTCCAGGGATGGGGCAGCCACAGCTTCTCTGGGCAACCCCGGCCAGGGTCTCACCATCCTTACAAGCAACAATTTCTTCCCGAGATCTCATCTAAATCTCCCCTCTGCCAGTTTAAAAACATTCCCCCTCACCCTATGGCTCCACTCCCTGATCCAGAGTCCCTCCCCAGCTTTCCTGGAGCCCCTTTAGGGACTGGAAGGGGCTCTAAGGTCTCCCCGGAGCCTTCTCTTCTCCAGGCTGAACCCCCCCAGCTCTCCCAGCCTGTCCTCCAAGCAGAGGGGTTCCAGATCATCTTTGTGGCCTCCTCTGGCCCCACTCCAACAGCTCCATGTCCTTCTGCTGTCAGTGGCTCCAGAGCGGGACCCAGTATTCCAGGTGGGGTCTCCCCCGAGCGGAGCAGAGGGGCAGAATCCCCTCCCTGGCCCCGCTGCGGGAATGCAGCCCGGGATGCGGGGCGGTTTCTGGGCTGTAACTGCTGTGTCCTGCACTTTGGTCACAACAACCCCAGGCAGTGCTACAGGCTTGGGGAGGAGCAGCTGGAAACTGCCTGGCGGAAAAGGGTCTGAGGGTCTTGGTGGACAGTTGGCTGAACATGAGCCAGCGTGTGCCCAGGTGGCCAAGGAGGCCAATGGCATCCTGGCCTGTATCAGGAACAGTGTGGCCAGCAGGAGCAGGGCAGTGATGGTCCCCCTGTACTCGACATTGGTGAGGTACCACCTCGATGCACCATTCCTGGAAATATTCAAACCATGGGAGCAGGTGAGATGACATCTTTTCCCCTCTTGTTTTTCACTGTGAAAAGACCTAAGAAGATGCTCCTTCTGCTGGTGCAGCAGTCTGCTCCTGTCTGCATGGATAAAAGCGGAGTGCACTCACAGACTTTTAGCCCCTCACATCTGAGGGGCTGACAAAGTGTCTGACAAAGACACTTGGCTTAATTTGATGCGGCTCTGCCAAGGCTTTCCAGAGAAGGAGATAACTGTACTCCTGTGACATTGTCCAACGCCCTGTACAGGAGACTTCGCCACCTACAAGAGTTGTGCTGAGACTTCTGGTGCAACATCAACCCAAATGAAAATGAGGTCTGTAACCCCATGTCTTAAAACAATCCTCTAGGTCCTGACAGGTTGTACAGCAATACCCTTTCTCAAGAGCTGGATTGAGCCCAGCAGTTGTCCTTCAGCAAGCTTTCTCCTCCCTCCCACCATTGTATAGGATCAGCTCTGCTCCTCAGCACCCAGAGGATCTGGCCACCAGCAGCCTGGTCATGAGCACTTCACTACTTGCAACGCAGATGGCCTTTTGGCTGGGCTCTGGTGGTTTTCCTTCTCTTTATATCCATCATATTCACTCGGGTTGGCTGATCTGCTCTGATTTCAGAGTTCCTCTGATGCCCCACAGGGTTTCTCATTGGGCTCATCTTTATTCAGCCTCCACAAGCTTCCTTTGACTGAGATGATCTGAAGATATGGATAAGAGATCAGTTTTTATGCAGATGACATGCAGATTTATGTGAAGTTTATTCCTAATTATTCTTTCTCCTCTTCTGTTTTATCAGTTTGTCTTGAGGACATGGAGGCGTAGATGTCTTTTTTCCCTGGTCTATATTTAATACTCCTAAAACTCGAATCTTAATTATTGGTTTCAGGCATTGGCTTAAATATGCTTCTTCTTTCTCAAAATCTGATGAATACGATAACAGTTATCATGGCTGGCCAGGGCGCAGTTCATCCCTTTTCAGCACAGCGCTTGTGACAGTCACAAATCGCATCAGTACTGATTCCGTCATTGCAACTACTCAAGCTGCAGACTGGAAAAGTTAGGTTTATTTAGCCCTTGCTTTAGGTACTTCTCCTTTTTAAACAAGGAAACGCAAAATTAATAAAAACATGGAAGTGTATTTTTTCATTTCTTTCGAGAAAAAACCCCCATGTTGGGCAGTGCTTTAGTAGTTCTCTGAATAGTTTTTAGACAACCTGCATTTGTTGGTATTTCAGCCCTTTCCAATAACAACCTGAAATCAGAACAAACCGTGATGACTACAATTCCTTCTAACAGCAGCAAATTCCAGCAAAAGCATCTAGTTTTCATTTTGGTGCACAAATCACAGGTAGATGTTATTAATTACTACAACAAGCTATATGCCTCATTCAAAAAGAGTAGCTGAGCAATATCTCAAGGTTTCTGACACATGTTATTCTTAAAGGTTTCTTTTTCTGGAACGGATTAAAAATTGATAAAAAATGGATCAATGTTTCTGTTCATGTGCAGCACCATGCTGCAACACATTACAGGGAAAGAATTTATTTTGCAATTCCAGATGCTGAAATAACCACTAGCCTGAAATTTATTTATAATTTATATTTATATCATGGTCACAACTCAGTACTGTCCTGAGTCACTCCTGCAGATGACATGTCCGATAGATCATTTTGGTACATCACTAGCCAGTAATAGAAGGAATGATTTTTAGTCAGTAAGTATTTCTCCAAGTTGCTGCTCACTGACCCTCCCCAAAATAGCAACGTGTGGAACCTTTGAAAATATTCATAAATTAACAAGAAGCCATGAGTATTAAAAGCAGCTCATGATCTAGTTTCAAGAATATGACTCACTTTGCCAGGGAACTCTATTATTAAAGTGAGGGGGTTTTGCTTTAGAAAGAACAATAAAAGAATTATATAGCAGTCATTCAAATTCTTCCTTTTCCTTTGTAAAATCTGCAAGCCTTATATTCATCATCTTTTCCCTTTGCTGCCCAGTGACTGTAGCACTTATAACCAAGAGGGGGTAAATATCATGTTGTATGTAAAAAGGGCTTTGCTGCGAATACGTGAAAAAGGTATATATAAACTGAATATCACAGCAAGTAGTCATTCTTCTGCAACATTCAAGGCCTGCATTTGATTTCTCCAAGATAGATGCTACACTACTTCTGGATGACTGAATTAGTCAACTAGCAAATGAATGGGAGAAATAATATCATTAAATATTATTTCTTCCTCATGACTAACATGTTATTATAAGCCAGGGAAGATTGGACAGATGGATGGAGATTCACAAAGCTGCATTAGTCATTTGCCATTTTCAATCTCTGTGTATCCCCAGATCATTGAGAATAAATATGCAGGGAGAAAAACTCAGGTAGAGTAAATCAGCATCTTTCCCTGGGTTTAATCGAGCTCTGCTGATTTACTAGCACATGACATTCTGAGACACTGTTTCCTGTAAAAAAATATTTATAGAACAGCTAAGAAATCAAATGCCATCGGCGTGAAATGTAATTGAATTTGATAGTATTACCAGGAATGGAAATGGCACAAAGTTTATTCAGACACACCTTGCTGGTTTTTGCCCCACGTTCACGTCTTGAGAAAAGTCTGAAAGCAGCCTGAGAACGAACGATGAATGTTGCAGGATGGCTCAGACCTGCATCGCCTTTTTTAGATGAGTAAATACGAATCATGTGACTTTTCCCACAGGGTCATTTATTCAGCTGGAGGTCAGCCAGGATCAGCTCTGAACAATTTACTCCATTGAGATGACGCTGGGTGACATTTTGATCCCTCTGCTCATCTTGAGAAGTAGTTTACTCATTCAAGAGTCTCATTAAAATCAGCATCACTAAGCGCGAGGTCAGATGCTTTTCAGCAGGATGATGATAAGAACCTGAGTTATTGGATACTGGAATTACCCATGGAGAAAAAACAGGTGTAGCAGTTTTCCAGCAGATAATATGGATTCTCTTGAAATAGAAATGTTTCAATGGGAACCAAATTCAGGGATTTTCTCTGGGGAAGGGGGATGAAAGCAATTTAGAGTAAAATTTTTCATTTGTACTGACTTCTTTTATCTTATGTTTGTTGGCATTTATTAATGGTTGCAGTTAATTTTGGCATACTGTATTTTATATTCATGTTGTACCTGATGTTTTGTGCTGTACTGGGGAGAGCAATCCAGAGGTTGTATGGCTTTCACTTTCTTAATGCTGAATAATATATTAATATTTTCCCAAATGTTAATTGCTTTGGATGTGTTTTTTTGTTGGACTAGATCTGGACATTTCTGCTTTTCCTTCTAATTTGTGAAAGAAGACAATTTTTATAATCTTGAAATTCTTGTGGGGCAGTTTTCTGATGGATGCTATTCCTAACACAAATGGATGAAAAAGTCCTTGTAACGTAAGTTCTATTTTTGTTTGTTTATCCAGTGAGATCACTTTGAGCACCTTTCCTATCATCCAGCCAGGACTGACTCTACTGAAATGAGTTTTCTTGGAGACAATGAATTTGGAAAGCAAATTCTGAATTCATAGTATCATAGACCCATAGAATGGTTTGGGTTGGAAGGGAGCTTCAAGATCATCTCGTTACAAGCCCCCTGCCCTGGGCAGGGACACCTCCCACTAGACCAGGTTGCTCCAAGCCCCGTCCAACCTGGCCTTGAACCTCCAGGGATGGGGCAGCCACAGCTTCTCTGGGCAACCTACGCCAGGGGTTCACCACCCTCACAGGCAACAATTTCTTCCTGAGATCTATTCTAATATCATAAATACCAGTTCCCTGGAAACCCAGGTTTAAAATTTACATTTATCCAGTCAAAGAACAGAATCTTTGTCCAATGACACAGCTTGCAGTTTGAATATCAATAAAGCTGTTTGACCATACCATGCTGACCAAGATCTAATTTATAGAATTTTTGGTGAATAAGGCAGGGTGCCATACAAATGATGTATTTTATGGTTTTGACATGATTCCTATTGTCACTGTAGTATTCTTATGCATTTGAACCTGAGCTTCACATTTCCTATTTCTCCATTGTTTCACTAATCTTTATCTAATCTCCTATTCACAAATGGGAAATGATCATAAGGCAGTATCATATCACCACCATCATAACTTCATTTTGTTAAAGTACTTCTGCAGGAAGTTTATAATTTATTAAAAACCTTTATCTATTCTTTAATCATCTCTTCATTGTAATTGATCCTCTAGAGCTCACAGAAATTCTTCCAAGAGCCTGTTTGAATAAGATTGCTTCAGAACAATGAAAGGCACAAAGGAGCCTATTAAAATTCCCTCTGGTCTTTTTTTCCATTATATAAAGCTTCGGGGTGGGCTTGTCCATTAGGAGAATAATGCTGGGTCTTGCAGCTTGGATCAGGGAGTTGTGCGAGAAGAGAAGGCTGGGGACATCATTGCAACAGTCAGGCACACAAGGGAGCAAGACGCGTGGCACAGATAACCCCTCCAACAAGTAAGGGAAAAAAGAGGCATGAAGAGATGAGATCTGGAAGCTCACACTGAGCAGGGACTGAGGCCAGAATGCGGTTCTGGAGCTGCAAAGGTTGAGATCACAGAATCCCAGAATGGCAGGTGGTGGAAGGGCCTTCTGGAGATCATCTGGTCCAACCCCCTGCCAGAGCAGGGTCACCCAGAGCAGGTGGCACAGGATGGTGTCCAGGCAGGTTGGGAATGTCTCCAGTATCAGAGACTCCACCACCTCTCTGGGTAGCCTGTGCCAGTGCTCTCCCACCCTCAAAGGAAAGAAGTTCCTCCTCATGTTCAGATGGAATGTCCCATGTTCCAGTTTGTGCCAGTTGCCCCTTGTCCTGTCACTGGGCACCACTGAAAAGAGCCTGGCCCCATCCTCTTGCCACGCGCCCTGTAGATATTGCTGAGCATTGATGAGATCCCTCCTCAGTCTGCTCTTCTCCAGGCTGAACAGTCCCAGGTCCCTCAGACTTTCCTCATCAGAGAGGTGCTCCAGCCCCTTGTTCATCTTTGTAGCCTTTTGCTGGATCCTCTCCAGCAGTTCCTTGTCTGTCTTGAATCAGAGCTCCCAGAATTGGACACAGTACTCCTGATGTGGCCTCACCGGGGCAGAGTAAAGAGGGAGGATGATCTCCCTCCACCTGCTGGCCACGCTTTTCTTAATGAGATGGAGATCTTCTCTGCTAAATGTACCAACAGCTTGGGAACCCTGAACCGAAGTTCCTGGGGAGCGCGGGCGGAAGATGCATGTGGGATATTGTGCCTTGCACCGGCTGTAGCACTTGCAAATGTCTGCTCACTGTAGGATCAAAACACAGAAGTGTGTTGGTGAAGTGCAAGTAGAAAAACCACGAGGAAAGGCTGTGATCCTGCCAGGCTTTGAGAGTGCTGGATCATTAGTTGTCAGTGCATTGGAGATTCAAAGACAGATTTCATGGAAAAGAAGCACCCAGACTTCAGATCATTACCCAAATCTCCTCAGACAACTTGAAAAAGAAAAACTCAGCCGAATAGCTCAAGTAAATTACCTTCTTTATAAGACCCTCACTTATTCCAGCACAGGCGAGCTGTGTGAAAAATAGCATCTATTTATCATGCTGTTACCATTCTCAAAATTAGGTCTTCAAATATTAAAAAAACTTTTAAAAATTATCACAAAGCTGATTTTTCTTCAGATGCCTTTTTTTTCCTGAAAAAATCATGCTACCAGTTCTTATTTGACTCTCAGTTCAGAAACTTAATTTATTTCACATGGCGAAGCTTTTTCCCTGGAAAAGTTTTTCTTGAAACTTGTTTTTTTTAAATCAAAGGTGGGTTTCGTTTTCTGTCTCTTGGTTTAAGCAGCAGCAACTTCCAGAGAAACAGATTTCAAGAGCCGCATGGAACAATTGAGTTGGATTTGGCAATATTTTAATCCCTTTCCCAATGTATGTGACAGTTCCTGAATTTCTCTGTGTTTTTATACATCTCGTCCCTGTCTTTGGAGGAATCTGAGAATGCCTGAAAGAAGATGTGTATTGAATTGGCTTTTGCACTCGTTTTAATAGAAAAAAAGGAAAACTCGTTGCAGATTCAGTTCTAATAAAGTGGTACAGCAGCTGGGGTGTTTTTCCAACTGTGTTCAAATCCTCTCCTCTGTCCTCATAGTGAATACATGAGTAGCACTGCAGGATGGTGAATTTTCTTGACCTTGAAACAGTAAAACCCTGAGTAGGGACAGAATAAGGCAGACAACAGAAACCTCAACTTCTATTTAGAGAAGCGCTTCAGTGAGCAGGCTTGGACGGAGAACAACAACATTGTCTGACCCCTGGGCAAAACTCAGCCAGCCTGGCAAAAATGTTGAGTCGGAATGAGCAGCCCCTGTGCAGAAATGGGCTCTGATGGCTTGTGTAACCGGCGCACGACCTGAGGCTGCCTACGTGACTTGTAGACTGTGCTTCGTCGGGGTTTTTTTAAATAAGCCCCACTAATTTAGCAGGAAAATTAGACAGGGAGTGCAGCATGTGGATGCCTTAGATCTGAAAAGCTGAAATGCTCCTCTTTTTCCAGACCACAAATTTTAATTTTTCTGAGGTTAGCACTAATAGGAGGTGACATCAGCTCCCATAATAAGATGGTTTGTGTCACAATTTAGTTATTAATGCCCAACTAATTGGCAAATATCTATTACGTGAAACAACAAGGAACCCTGCTTATCACCAAAGCCTTTGGAAAAGCTGCTTCTCTATATAATTCATGCAGGCCATCATGATCTTTTACCTAATCTGGGGGGATGGAGCCAGATGCTCAGACACACACACAAACTAATTGCCAATAAACCATGTGTTGTGCAAGGCTTAGATCTCAGCTACTGAAACCTTCCAAGATGGCTTTATCCTGCCACCATTCCACAAAGCCATCCCAGCTTGGAACCAGAATCGTTCCAAAGCTGGTTTTTCCCTCCCTAGTAGCACTAGGAAAACATTTCTGCTTGCACAAAGTGTCCCACTATGGAAAGCTTTTTCCTCTGCATCCTGTGCCAAAGCTGCTCTGCCTGTCCTGCGAAAAACCACATGGCCAGGGCAACCTCAGGAAGGTAAATGGGTAAATGGAAGAGCAGGTCCTCCCTTACCTCTCAGCTCCTGAACTGATTTGTGCAGCCACTCTCAGATCCACCAGGACTCACCACAAGGCTTGGACTCCTTCATTCTCCATTGAATGCTATTGAAGGTGCTACACCCTCATGTAACTCCCGCTGGGAGGGGTCCTGCTCCTGACACCAGCTGTCCCTATGCCACTGATGCAACAGGGAAGGACGATAACTCTGGGCTGAAGCCAGGAAATAAATCTTACCTAGTATGGCTCCAGCTTCCACAGCTAGTCCAAGACTGCAGTACAGCAGTGTGCCGGCTCTCCTGCTCTGCAGCATGACCTGCCGGGGCTCTCGTGATGATCTGTGGGACACCTGTGTCCAGGCAGGATGCAACCCAGTGCTGCAGACAGTAGAACTGACCCAGGGTGCTGGCAGCAAATGTAGGAAGTAAAGAACAACCTCCCTGGAGCAAGTGAAGGGCAGCCTTTTAGCTGAGCCTCAAGAAATGCCAGACTGAAAATGCCCCCAATTGTGTGGCTCTGGACCATCCCCAGGAGCCATAGGGTCAAGCTGTCCCCTTCTTCCCAAAGGGGAAGACCTTCAGTAGCCTACAGGGTGAGCTACCAGCCACTGCAAGGATCTCTTTTAAAATCCCTGGGCACCCAAAACCAGTTAGAAATGTTGTGCTGGCTTTGACAAGTTGCAGCTGTAAACTCCCTGATAGCTGATGCACTGCTGCTGGTTTTAAAAATATAAATCAGCTGCTTAATTTCTCATCAAAATTTTAAATCAAACCTCAGCTTGAGGACCTGGGAGAGCTGGCAGAAGGATGGAGAGCTGCATTATCTGGACACAGTAGGGTGTTAGTGAAAGAGCATTCTGAAAAGCAAAGAACATTAGGCTGTATTTTTTGTCTTTGTGTGAAAGCTTCTAACAGCAGCTTTGATGCTAAAATGAGAGGGAAAACTATTGCCAGATTTGGTGTTATTTATTACAGGTATTACTAAGGCACTTTCAGACTCACTGAACACCTTGAGCAGATTGCCTCTTCTGCAGCTTGTTCCCTGTTATTGTTATGATCTGGATGTAATTCTGCAGTTGTCTTTTATTTACATAGATGTATTGCAGTAAATGAAGGCCTTGTGTGCTTTCATAACACACACAACATGACCTTTGTGGCCAAGTATCAGCTAGGCAGAAAGCAGAGATCCGGCAGCCCTCTAGCTGTTTCTGAGACGGGCAGCTATGTCAAGAACATAGAAAAATGGGAGCAATGTCTCTGTATTCAGAAGAGGCTGAAAAATACGGGCCAAAATCCTTGCTTTCCAAAACCTGCTTCCTGCACAGTGCTCACCCATGCCCAGCAGAAGGTATCACTTGGGGGCTTCTGTCGACAGACTCAGAGCTCCATGGAGGACCTGAGTCTGTAGGCAAATACACAAATCATGACCCTGTGAGCTGCAAAGAAGCGTTGAGTTTCAACCCTAAACGCACCAAAGAGCATAAGGGTTTGCAATGGGCTCATAGCCTTTGCTCCAACCAGGAGCAGGTCACCTTATTCTTTCATCTGGACAGGCTGGACTGATGGGCTGTGGCCAGTGGCATGATATTTAACAAGGCCAAGTGCCGAGTCCTGCACCTGGGTCACCATAACCCCATGCAGTGCTACAGGCTTGGGGAAGAGCGCCTGGAAAGCTGCCCGGCAGTGGAAAAGGACCTGGGGGTGTTGCTTGACAGTCGGCTGAACGTGAGCCAGCAGAGCGCCCAGGTGGCCAAGAAGGCCAACAGCATCCTGTCCTGTATCAGGAACAGTGTGGCCAGCAGGACTGGGACAGTGATGGTCTCCCTGTACTGGGCACTGGTGAGACCCCACCTCGAATCCTGGGTTCAGTTTTGGGCCCCTCACTCCAAGAAAGACATTGAGGTGCTGGAGCATGCCCAGAGAAGGGCAACAGAGCGTGTGAGGGGTCTGGAGCACAAGTCTTGTGAGGAGCAGCTGAGGAAACTGGGGTTGTTCAGCCTGGAGAAGCGGAGGCTGAGGGGAGACCTTCTCGCTCCCTACACCTGCCTGAGAGGAGGGTGTAGCTGGGGGGTGTGTGTCGGTCTTTTCTCCCAAGGAACAAGCAATAGAAGAGGAAAACAGCCTCAAGTTGCTCCAGGGGAGGTTTAGATAGGATATTAGGAAAAATGTCTTCATAGAAAGGATTATCAAGTCTTGGAACAGACTGCCCAGGGAGGTGGTGGAATCACCATCCCTGGAGGTATTTAAAAAATGTGTAGATGTAGTGCTGAGGGACATAGTTTAGGGATAGCTTGGTGATGCTAAGTTAACAGCTAGACTTGATGATCTTAAAGGTGTTTTTCAACCAAAATAATTCTACGATTCTATTCCCCCACCCATTCACAGTCTGAGTTTGCATTCAGTGGCACTTACATGTTCAGACACAGGTGAGGCAACCTCGGAGATCAAATCTTGGACATTTAAAAATATCTCCCTTTGCTGTGCTCTGTAAAAATTCCCTTGGGGAAAGAGATTATGAAAGAATAGATACTTGTGCACCAATTTTAATCAGGCAAAACCAAGGCAAAGGACTGATTACAAAGTTGTTTAGATGATACACTTCTGACTACAGCTTCGTAATCAAACGGCAGCTACCGTTCAGCCATGTAATAACCAGACGACTGTACATCTGCCTTGCTGTGCATATTTATAAAGAATGCATGGCTAACACTTATTTACCTTTATTAGCTACATTCTCCATAATTAGCTGAGCTACTGTGAGTAGTTTTCAGTGCCTAGGCCAGCTGCAACTGTATTTGCATTAAAGTTGTTTAATCTTTCAACGTCCTCTTGGAAGTGGACGAAGATTTGTCAAAGCAAAAAGTACATGTAGCATAATCTCAGAATAAATGGACACATCAAGGAAGTTCACTTTCTGCAAACACCAGTTTGCTGGAGTCGAAAAGGTGCCTGCAGTGGGAAGTGGTGGTTTCAGTTCCATGCTCGGACCCAACAGTCTCACGGAAAGAGGCCAACCTTACTGGTAGATTTTACAAGTAGATAAAGCAGCTAAAACGTGACGGCAGCCTGGAAATCAGCATGCAGGGTCTAGGTGATTTGCTAGGTTACACAAGTAGTCTAGAAGGGTGAGGGATGAATTTGCAGTGGCGCCCAGTGACAGGACAAGAGATAACAGGCACAAACTTGAACACAGGAAGTTCCATCTCAACATGAGGAGGAACTTCTTCCCTTTGAGGCGGGGCAGAGTGCTGGCACAGGCTGCCCAGAGAGGTGGTGGAGTCTCTGACTCTGGAAACATTCCCAACCTGCCTGGACACCATCCTGTGCAACCCGCAGGAGGGTTGGACCAGATGATCTCCAGATGTCCCTTCCAACCCTGGCTATTCTGTGATTCTGATTCTGTGAATGCTCATTTCCTCAGAAGATCTAAGAAAAGCAGTAGGACTTTTTTTGGTCCTGTTGCTTAGCCTTGGGGAAAAAAAAAAATCATTTTGAGTTATCTAACACAATTGTATGCTCCCTCCTCTGACACCATTTTGATGACACTATGATGGGTTCATAGAAGATGCTGGTTAACGTATGTTAAACAGTCACTAAAAAGAGTTAGGTTATGGATTTTCTGTGGCACGGGACAGAACAAAACACTGTACACCAGAAGGATCTCTGTAGGTGACCAGACAAGAAACTCTCACTAGAAAGGTGCGTCTCTGGCCTTGCTAAAATCAGCAAGACTTCCCACCTAACGCAGAGGTAGGACTGAGACCTATTGCTTCAGAGTATCTAATATGGGTTGCTTAACCTGAGTATACACAGCTGAACCACTATCAAGACCTATGTATTAAGCAGAGGCCATTTCCATGGAGTCACTCAAGTCTTACATAAATTTGTATGCAGAGACGAAATTTCACTGAAGACAACAACATCTGTTCCTTTAGCTCACGTTTTATTGACATTCAAACATAAGGCACAACTTGTTTTCAAGTTATTTGGGTTGGAAAGCATGTGCTCTGCTGGTGCTGAAATTGCCACAGATTAATAGCCCAGCAGTTAGATTTGGGGATGTGCCAGCATGGGGTAAGGTTTGTCTATCAACTCTTAATACTTCACTGCTCCATGTGCAAAGGTTCCATCTGTCACACTTCCCTGCACAAGCAGCACTGGGGAGGCAAACCCTCTGTGGAAGCACTAGGAGGGGATTGTGCTGTAGGGAGGGTCATCTCATCAGAAGAGCTTGGGGAACGTCTTCAGACCTGATGTGCTGGAAGGACACATGTGCTCATGGCCCAAAAAAGCCAACCGCATCCTGGGCTGCATCCCCAGCAGAGAAGGCTGAGGGGAGACCTTCTCGGTCTCTACAACTGCCTAAAAGGAGAGTGTAGCCAGAGGCGGTTGGTTTCTTCTCCCACGTAACAGGCAATAGGACAAGAGCAAATGGCCTCAAGTTGTGCCGGGGAGATTTAGACTGGATATTAGGAAAAGCTTCATGGAAAGGGTTATCAAGCATTGGAAAAGGCTGCCCAGGGAGGTGGTGGAATCTCCATTCCTGAAGGTATTTAAAAGATGGGTAGAGGTGGTGCTGCGGGACATGGGGTAGTGGTGCTTTTGGAAGTGTTGGATTGATGATTGGACTTGATGATCTTAAAGGTCTCTTCCAACCTAAGTGATTCTGTGATTCTGTGATTCTGTGATTGCTGGCTTATGTCCAGCTTTTCACCCACCTGAACCCCAAGTCCTTCTCCTCAAGACTGTTCTCCACCCATTCTCTACCCAGCCTGTATTGATATTGGGGGTTGCCCTGACCCATGTGCAGGACCCTGCATTTGGCTGTGTTGAACTTCACACAGGCCCGGCTCTCAAGCCTGTCCAGGTCCCTCTGGATGGCATTCTTTCCCTCGGGAGTGTCAACAGCACTACTCAGCTTGGTGTCATCCACAAACTTGCTGAGGGCTCACTTTTTCAGTTGAAATGAAATACTATGAACTCAAACGTCTGCAGCCACCTGATCAGGTTTGTAACAAACCAGATGGTTTCTCTCAGTTGTCTTGTACAAATGAAGCCCAATACCTACCTTTTACCCCATCTTCCGGAAATGTAGCCTCGTTTGGTTTCCAGGCATGAAATGATGGAAAATTCCCCCCTGTTCAAAACAATGCTCATGCGCATTCCAAATCTGGGATGTTTCCATCAGCTGGGATTTAAGAGCTTGATTCTGCTCCCAGTGATGTCAGTGGTTGAGATTAACAGATCAGGATATGAGACCTGTTGTTAACTGTTTGTAAACTTTTTGGCACTTATCCCAAGTCTGGATATTGGACATTGCAATATCTGGATATTGCACAGCCCCCTTGCCAAGGACTTGCCATTTCGTGAAGAAAAGTCAGATTCTTGACAAAAGGTTTCTCCATAGTGAGATTTCTGGTGTTGGGTTGATCTCAGTGAGGAACATCCTCCGTTAGTGCTTGTCTTCAATCTGGAGAAGGTGATTTCCCATTTCAGAATTTTAAACCCGACTACTTTCTCTGCAACTACTTAAGAAACACTGCTAGACTGTATTTTTTGCCTTCATGCGCCAGAAATGCAGGCGTATATCAAAACCCTCACCAATAAGCTTGAAGGGGCCCTGCTGCCTCCATAGCAGCCATAGGAGATCTTACCATAAACTCCTTATCATCACCAATTATAGGATCTGAGCTGGACTTAGTGGTTGGACACCACAAAATGGCAAGATGTCTAAGTTGCTGCCCATGGAGAACAAGGAGTGTGGCAAAATTGTGAAACAATGAAGTTGCCCAGACTATAAATAACTCCTGTCTACATCTCCTTTTCATCCCTGGAAGTGTTAGTAAGGTGATGAGCAGATGTCCTTGCAGGAATCCTTAGGTCAGAACTCTAAGAATTTTAGTTTCTTTGCAGCTATCTAAAAAAGTTTAACTTGAAAATCGGGATTCAGCAGAGTACTTCACTGTGTACATGCATTCCATTGCAGAAAGTCCATGTTTAAGTGTTTTGCTGATTCAGGGACTAAATTAATTGTTAGTGATTTTATTAACAATACCTTATACATAATTTCCACATTAAGTTCTAAATATTGTTTTTGATGAATTCAAACAATTAAAGCATGCATTAACACCATTCATTAAAATAGATTATTACCTGCCTACCTTTTATTAATGGTGCTAGCTCTGCTGTACTCCTGGACTGCAGACAGATTGCTCAGTTGGTGTAAATTGGCAATACTGCATTGTCGCCAGTGGTTGGAAGTTAATTTAAACCTCTGAGAATCTGTCCCGGTGTGCTGAGACAAGTTTTTTGGAGCCTATGGTCCAGGTGGATCACAGCTGGTCTGATTAAAGTACAAGTAAAGTTGGCTGGACGGGATCCAGAATAAGCTGATTACCCAGTAGTGGCCTGAAAACACATAAATCATGTGTTCAAAGTATTGTGCTATGGTTTCTAATAAGCTTATCTCCCAGCTCCAGCAAGCCAGTCTCTTATGGGGAAAGCCAATAAATAACTGTAAAATGAAATAGGAATCTCAGAAATTATTACTGTTTTTTATAATTTATTAAGTGTGCTGCACTGGCATAGAAGAAAGCACGCTGTGCAGAGGGGGATCATGCACTAGGCCACTTGCCATACCCAGCAGATACACACGGAACACAGCAGACCTAAACTAGCACAGAAACCTAGTGCTGCCCCTCACCTCACCCCCTTAAGTTTTGGACAGCATTGTTTTATAATCTCATTCAGAAAATTTATCAAACTTCATCTTCTAACTACGAGCACTTCAACTTCCTACACACAGTGATACTCCCCCAGGAAGTCAGCTAAAGCATTTTCTAATTTCTACCCCAGAACTTCCTCTGGCCTCTTCAAACACCATTAGTTCTTGTCTCAGCATTTTTCTTTACTTTAAATAGCTCAATTTCCTTCTGGATTTCCCCCACCCTTCTGGATATATTTATTAACAAATGTATTTCCCTTTCATTTTCTGAGACCCAACATCCAAACGACCTCAGGATAGATAGATTTTCTATGACTGGCCTGGTTCCAGGGAAGACTTTCAAGCTTGCTTAAAGTAAGAACCAGTTGGTTTAACAATGTAAATGATATCTGATCTAGCTAGCTGTGAATGTTGGGCTAATTAACACAATGAAAGTGTCCTGAGTGTCCTAACACACAACAGACTTTGCGATTGGTTGATCACCTCAGCAGTCACAAAAATCTGTCATTCTTGACAGTGGGTGACCAGTAACATTGAGGATTCCCCAGTCTCATCACAGCAATGGACAGGGTCCTACCTGCATCTACTGGAGCACCTTGCATGACACATCACCTAGACAAACCCCAAATTTCTGCAGAGTGGGCTTTTACGGAGAGGGAAGCCTAAGCTTTGGGTGTGGATTTTAGGGCTATGAACTAGATGCAGAGCGAAAGAAGTAGCAGGGTTATTTTGGATATTGGGCACTGAATAGATTCATCTAGGTGATGGGAGGACCTGGGAAACCCAGTAGGCAGAGATGGGGTTGGGGCAGGGACAAGTCCCCTCAACTTTTTTGCCTTTGCTGCAATACCCTCAAAACTGCATGACCATGAGGCAAATTGTTAGATAAGACCTTGGCTTATGATATTGACCAAAATGATCTTAATATTGTTTCATGCTTCATTTAGCTATATTGGGCTCTTACTGCTCCATATCAGAGATATGGAAATATCTCTTTGTTCTCTGTATCTCTCTGTACTGCCTAGCACATGCAGTCCTGCTCCAATTTTTGCACTTCTTTGAGCTACTGTATCAAACAGTACGTTCAAATAATGTATCCTAATAATGTCAAAAAGAGAGAGGAAAGTATCTCATGAAAAAATCAGGAGCTGTAGAACAAGATGGACACATCTCTGTAACTATCATATGGACAAGGTAAAAGAAAGGCACCGTTGTTAGGGAAACCACTTTCTCCTTAGTGATGAAAATAACATCTGCTAGACAGCAGAAATCAAGTCTGTTATGAATATTCAATTTTTTTCTTCCCTTCAGAACAACACCCTACTGAGGATCGCAAGTGTATTGCAAGGTTTTACTTTTACTCACTTCATAAAAGGATTTGAGAAAGTGGGATAGGTGAGGGGGCAGGAAGAGGGAGTGGGACTTCAGCTTGGTGAGCTTTCGTCCTAATGGGAGCATGTGCAGGGTGTAAGTACTCCCATTGGGATCTCCTTCTTCCTCTGCAAATGCGGCTGGATTTCATATAAAATGCAGACACAAGTTGCTGCTACATGCTCGTTTAGATGCAGTTTCATAGCTAAATATGCTCACAGCTAACCCGTGGGCTGCGCTTCCAAGTCCCAGGGCACCCACAACCACTGAGAGATGTGACCAGTTTATTCTTTTCCACAAGTACCCAACTCATGTTTCCAGTGGTGGCAGTTTTTATAGAATCACAGAATAACTGAGGCTGGAAGGGATCGCTGGGGTTCTCTCGATTAGATCAGGTTGCTCAGGGACCTGTCCAGTCAAATTTTGAGTATCCCCAAAATATTTCTCAACATCTTCAGGTCCCTGTTCCAGTTTCTGACTACCTTCACAATGAAAATGAAGCAATCCTTATCTCTAATTGTAAACCCCAGGCTGCAATTTGTGCTGTTTCCCTCACCCTTCTGCTGTGCAAGTCTGAGAAGAGTCTGGCTCTGTCTCCGCTATGCCCTGACTCTACGGACTGTCACCCGCCATGGGGAAAGGACATTCAAGGCGTAGGTCTGCACATCAGCCATGGTGGAGTGAGGTGTCATGTAAGTGACATGGTGGGACATGGTTTTGGGAGTCAGTCCCTCACAGGTGTGATATGTGCATGCTCTGAGGTGGGCTGTTTTGGCTGCACTTGTGAAAGGACATTATTATATAGAAGAGGACAACACCTGTATTTTTTCCAAGTGACAAAATTGCTTTCAAAATGGCTTTAAACGTTGCACGTGCAGAAGATGTGAAGGGTTTGCGCCACTCACTCATGAAGCCTGTGGGCTTCAGAGAGAGGTCAGTGCTCGTTTTGAATGTGTTCTGGGCATACGAAAAATCTTCAAAAAATGTAAAAAGATCACCTTTGGATTACACTGGGAAAATGGAAAAGGAGTTTAATTGACTTGTGCTCCTGTGCTGCCTTTGGGTGCTCAAACGTGTAAATGTTCAGTCCAGCCATTGACAGTGTTTCTATCTCAGTTCCTCTAATTCTGTGGGCATAAATTTAAGTAAAGAGTTCATAATAAAATGCAACAGCTCTGGTTTTAAGGCAGGGGAATCTAAGCAATATTTTAGTATAGTGCTAATATGCTATTTCCAAGTAGTACCTCTAAAACCAGGACGGAGTCTGTGTGGACCTCAGTGTACTTCCTGCAGACCACATGCATTGGAAGTTACCTCTGTGTTTCTCGTGTGCATTCTTTAGCACAGATTTTGCTAGATGCGATGAGTGAGAGATGCAGAGATCTGTACGTGTGAGGGACTGACCAAAAAGGGACATCAGCTGGAGCTGTGAAAGAGCAGGACCATTCTGACCCAGCTAAAAAGTAGTCGGGGAAATGTCACCTCCTCTCAGATCTTAGCATTCTCACCCGATGACAGTAATTAGACATTTCTTAGACATCTTCCAAGTCTCTTGGCCTTTTATAAATTTTCCTTTGCTGTGGGACAACGTGAGATTAAATCTTTCCCCAGTCATCTCAAACACTTGGATGAAGACCTGAATTTCTGCTCCCTTCAGGCAGATCATGTCTCAATCATACATTCAAAATCTCAGCCAATACCTGCTTTTTGTGTTGTGGTTGTTTTTGGGGTTTTTTGGTTTTTTTTTCCTCCACGATTACAAAACTAATAAAATTACAGTTTTATGTGGGTTATGAATTTTCTTTGCCTGCCTTTACCTTTTTCCTGGTGACATTTAGTACTTAAATAAAAACCTTAATCATTTAAAACTTTAAATAAAACACCATTTCCATGGTTAGAAAAAGCAGAAACAGGTAGTGTGATGTTCAGGGAGGAAAGACAGTAATAAATCTGTGTAGCAAATTTCAGTCTGTGGTCTTCATCGCTCACCAAGGACAAAGGAGCGATACAGATACTATTCTGGAAGCTGTAACCACCCATTAGAATTTGTCATTTGTTGGATTGCAGCACCACATAAATGTAGCAGAGCTGTTTAAGTTACGCCTACATTTTTATAAGCTTTATGCCTCTATTTCTGAGGCCACCTTTGGTCAAAACACATGTGCACATACATGCAAATCTCTTCTCAGAGCTTTTGTGCTTTTTATTATTTTATATTTTTTTAAATAAATTGGCTAGCTTCAGAAAATGGCAGGGGGGTAGGTGTTGGTAGTTATCTTTCTGAAATGGTTAATGGAAGGCAGAAAAGGAGAAATTAAATCTCTGCAATATTAATTCTGCCTATACTGCTCACCGTACGCTTCTCAGCCTATCCCTCAGTGGGACTCCCCATGAGTCACTCCTTTATGAAGACTCGGCTTTGCAAACTAAGAAAGCAGGTTAAGTACTCAAGTTACAGAATTATTATCCAGGCCGTTCCCTGGAGCCTGGAGTGGAGTGGATAAGCCGTAAAGGCTGCATAATAAACCAGCCCAGGAATTCTCAGCAGCTTCGCAGGCAGGCACGCTGTCGTTGCCTTCGCTCCGTGGGGAGCACTAATTGTAGCCCTTGCTGCAGTCCCCTTCAGCTTACTGACAGAATGCCAATTTCAGGCAAGAACTAATTTATCAATGGCTGGAGTGGCTAAAGAGAATGTATCTCCTGTCATGTTCCAGGCGGCGACTGCAGTGTTTCTAAAGTAGCTTTTGTTGCTCTCAGAAATAATGCATGTTAGCAGGGTATTTCTGCAACGAGCAAGAAGGTCCTCTAGGCTTCTAGTCTTATTAGATAACAGTTGTTCTACATTAATCTGTTTTAATGAAGTTCCTGACCTTCCTCCTTGGTAGACTAATGAGTAATTTTCCAAATAAATCTTGCCTCGCGTCTTAATCCTATTTTGCAAATAATCCCAATAACTCATGTATGAACACTTACAATGTTAGGACTGTGCAGAGGAAAAAAAAAAAAAAAAGGAGAATAATACACACGGAGATGAATACTCTGGGTAATTACATTGTGTAGTGCTTAGGACAGTGATTGTCAGTTCTGATTCATGGGGAAAACAATACTCAAGAAAGATGTGGACTATTAAGTCCCATAAAAACTTATGCAGATGTCTGCAACAAACCTGTGCAATTGTCAAGTAACCAGGCAAGGTGGAAAAAAGGTCTTATTTATGGTGCATTGCATAAGTCAAGAGATTTAGTAGGGCCTTATAACAACATGAGAGTAATTAAATGCCTTAGAATCAGGAATTGGAAATCGTAAATGAAAAATGTCTGAAGAGGAACAGTTAATAGAGTATGTCAGTGTGTGTTTCTAGAGAAGTGAATGGACACGATTAAATCTATTTTTTATCTCTACTCATAAACCATATTGGTTCTCAGGTACTAAACTCTGCGTCAGTGCATGGAGAGAGTGAGAAAGAAGTGAACAGTCATGTCTAGATGGGTAGCACGGGAGAGAAAAGTAGAACAAGGATGTAGGAGGTGCTTTTAAATTTATACCTTAGATTAGAGGGGAAAAAAGAAGATGTGCAACAAAGACTGGGCATAGTAACAGCTAACAGTGGTTTGTGGCTCTGATGGATATACAGTGCGGGGTGCTGAGCTCATACTTAGCTCTTCAGGAGTGCAGTGCTTTGCTCCTTGCTGATGTGTTTTTCCCTCCCATGCTGCCCATCCCTACCATTCCCAGACTAAATTTCAACCCTCTTGTTTGCCACCTGGTTACATCCAACAGTTTTACTTCCATTTTCTTCCAGGAAATGGTAGCTGCCAACTGAAATGGCTGTAAAGAAGCCTTCCAATAACAAAGAATGAAATCTGTTATTTTGGAATTTTTCTGGGCACCTTCTTACAGGTTTTCATCAGCTTGGGACCTCCATTTCTGGTTGGAGAAGACAACTATATAACTGCAGTTGCCTCTCTGGATGTCTTTGTCATGCCCCACCAATGCTCCTTTCACCCAGGCTTGGACCCAAGCTGGCAATCCTGTATTTCACTGTTCAAAATTTTATTTAATTCAGTGAACATGTGACTATCTTAATTCTTTTTCTATTGCTTCTTTGGTCATTATAGTTTTAGATGTGGCACTTTGATCTGGTCATTGGTAAAATGAACAGCCCTTACTGTCCGGTGTAATGTTTAATATATTAACAGCTTTCTACTCACAGAGTACAGACTGACCTGTTTTTCAGGAATTCTTATTTTCTACAACTGTGTTGGCTTTTTGAAGGAGAAGAAGGCCAGATATTGCATTGTATTTTTCTTGTGCATTATGCTTAGTTAATCACTGCTGTGAAACAGATGAACAATGAAGCAAAATACAACACCATTTCTCTTTTTTACAAGGTTTTGTTAACAGCTTCTGTCACTTAATAGATCTTCATCATTAACAAATAAAAAAATTACTTTGTTTGAACAGTGGGGAAATTTGCCCAGCATGTTAGCAGAGGTGAGCTGCAGCTATTTTTCTTGCAGCTGCTTACACGTATATATGTAGCCCTCACTATTTTCAGTGAGAGACACCAATTAAATGTTTGTTCGTTAAAAGGAAAATGTACCATAGCAGTTTCACAACTTCAGCTGAGCATCCAGTGGTGCATATGGTTCTGCCTCCTTTCCCTCTTGGATGTTTTGCACCTCTGCTCTACGTTGTCCTTCACAGCCCACAGAGGGTTTGGGGGGTTTTTAACCTCAGCACAGGTTTGAAAGCAGGCTGTGTAAGGTTTGGGGTAATCATGCCCGATCAAGATGACTGCATGGCTCACCAGGACTGAGAGGAAATAACTGCAGCATGATTCCTACTTTGAGAGTAAGAAAGCATCTTTGTCTTTTTTGTCAGAATTATTGTCAGAAATGGTGAGAACCTTCTTACCAGGCGTCCATTTAATGTCTCTGCAATGATGCCTCAAAACCGGCCCGAATGAGATTTTCCTGGGGGGCACAGACTAGAAAATATCAGCAAGTTGATTAAAACTCCTCAATGAGGGAAAGGTAGAAATGAAATCTCTGTATCTAACAATTATTTATCATGATTTTGCCAGTTTTATTTAAGAGAAATCTAGATTTCACATGTTATCTCAATGTGCATGAGCTAGACTTACTGTAGAAGTCATCATTCTCTGTTATTTTAATAGTTATGTCTTCTTTACATACTGCATTTCATATTTACTTCTCAACAGTTATAAAAGCCTTCAGATACTACCAGACATCCCTAAGGAATAATTATGTGGTTTGTGGTAAAATTATGGACCTTCTAATAATTATTCTGGAAATCCTGAAAACAATTACTATATTAAAAGTAGTATTTTGATCTGTTAGACTCATAGAAAGTTGACTTTAAAAAGTATCTTGGTCGAGTTTATTAACCACTCCTGGTGTTGCATTCAGCGAGAAATCATTTTGGTAATAGGTTTTTGCTTTTGATTAAGGACGAGATATCAAAGGCTATATCACAATGAAGAGTCAAAGAAATATTTTCACTCGGTATAGATCAGCACAGTGATGCTGACATCATATTGTACGCCATGAGGATTTGACTCACGGCTTATACAATTGTTAGAATAAATACAAAATCCCAGCAGCAGCCCTCTAAACAGGAGGGGATGATGAGGCAACATGAGATAGGTTTGGCATGGACCATGGACCCCTGTTGCTGGGCTGCTCTCTACTAGTGAAGGTGTGTGGACTGAAGAGTCAACATGTATCTGGCAAATATTGTACAGCTCAAAGATGCTTTCACTTAGTACCATGAGCTCTAAAAGAAAAGACACATTGATGCTGAAAGTCAGACTTACAGAGGAGGAGGAAGGCAAATAGATCATCTCCTTCTGGGGCTCCAGCCACCACCAAGGTTGGGTTGGTTGGAAGAGGTGGGTTCAGACCCAGCTGAGCCTTGGCTGACTGCTTTCCTGCTGGACTGCTCCTTTGCTTCTCATGGAGCAGAGCAGGATCTGAGTCTGTAGCCTGGGAGCTGTGTTTAAAACGTCCCCTGCTTTGATACCATTTTGCAAGGTTCCCTCGGCGCCATAGGATTTTGGTGATATCTTCTGGTCTTTATAATGCTATTTTTCTCAATAAGGCTTTTTTTTATTTTACAGAAAAACAAATAATCTTTTCTTACAGTTCTTAATGCTGTTAGAGCAACTGGAGCCGTCCTGTGCAATTTGGTGCTGCAGAGGAGACTTGGGGCATCCTGCCAGAGGAGATTCTGTGGTAGAGCTGGCCGTGGTTGCAGAGATTGGCTTTGCTGACCCATGTATTTCCTCTTCGCTGATGTTCTTGTTTGAGCAGCTCTCTTTTATTTGGATTGGAGGAACCTCCATCCCAATTGCTCCATGACACAGTGTGAACTTTGCTGCAAAATTGTCTTAAAATGCCTGGTGGTAGCTCCGTTTTTAGAGGTTAGATCTTCCTCTGACAAACTGTCATGGGACAGAGAAGGGACATACTTAATGTGAGAATTTCTAGGCTAGGTAGCCTCTAGCTGTCGTTAAAAAGAGCTAGCAGAAGTTGCTTGTGATTGAACTCACCAGCACTATCAAAAGAAAATACTAAGAAGAAGCAATGTTGCCAATGTGTTATTTAAGAGTTGACATGGTTTGGGCTGGACTGGACACTGAAATGAATAACAGATGTTCTCTTTCACTTCTCTCCCTTTCAGAGAAGGGAGAAAATCTCCCTTCAGGAAGAGAAGGATGAGAGAGAAAAGACACTTATGAGTTTAAAACAAGAAACTAAACTACTTCAATTAGAATATAAACAAAACAATAATAAAATTTTTTGAAATATCTACAATATATACAAAACCATATAGAGCTCCCAGGATGATGATCACAACACCAACAGGCACTGGGGAAGTCCCAGACTGGACTCAGTGACAGACGGGAGCTGGATTCTGGATATGAGTTCAGGAACTTGCAGATTGGGATCAAAGGCCGATGAACAGACAGGATCTTCCTCAGACACTGGCCATTGAAGAAGGAGATCTGACTCTTTGATCCCTCAGCTTTTATGCTGAGCATGAAGCCAACGGGATGGAACACCCTGTTGGTCAGTTTGGGTCCCCTGTCCTGTCCACTCCTCCCCACAGATGTGACCCCTCTGCACTTTTCCGCTTCCCACCCTTCGACAGGGCAAATACCTGAGTGAGCTGCCCTTGGTTGTGATAGCAACAGGTATAAGCACGAGCCTCTCTGAATACAATTCCTTGGCATAATTATAAATAACCAGGTCTTGTCACTGTTGAAACGGATACTGTTGGAAAAATATGCCATTAATTTCAGAGAGTTCAGTTACTTAGAAGAGACTTAACTGAAAAGTAAAACTACTAAACAGAAAATTGGTTCTGTTTTACCTCAAACCAAGAAAAGAGTCCATAAGCAAAATGAAACATGGTAAAAAAACCTGAGGGAAGTTTTCTTGGAAAGAGAAAAAAGATGTGACGCTGTGAGGAACAAAAAGCATCTACTGACTTAACTGGAGACGTTACAGTTTGGGATAAAGAACTGGTGGATTGTAAGGGCTGACCTGAAGAATGAATGGGTGAAGAATGGAACACTCGGAATTTGGAAATATTTTGCAGTTCGAGCACCTGAATCTCCATGGACCATGACAAACCATCTCCATGTCCACAAGACTCCAAGGATGTCTGTCCAACAGGCTGGTGTGGTCTTGCTACCAGTGCTTTCATACCGCTGCTTGTTTTTCATGACAGTGTATGTATTCATTTAAGTGCTTAAGTTTTAAAGTTAGTTTTTAAGTTAGTGAACAGGTTATTTTGCCTCTAACTGCTCACCGTATCCAGAATTAGAAAGCAACAACCATCTCTGAAACTAACTCCTTTCCCTCCCCTCTCCAAAGGACCCTGAGTCCACCCAAAACTACCTGTCTCTGGACTAATTGGTTTTCCTTCGCAAAAGTTGCTCTTTTGCCTTGACTAAACCACATGGCCTCCTGCATCTCCTGCAGAGACGGTGCTTCCAGCTGCCCGACCATGAACCTTAATCCAACCCACCTGTGATGTACAAAACAAGGCTTTGTAGCACGGAGACAACTGGCTTGTCAGGACCACTAATGCTCATCACTATGATTTCACTGCTGCTTTCTTTGTCTCTCTTGTCTCATGTAGTCACCTGTCTTCTGTTCTCCTCCACCAGTAGCAAAGGGTGCGTTCCCCCGCTGGGGGTTTGCAAGGAGGCATTTGTCATCAATGATAATAACTAAATTGATAATGATAATGGACTAATGATAATGATAATAACTAAATTGATTAATAGCAGGTTGAAGCACACTCAGCTTTTTAGGTCTAGTAGTCTTCTCAAAAATAGAAATTAAAGAATCAAATTGATCTTATTGTCGTTCAAAACCTCTAAAATATGGTTGATGATATAACAAACAGCAGCACAAACCCCCATATATTTATCTACATTTTCAAATACAAAAAAATCAGCACTGGTGAGATGCATCTGGAGTGCTGGGTCCAGTTCCGGTCTCCCCAGTACAAGAATTACAGGGACTTAATGTATCACAGAGGGCCATGAAGATGATGAAGCATCTGGAGCATCTCTCATATGAGGAGAAGCTGAGAGAGCTGGGACTGTTCAGCCTGGAGAAGAGAAGGCTCATGGTTCAGTGCTGAGAAAAATGGGAAAAGTGCCGTAATTACATCATTTCAAGCAGTATAAATATGCCTGAGAATAGAGATCTGCAGCAAACAACTCACTGCTTTTGCTGTTATGTCCAGTTTTGTTATCTATGAACATATATATGCCTAAGAGTATCTGGGACTACAATAGAAATTACGGTCCCTACAGACACACTGTACTTATGTTTAAGGTGAACACAAAATCCAGAAAATAAAACAAGTTGTTTGGAAGCCTTAGAATGGCCACAGAAGGAAATAACATCATTAGTTGTGATTGACTGACAGGATCATTAAGGTCAGGCTTATAGAAAATCCAGCCTGACCTCAGGCATCTCCTGGGTCAGAGATGCTCATCCCGTAACCTGCATCACATCTGCAACTCCTAGGTGAGCTAGAGCAGGGATTTGGGGGAAGCAACCTGGTTAGGATTTAGAGATGAATTCAAGGTCTCCTTGTAAAGAGACTAAATAGATCCTGATTCTCAAAAATAGCAGAGTGCTGTCAAAAAAAGCAAGTGTGGGGAGGTAAAAGCGATGTTTCTGAAGAGCAGCGACAGTCACAGTTTGGGTTAGACGCGCTCTTTGTTTTGAGATCCTTGTTAAAACCATGACAGCTTAAAGCGCTCTACAGAAATGAAACATCGGAGCAAAACGCTGTGGGACTGCCGAGAGGGTGTTTTTGCAGCAAATTCCGGAGCTGAGAAGTGGAGGAACATGTTGACTGTATGCCCAGGAGAGAAAGCAAAAATGGATACGAACAAACGACTGCAAAATGCTACGTTTCTGCAGCCGAGCAAGTGATCACGCAGGTGTTTGGATCGAAGGAGCTCTGCCCGGCCATCGCGGCAGCAGAAGAGTACACATGGTGGGTAATTACTTCAGCCTGGGTGACAGTGATACATTTATTAAGCCGTGATAAGTCACTGCTTTCACTTGTCCGTCCAGGCCCGAAGTAGTTCTGTGGTGATAAAGTCCAAAAAGAGATTATAAAGATTTCTACCTGCAGGAGCAAATTAAATTTCTGCCCCTGTGCTACCGAGACTCGTAGCAGAGGAGATAATTTATGTCAAGAAGGTGACTGGCCTCTTGACAGAGGTAAGGGAAGTGGAGGAGCCGAGTCCAGGGAAAAATTCAGGGAGGCAGAAGTTTGATCCCTTTATAGAAGAGAAATTGCAGAGAGCCTCTGAGGCTGAAGCAATGCATTCTCGTAGAGAAACCTTGAAAAATCTTTCAGTGTGTTGGCAGGAAGCAGAGAAACAGGCTGGCAGCCACAGCAATGCCATTTAAAAATTCAGATTCTGGACAGCAACATGCTTTTCTTGTACAATTTTAGGTTTCCTGTGCCAAGCCTGGTATTTTTCTCCAAAATCATTTTTATTCTCAGCACTGAATTAATATTTCTATTTTGCTTTGCAGTAAGCAGCAGTACCACATTATAAACACAAAGTCATGCAAATATACTAACCATCACTGATTACAAACGCTGCTCCTGTAGGCTGGTTTTCAGCCAGCAATTTTGAAGATAGAGTGTATTAGTGCCTGGATTTTGCCAGTTCAGAAGCTACAGTAAATGAAAGCCTCATTAGAAAAAAAACCCCCTCCATATATTTATTTTCTTCTCTTTGAACTCATCATTTAAGGCTAAATCCAATTATGGAGCTAAATGAGAATGACAGAAAACAAAATAATGAGGAGATGGCCTATAGGCATACAATGAAAGTTGGCTTAATTTTATTCTTCCTAGCCCAGCATCTGTTGTGGCTCTCAGGCCAGGGTCTCCATTGGAAAAAAATTGGAAAACTGTGCAACTACACATTGTTAAAGATGGTCTATTTGATAAAAATAAAAAGGGCAATCCACTGATAAAGGATGTTTTAGGTCAGATGGTGAGCGAGAGGAGAAGAAGTAGTAGCATGTGCTCTAATAACGCTTTGCAGAAAACTGTGCTATGAAAAAAGATCCTGAGAGAACCTTGTTGCAGGAAGCGGTGATCTGAAAAGTAGGTGGCAGATAGTCAGATGGACAAGACTTCTCAGTGCAACGGTCCTGTCCAAATGGATGATGAAATACTTGGATACAAATACAGGGAACTACTGAGGAGGAGCAGAGGGTTTATGTTGCATTGGTACTTGGTGCTGATGCGAGTGTAACGGGATTCCTGCATTATTTCCTTTATCCACAGCTCTGGGAGAAGGTGAATAGGTTAAACAAGGCTCATACTGGAACCAAACAAATGTTGAAAATGTGGGAAAATATGCCTTGGTAGCAACAGACTGCAGGAGCACAATGTGGGTAATTTAGAAAGAGATTAAAAGATGACTTGATCATAACGAGTAAGTACCGACACAGGGAATAGAAATTAAGATAATGGCCTCTTGAGTCTTTCAGGCCCATATGTAACAAGATCTAGTGGCTGGAAGCTGAAACTAGACAAATTAAGAGTAGAAATAAAACACACGCCTAATGATGAGTGTAAATTAACCAATGGGACCACTGGCTGGGTGTTGGGAAACATAAAAACACATGTATCACTGCAAATGTGTAAACCAGGGAGGTATTTTTTAAAGCAACATGTTGATTATTTTAGGAAGGTCTTCTGGCTACTGTCACACGGATAGTTTGCACGATAGCAGGGATAAACTCAGGTTAAATAAGCACTGAGTTCCTGCCTGTCTCTGGTAATTAGGATGTAAAGATCCAAGAACAGCCAGAGTTTCCCCTGCTCTGGCCTGGTTGGAGCTAATCTTGTTTATAAACCATGTGAAGGCTGCAGAGATTTTGCCAAATACTTGTCCCAAGTCTGTTCTTTGTGTCTCCACGTCACAGGAAGGCAGAATCGGGATGGAGTACCTCACAGCCACTCCTCGCACCCGGGCACCGTTCACCCGGGCTGTGTCGAGCAAGAGGAGCCAGCGGAGCAAGATAAGAAAGTAATTGTGCGGCCGCCACTGAAACACAAGGCATTTTAGCGATGAAGATTGGCAGAGGTTAATTAAAAGTGTGAATTTCAAATGATTCCATTAAACTGGTACAAATCCCATTTTGAACGCTCATTTTTCATTCTAAAGCCGTGGGCTCTAACTTAGTTTAAGGAACAGCATTCAAGTAACCTGAGATGGGAACCGTTTAAAGCCCAAATACATATGTGCGTATGAAGGTGTGCAGCGCTTCGGCAGTTTGAGCAGCCTAGTGTGAAATCTTAAACCTCATAGTCTTGTGAAAAAGAGACATGTGTGCAATTAATTTTTTTAACTAATTTCACCCTCCTCCTGTGTCTATCTTTCCCACGCAAATTACATGTTCTTCAAGCATACATCAATGCAAGAAGATATCCCTGTTCTCCGTGAGTGGAGTGCTGGTTCTCTCTGTGCTTCAGGTCACTTGCAGAAAAGGTAACCATCCAGATAAAATTGTTTTTCAACAGCTTTTGAGATTTCAACATTCCTTCTAAATTGCACCGGAGTGTAAGCATTTCATAAGCTACCTTTGTCCAAAAAGCTGTTTCAAGTCCTGAAACTCTGAAGCTTCTGAGTTGCTTAGCTTTCTGTGGTTGAAGAGACCCCGAAGACCCTGAAGAGACCTCAAAAACCTGAAACTGGTAACTTTTCAGAAAATACTTGGCTTTCCACAGACTTGCATATTTAATATTCCGTTGAAGATTTGAGTGTTAAATGGGATTTCTTTGTCTTCAGTTACTCATAGCTTTCACATGCCCAGTCTCTGCCCTGCAATAATTATTTTTGGAGGGAAGCTGGAGCTTTTTCCATTATTCAAAGAAATGAAAGTCCTCAATCTCTTTTGTTTTGGAAAAAATAAAGCTTGACTTTAAGGGCTTTCTGCTGAGCCAAATTTACACTATGTACTTGTTGCTCAAACAAAACTTTTCAGGGTCATTTTCAGTACAGCTGGAGTGGCTTGTTAGGCACAATCCACGCTTAAAATGTCTTGGCTGAAATTGTTTCTAACAGTACATTTCTGTGCAGCAGCTTTTTAGCTACTTCATTTAAAGGAAATATTTGTGCTGTTGCAAGTGCAACGCAAATGGTGTGTTACATCCTGTTTCTTTTCCAACCCTACCTCAGAATGGGGCAAGGGTACATTATGGCAGCTCTTACAATTCATCAAAGGCCACCTTTTATTCTGAATTGAAAGATTCCTCTGTACTTTCAAACGCAAAAGTTAAATTTATCACTGGCTTGACAACAGGGTAACATATTTCATCTCATTGGAGAGAGATTGAAAAGGGTGATTTTAATTTAATTACATAGTGGCAGACATTTAATCGAAGAGAGTCATGCCAGTCCTACGTGCGCTCACTGAACATTGTTTATGACTTTTAATGTGTGGCTTATGAAATAAACCTGTGGGTTGTTCTGCAGATTATCTCAGGAATACTGTTTGGAAATGATTGTCACAGAAATTTGAGCCTTCCCTTAAGTATCATAGTTGTAGGTGACCCTGGGAAATATCTGGAGAATTCAAATGTCACTTCTGAGAAATATGTTCAAAATTGGACTGGATCTTAAAGGCCTCTTCCAACCAAAACGATTCTGTGTTTCTGTAATTCTACAACAGTGGAAATCCATTGGACTAAGCTGAAGGCACCCAACTGTTGCATCTCAGAAACACTGTACAGAAACATAGACCACACGTATGGTGGCTTTCACGTGCCCTGCCCTGTTCAACTTGCTGGAAATGCTGTGCACAGATTTCTCCAATATATACCATAACCACATTGCACTTTTGAGGCCCCAGACTTGCTCTGCATACCGAGACTGGTCCAACAGCATGGACGAAGGGGACTTCTGGAACTCCTGGGTGTGAAGATCTCCTAGCAGACTGCTGGATAACTGTGAATTTTGTCAAAGCAAAAGTATCTTTTCTTTCTTTGTTTCTTTCTTTGTTTCTTTGTTTCTTTCTTTGTTTCTTTCTTTGTTTCTTTGTTTCTTTGTTTCTTTCTTTCTTTCTTTCTTTGTTTCTTTCTTTCTTTCTTTCTTTCTTTCTTTCTTTCTTTGTTTCTTTCTTTCTTTCTCTCTTTCTTTCTTATTGTTCTGGGCAATAAAATAAATTTGAAAAGAGACAATCAGCAGGGAGACCCAGATGACTGGCAACTCTATTGAGGCTAATTAGCTTCTTTTAAAACAATTCTCAGGTTTGCAAAGAGAGCTCTTCTGTGCAGGAATTGATTCCTGGTTTGCATTTGTGTAGCATGTAATAAATAAAACCTCTGATCCACCTGGAGCCTCCAGGGCCCCATTGTAGAGCCTGAGTTCAACAAGTTTCTTCAGTAATGTAAATCATGTAAATGTAAGAAGGAAGCTAAAATGACTGGGTACATCAAAGCTCTACACTAAGGGAAAATATCCCTTATTCCTGCCCTTCTCCCAGGGCAGACTGTTCATCTCATGTTTTTGCAAATATTCACCAGAGAGGAGGACTCAGCTCCCTGCTTCACTGACGTTACAGTTAAAGATGTTTCTCTAAAAGCCAAATGAAATCTTGGAGGTGAGAATTTAATTTCTTCCTCAACTGGTGGAGAAAAATTGATTGCGCTTACATTTGTGACCCATTTTACTTATGTTATCATCCTCACCATACCCATTCCATACCCAAAGGACATTGAGGTGCTGGAGTGTGTCCACCACACACAGAAGGGCAATGAAGCTGGTGAAGAGCCTAGAGAAGAAGACTTGTGAGAAGCAGCTATGGGAACTGGGGTTGTTCAGCCTGCAGAAAAGGAGGCTGAGGGGACACCTTCTCGCTCTGTACAACTGCCTGAGAGGAGGGTGTAGCAAGGCGGGGGTTGGTCTCTTCTCCCAAGTAACAAGCAATAGGACAGGAGGAAATGGCCTCAAGTTGTGCCAGAGGAGGTTTAGACTGGATATTAGGAAAAAACTTCTCCACTGAAAGGGTTATCAAACATTGGACCAGGCTGCCCAGGGCAGTGGTAGAGTCACGATCCCTGGAGGTATTTCCCAGCTGGGCAGACGTGGTGCTGAGGGACATGGGTTAGTGGTGGATTTGACAGGGTTGGGTTGATGGTTGGACTCGATGATCTTAAAGATCTCTTCAACCCAAGGAATTCTATGAGTCTATGACTCACTGTAGCTGTCCATATCTCTCTACCTGTCTGAGAGGTTCATGCTTGCTGGATGGCTAAATACTTCTGTTTCTCTCCTGCAAGTTATTTCCATTTTCTTACACCTTCCTTCCTTGAAGTACAGTGCACAGACCGTGGGATAGCAGCTCAGTAACCTGTATCCTACCTCCAGCTCTCCTGTTCATATCTCCCAGTGAGATCTGCCATTTGACTAACAAGAGCAGCACATGGCTCACTCATGGAGAGTTGTAGGCTACTAATTCCTGCAAATCTTTCACAGATATTAAGTGCTCCTTTAAAACAGGGAATAAAAACATACACTGAGATGATGCCAACAGTGACACCTACTAAAGATGCAGAGGTTCAGCTTGACAAACCTTCTTCTGACCACCTTGTTTTTCAATTTGAATGGAATATTTACCACAGGTATGCAACCAGCTAAATGCAGGTTGGCTACATTTTTGTTGTTATTAATACTAAAGGTCCGCAGAGTTTCTCAGGCCCATCTCCTGTTGAGAAAATAAGCTATAGCTGAACATAAATGCTGTAAGCTGTTGTGACTGTGCCTGAAACACTGAAAAATAAACTAGTGTACCTGGCATCTGACTCATTGGGTCACATTTCATTTAACTTAAGAAAATAAATAAGAAGATATGACAGCTCTGTTCATGCAGAAATAAAATTGTGCTGTCTCAGGAAGTGGGTGTTCACACACAGTGCCAGTTTCTGTCGAATGTATGCAAAATATATAAATCAATTGAGCTGATTTGGCATTAATTACATGTTTAATTTTTCCTATGGTAAACTGCATAGTGAATAAAGAACTCTAAAAGGGGGGAAGTGAAATCCCACTTCTGTTGCCTCTGAAATACATCAAAACTGAGTCTATGTTTGCAATCACTGAAATCAGGCTGTATGCAGAAAAAGATGCCGTGACATCCCTCACTTGCTCTTCAGTGATGTGGATTCAAAATCAGCTCTTCAATGTATTTGGAGCACGGCTTTGGAAAAAAATGCGTTTAGTAAACAGCATATTAAGCTATACATCAATGGACCTTAATCATTCTTTGCACTGAATCTCTAGCTAGAAATATGGCATTGCAACTCTTCCTTTCTCCCAGTGTTATTTAAGATGTGTGCTCCTTTGTGGCAAGGGCTGGCTGTGAGGACAGGTTGGGATAGAATCAGATTTATTGAGCTGTTGGATATCCATGTGACTGCTGTGCTCTCATTTCATCTAGTTAGATTTATCATAAACTAAAAGATTGCATTTTACCAGAGGCTCAGGCAATCACTGTGCTCAAAAGGTCTATAGAAAACACAACCCTGTGGGAAGAAAGAGTAGTACAAAAATTTCCAGGTAGCTGTTGGACTGGAGAGAATGGTGTTTTATTCTGTGTTCATCCGTGGTCTGCCTGACCTGCCTGGGACCAGCCTGTGAAAGTCACTTAGGCACCTAGAGGTAGGTACCTACAGCCAGGTCTGGATAGGGACAGGGCACATGACAATTCTTTTTGATGTCCATTCCCTAGGTCCTAAGTCTTCAATTACACTTTTGGGGCCCCAAACATTATGGAGATTTTGAGTCCTGGTGGAATTTTCAAAGCTTCTTAGTGGCCTAGAAAGATACTTGATTTTGTTTAGTTTCCAAAAAATATCTTATATCCTTAAACGATCACTTTATCATCTAAATTCCCTTAAAATTGTCCTGTAGATAGTTCTGAAAACACAATATGAATCACCAAGCACTTAAACATTTTAAATACTGAGAGGGTTGGCTGAAATTTATCTGACAATATTCATGGATTCAACAGGAACAATTTCAAAGCCTTCAGAGGTTATCACCTTCCCTCTGGAGCATAGAAGAGAGGCCAAAAGGCTTTGAAAGATCAAAAAACATTGCTGTATTTGGAAAGAGGCAAGACAGGGAAGTGGAATGGTGGGTCAGATAATTTGCATTTCTGGCAGTATGCTGGAGAAACTGGAATAAGAGTGAGAAACTGGAATGAGGATGAATGTTGGAAAAACTAGAATGAATCTTACATCCTCAGTGATGCTGTGCCAGGATGGTTTGAGAGACACTTTGATTGCAAGCACAAACAATACAGACAAATTGGAGATCTTTTATGTTTTGGAAGAAGCAATTGCTTATATGCAAGCTGGGGACAGCTGGATGAAGAGTCTGCAAAGAATTGGAGGAGAAAACCTCAGACTGCTGTGACAAAAATAAAAAAAAATAATCCTGAGACTTGTGTACAGAGATACTGTATAATAAACCCTTCCTTCTCTGCAATTATGGTGAGGTGTCAGCTGTCCTAGGAAGGGTATGGGTCCTAGGAAGCAAGAAAACATGAAATAATGGGAGATAGTCCAGGGAAAAAAAACTATTAAAATGACTGGGAAAATAAAGACTGAAAGAGCTGGGGATGTTTAGTTTAGGGAACAGGAGGTAGAGGGGAGATACACAAGAGCTTAAACGTTTAAAATATTGCTACAGAGAGGAAATGTCCATTTTACATATCCAATGCAAGAAGTTATGGGTGTGAACTGTAGTAAGGGAGAGAGAGAACTCAGCCAGTGAGGAAGCCTCCAAAAGCTGGTGGTTTAGCACTGGAGTAGGCTGTGAGCATCTCCCTCCATCAGCTGAGGTGTCTGAGTGTGGGTCTGGGTAAGAGCAGCCCTAACAGTTTTAGAAGAGCTAAAACAGCCTTTGTGCAAGGAGCTGGACTAGGTGACCTCTATCATGGCTAAAAAATTAGGCCGTTAGTTTCACTGTCACTCATATTTTTCTCTGTAAAATGGGGACAATTCATAGCAAGCCACCCTATTACCTTAAATCTGTCAAAGATTATGAGGAGCTCAGATGCTTCAGGAGCAAGGAAAGGGACGTGTATGAGCTTCTGAGATTGATCAGCAGCCTCTTAAAACCATGATTTAAGAAACAACGTGCTGTTATAAGTCAGATGCTGCTGTACTGAGTTTCCTGCAGGGAATGGGATCTTTGGTTTTGTGGGTTTTTTTCCCCTAAGCACTATCAAACACAGTGTCAGAGACAGTATTTGAGAATCCCATCATAGACCAAGAGTTGTGATCTTTATTTTCTTTGGACAGCGGTTCCACGTGGGAGTTGACAAAGGACTGTCAACTGTCACTGCGTACAGGCTGCATGGAATAATCCGTCCAGCAAAAAGCCCACTCTTGGCAGCTGAGTGTTCCTATTTCATATTGGCCTCCACCAGAAGGGAGAGAGGGGATTGCTAACTGGATGGGGGAGCTTAAACTGGAGTCCATCTCAAATAGGAACTTAGGCTGGAAACACATTTTCTGATTTGAAAGAATGCTAAGGCAGTGCACAAGAATACTATCCAAATTTGACTGTCAGGTGTTGTGTTTTCTTGAAAAGAAATTATTCAATATTAAAAGTAATCAGAACTGTCCAGCAGCAATTTAGGGGTCAGAAAATAAGACAACCAAAAAGAAAAAGTTAATTTCTTTGCTTCGAGACCATATCTTCTTGACTTAGGCATGTGACTGCAGCAAATAAGTTGTCATGGTTACCAGTTAGTTACCAGTAAGTTACCAGTGATGAGCAGGACATTGATGGGCTGTAGCAAAGGGCTGGCTTAGGACGGGGAATAGCTGAGATATCAGCAATGCAGACAAAGACCCAAGACAAAGACAAAACTTTTGCAGTGGGGAGAAGGTTATCTTGTCACCAAAACATTCTCCTCCATGTCTATTTTTTTTCAGAGTGACATGATACTTTTCACCAATGCTTTATTACCAGTCCCAGCAGACCAGACCCCCTGGAAGTTGTCAAATAAATAGAAACCAGAAGTTTGGCCGAGTGCAACGTGGCAAATCATCAGAAAATTCAAAGAAAAATTCAGGTTTTCCTGCACCTGACCCAAATCTTCTCCTACAAGACCTTGCAGCTCCCTGACCACTGTTTTAAACACTGCAAAGCTGATCTTGCTCACAGAATGGAACAATAATTTTTTTTAGACAAAGTTTTAAATACATCTTTATTGGAGTTACAGCTCTCAGAGCCAGTAGAAATGGCTAGGACCCATTCTGACCTCCTACCAAGCACCCATGGGAGTCCTCCAGTAGAGCCCTTATTTTCTGACTGAGCTGAAATATCTCCTTGAAGTAATCTTCCCCCTTTGGTTTAATGACTTCACAAGGCTGAGAATTCACTACTTGTACAGGTAAAATACCCCTAAAGCTAATTGCTTTGTTGTTCAAAAAATGCAGTCTATATTTCCTGCCAGATTTCTCCCAACTTCTGCTTTTAGTTGTAGATCTTCTCATGCCTTTTTCTGATGGCTTGGAAAGATCCCATCCGAAAGAAGTCTTTTACTCAGGTACTCAGAAAACAGATCAAGTCATCTCTTCCACTTTTCTTGGTTAAACTAAACAAGATGAGCTTATTAAGGCTCTTGCTGTTCACCAAATTTTCCAGACTTGCCCTCTTCTACATACTCATCTCTGCCCCACAAAACATTGTTCTAAAAGCTAAATGCTCTGCAAGCAATCCGTGCTCTTGTGTTTGGAGGTTGCTTATTCCAGGTCATATTGTTCTCCTGGAGCGATGAACTTGTTCAGCAAGAACATCTTAGGCGAGAACCTGGAATTTAAAACTAGATGTTGGAAGTGAGGAGGGACTGTTTTCAGCGCATCCTCAGCGTGTCTGATGTAGGACTAGGTACTAAGGAGGGATAACGTATCCTTGTATTTAACGCAGCAGCTCTCTTGGATTTGGAGATTAAAGACCAATCTTTACACCTCAGAGGTATATCTGATTAAATGCTGGATTAGGAAATGCCCCGGGCTATAATGCAGAGGTCTGTAAAGAAAAAGAAGAGAAAGCTGTCCATCTGGTATATGTGGTAGCATAAATTGCAGACTTTCACGCAAGCGGCAACAAAACAATAATTTATTCAGCATGTTTTCTTATCAGGAAATTGCCTAATTTTAGCCAAGAGTAATGTTCACTACCGTGGATTTGCAGCTGCCAGTAATGATGAACACCTACCTGATTATTTATAAAAATTTGTATCACTGTGCCTTCTTGTATTGTTTCATAACAGCCTTGTTGATTCAGCTCAAGATAGTCATAGAGTAAATATCTTGCTAATGTGGAAAGGATACACTGTTCACACAGTCATGAATTATTGAATACTGATTCCTGCTTTAGTTATTGAGGTATTTACTATATGTCTGGTTGGACTAAATAAACAGTGGTGTTGGCAAAAAAGTTCAGTAATACAGGAATGATTCAAGACAGCAGCATCTTTAACCCCTAAGGAATCCTTCCTTCTCATGCTGCGTGCATTGGTATAGAGGCACTTCAGCTGGGCCAATGGCCACGTCGTCTTTTAGAGGAGTCGACCTTAATTTCCTTGAGGAAATTCACAGGTGTTTCTCTGTTGCTTCCTAATGCCTCAGCAACCCCTGACTCTTCTCTAGTGCTTAGAACTCCATCCCCTGCTACATCTAGTTTAAAGCTCTGTGTGTAAGTCCAGCCAGCTTGTTGCCAAGGACAACGAGCCCAGAACACCAATATAAATACTAATATTCCCTGAGGAACTCTTCCAGTAGCCTTGTTATAAAGAAATATTTCCTCTTTTAACCCTATTTCCTTTTTCTAACTTCTTCCTTTCCTACCGTAGTGTTGACCTATGCCTCATCTTCTCTTGTATGATTTTGTATCTGGCACTTTATACATTTTTTTTTTTTATAAAACCACTAAATGGATTTGCTCTGTGGCATTTCTTGCCTAAGACTCTAGTTGAGTGTACTTTTAAAATTCTGATTGATCTACGGCATTTCTTGCCTAAGACTCTAAACCAGCATGCTTATAAAATTTTATTTAATTTTATCTCATTTTCTATCATCACCATGTCTTCAACTACTTTTCTGTTGTTGTTACTTGCATATAACCAAGCTCGAATTAATTACTCATTGGTATCCATAGCAGTCTCTCTGTCTTCTATCTTAACCAGATATCCAAGCACATAAAGCCAAGTCCTGCATTGCTCTTAAACAATACTATGTTTGATCATTTAGTTTGATGTTATGTTCTAGCTGCTTCAGCTATTGATGGTACATGCCCTAAAAGTAGGATCTCATCATCATCTGGTTCATAGTCTAAATAGATGGAAGTGTTTAGAGTTGTATCTCTTCAGGTTTTCACATGAATAATTACATCCAAGCAGTTTTCAAGGGACAAAACTCAGCTATGAGGGGTGGCTCTACAACTACCTGAAAGAAGGTTGTAGCCAGGTGAGGGGTTGGTCTCTTCTCCCAAGTAACAAGCGATAGAACAAGAGAAAATGGCCTCAAGTTGCACCAGGGGATGTTTAGGATGGATCTTAGGAAAAATTTCTTCACCAAAATGGTTATCGAGCAGTGGAACAGGCTGCCCAGGGAACTGGTGGAATTGCTATGCCTGGAGTTATTTAAAAACCAGGTAGATGTGGTGCTCGGAACATGGGTTAGTGGTGGGTTTGGCAGTGTTGGGTTGATGGTTGGACTCCATGATCTTAAAGGTCTCTTCCAGCCTGGGTGATTCTTTGATTCTATGATTCCAGTTTTCAAGAGGCAAATGGATTTTTCAAAAACCTGTTAGCTTTTCTGTGATTCATAAAGAAGTACTCTTCTAGAGCTGTGAGTGCTATTGACAGAACACTTTGGAAATGAATCCTTCTTTCTCCTTTTGTCCTTAAACCCTGACTGTCTTTACATCATGTCCTTACTCCATCTGCAGGTGATAATTCACCATTTCAGGATTTGTTTATAGCCTTTCCCTTGACTTCAGCAGCCCACTTAACTTTGTCTGTCCTCCCTTTCACATCTTTCTGCCTCCCTACTTGGAACGCAGGTTTCTGAACTGTGGTTCTGGGAAGGTGGATGATCTTGAGTGAATCCAAGCCCAGAGCTGCTGTCCATGTTCAAGGCAAGAAAGAAAACTGCATGAGTTGAGTGCCAAGTGCCTCTGTCAGACAGCTATCAGGGCATCCAGTGGGCTAAATCCGGCGCCACCCAAAGCTTAGATTTATCCTGGCAGGGCTGTGGGAAAATGCTTGTATCCAGTTTTTGCTGAGCTCGTGCTTGTAACCTTGATTTCTGTGCTTGCTGTGAAATAGAGGAGCAGGTCATTCTTTCCTTAGGTATCACAGGAGGAAACATACTGCCACATCCATCTCACCTGGTAGCTGAGCAGGCAGAAGATTGATCCAGTTGATGTGCCCCAAGTTCAAACCCCAGCTCTGCTGGAAAGGATGCAACCCAGAAACCCTGACTGGGGAAGGGAGCTCTACCTCTTCAGACCAATGCTGTTTGTGGGACACGTTGGGAGAATAACTTGAAGCTGGAAAGGAGCAGAGAGAATAGAAAGGAAAGCTATAGAATCATAGAATGGTTTAGGTTGGAAGGGAGCTTAAAGTTTATCTAGTTCCAGCCCCCCTGCCCTGGGCAGGGACACCTCCCACTACACCTGGTTGCTCCAAGCCCCGTCCAACCTGGCCTTGAACCTCCAGGGATGGGGCAGCCACGGCTTCTCTGGGCAACCCCAGCCAGGGGCTCACCACCCTCACAGGCAACAATTTCTTCCTAATATCTCACCTAAATCTTCCCTCATCCAGTTTAAAAACATTCCTCCTCATCCTATGGCTCCACTCCCTGATCCAGAGTCCCTCCCCAGCTTTCCTGGAACCCCTTTAGGGACTGGCAGGGGCTCTAAGGTCTCCCCGGAGCCTTCTCTTCTCCAGGCTGAACCCCCCCAGCTCTCCCAGCCTTTCCTCCCAGCAGAGGGGCTCCAGCCCTTGGATCTTCTTCGTGGCCTCCTCTAGACCCACTGCAACAGGTCCACGTCCTTCTGCTGTTGGGTGGCCCAGAGCTGGACCCAGTATTCCAGGTGGGGTCTCCCCCGAGCGGAGCAGAGGGGCAGAATCCCCCCCCCGGCCCTGCTGCCCAAGCGGGGGGCGGTTTCTGGGCTGCCAGCGCATGGTGATAACTCCTGTTGAGCTTCTCATCTACCAACACCCCCAGTGTCTCTCCTCACGGCTGATCTCCAGACATTCTCTGCCCATTCCATCAAGCCCAGCCTGACCCACGTGCAGGACTTTGCACTTGGACTTGATGAACTTCATGAGGTTTGCTTGGGCCCACCTCTCCAGCCTGTCAAGGTGACACTGAGTCCTAGAAATTAGAGCTGGTGAGAGCAGAGGGCATCCAGCCCCTGCACTGAGGTCAGCTTGCAAAATTTGCTCTTAGTGCTGTCGCAGAGGACAGACAGCCTTGCAGAAAGCAGAGATCTGAGAGGAGGGATCAGAAATCAGGATCCTGCCCTTCTAGACAGCCCTTTGCACTTCTGACTCTGTAGTCAGACCTTCATTTGTGCTTAGGCTGCCCCAAAGACAAACTTGTGTCTTTCCTCACAGTGGGCCCAGACCAAGGATGAAAAGCTGCAGCTGCGGGAAAAGCCAGAGACCCTGGTGCTTCGCCACTGGGTGCAAAGAAATGGGAGCTGCATCCTTCTTGGATGTCCCAGCAGACATCTTATTTATGCACTTTTTCATACCGTGGAGGGAGGAAATACTTACACAACTAAATTATGCATAGCTATCCACTTCCTGCTGGGTCTGGGCTTGTGTTTATTTGTTATTGTGAGTTCTCTACTGACTCAAAGGGAAAATGCATATTTTGACATGTCTTGCCTCTAACTTCGGGCACATGCTACGTGAAGCATGGAATGACCTCAAAAGACACGAGGGAGGTAGCAATTAAATGGGAAAACTGATCATGACAGAAACTGAATAACAGTTTGCTGTTAAAATTCTAACAGCTAATTTTTTAGCAGCTAGAAGTGAGTGCAGGATTTTGCACATTTTTATCCTTCCTGCAGCCAAGCTTTATGATGCATTACAGTTTTTGATTGGTTAATAGAAAACAAATCAATTTGTGAGCTTTCTTATTGAAAGTGTAATGTAATCATTCCTATCACAGATCGTTATCTGTGAGGAACAAGATTATTTTGCAAGGGCCATGATGGGTTAAGAGTAATTATCGCCTAACAAACATGCCTGAAATCTTGTACCAAGAGGCATGGTTGTCTTTTTCTTTTCAAGAGAATTTAATTTAAGCGATGCTGTTGTGCTGCTGGTGCCAAAAAACAAGGCAGGAGATGCTTGAGAACACTGAACTTTTGGTGACCTCTCCAATGACAATGTTAGCACTTGGAAGTACGCGGTAAGAAAAAGCACACTGCGAACGGATCACAAGTCTAACCCTTACTGCTAAAGGCCATCCTACCCAATATGAATTACGCTCACCTCTGAACCCCTCCACTGGATTTCAGAGAAGTTAAAGAAGTTAAAGCTGGAGTAAAGCAATAGCCAATTTGTCCGGTTGCCTTTTCATTGACATTTAGGTACATTTGCAAATGGAAGATGTAGCAATTTAAAATTTCTCATGCTGAGGTTGGACACAGAAGGTCAAACTCCCGGGACACAGCAAGCAAGCCTTCAGTGGAAGATTCTGGACCAGACCTGAATGGTTGCAGCCAGGCCCATGGAGGGTTTTCTGTAGTGCCATCCTTCATGCGGTTGCAAAACTAGGACTGAGGGTACCCAAGGCCCATTCCTGATCTCCCTGGTGGCCACATCATGCAGTCCTGACTACAAAGCCCTTTTCCATCTGCCTCTGAGGTGTTGCTCCATTTGGAGGAGGCGAAAGAAGCACCAGGATCTGGACAAGTGGTGATGCAAAGTGCAGCTGCAGCTAAAACCAGCAAAGTCAGAAGTGGCTTAAGCTGGAAGTGAGAGTTAATGGATATGGGAGATGGAGACATAACTCGGCATTTTCCAACAGGGGCAAGAGGCGACTAGTGGATTAGAAATCAGATGCAGTCCTACAGTGGATTTACCCAATCAGAAACAAAAAAACAAGAAAACTCCATTAGTGTAGTACATGTTTCACACACCTGTGACCAAGCTGCAGGCTCTGTGTGTGGAGGGAACAATTTTGCCTGCTCTGAGCATTAGTACATTAGTGTCATCTTGGATGAGGAGGAAGTAAATGAGAAATTAAAAACGTAAAGGATCTTGTTTCTCTAAAGGAGCTGCCCATGGGATGGAGGTGAATCCTGTAATCCCAGCCCTGCGGGAATGTTACTTAAGAACCGAAGATGTGTTTCCCTGGCCCTGTGTTTCCACTGTTTTTTATTGAGGTCCTGGTCAAAATCTGAAAGTCTCAGGATTTCCCCTCCTCCAGTGTTGCCAACAAGGTGAAGAAGCCCTTCTCCTTTTGCTGTAAGAGGGGAGCGGAGAAAATGGGATACACAGAGGATTCAAGAAAGCTAAGATGGCCTCTGGCTTTACCCCAGGCTGGGTCCTTGGGTTCAGCATGCTTGATATAGCATGGATTTAGTTGCTGAACTTTGCCATATTCACACCGAAGCCATGCCAACCCAAAATTACCCTTGTTGCTGCTGTCTAGCCTTGGGAGCATGCAACAGCACGGTCCTAGGCAAGCCTGGGGGTGCCTTCACCCTCACAGTGCCCAGCAGCCCAGTCCCTGAGTCATGCCTATGTTCTCCCAGCAGCGGTGAATTAAGCATTGTCCACTTAGGTTGCCTGAAGGTTTGGCTTGACTGAGTGCATACACTCAATGTCCTCTGCTCTCTTCCTGTTCATTTTTAGCCTCTTATATCCTAGTTATTAAAAAGTGCCACTGCAAAATGGGAGACTTATTTCCTACCTCTGCTCACAGCAGTGTCCCATTTGAGTGCCTTTGCCCCAAGTCTGCAGACTACTCTGGAGGGAAGTGGGGTCTGACCTGTCTTCTGGAGTTGTGCTCCTTTGCAAAATGCTGAAGTAGACTAGAGGAGAAAAAGGAAAGTGTTCCAGGCTGGGATTGTCTTGTGCAGTGGTTGGAATAGATCTCTTAGTGATGAGGACATGCCGATGGGCAGGACTACAAACCCAGCACCACACATGTGGTCCTACAGTGTCTGAGTCCCTGTGGGGACATACCCCTCAGCTGCTCTCGGCCCCTCCAAAGCAATGGGTCATTTACATATCTTTCAGAGCCTTAAACACTGGGATATGAACACTTCCCACAATTGCTATTGCTCTAGACAGTGAGAAGTCATTGCTTTTATCAGGTGCAAGCTACTAAAATACAGAAACACAAGAAAAAATGTTGACGTGCTACAGGGGAGAGAGAAGAAAGTCAATACCATGAAGTCAGGGACAAATGTAGAAGAAATAAAGAAAATTAGGAACAGTTTCAGAACATTAAATTTGCAAATAAAGGAAAATGCAAGACCAACTATGATAAAAGCCAGGAGTGGTGAAAACTCAAGTATTTCTGCAGAGATCAATAAAACAGGCTCAGCTATGGAGATTCTGACTGGTCAGCTGTGAAAAGTTGCTTTAGTGTATATCCAAATGCTTCCACTTCCTCAAAACTGTGAGAACCCTGCCCACTACGGGGGTCCATCCCTGTGGGCCCTCCTGGCCACCAGCCTGCATTAGCTCCTCGACTTCAAAGAGAAGGTAGAGGCTTGTGGAAATGCTCACCCTTGGCAGCACGTTCTGATGCGTGGCCAGGAGCATGGGTGGGAGGCTTTCTGCAAATTGTCCTGTTTTTTTTCTTGTTAAAATTCTGGTTCTCTAAAGGCCATGCCTTTCACCTGCTCCAGCACTTGTCAGGAAGAGCGTGGTGGCGAGCAGGAGAGAAGGCTGTCCAGGTTGAGTAATCAATATATACACAGCTGTAAAAGGGTCAGCACAGTGCAGCACTGTGTATTTCTTTCCCCTGCTTAATATTTGATCCCTGCAGTTAAGATACACCACTCTCTGATTTAATACCATGCTACATGCCACAGCGTGATGCTGCTGACCCCGCCTGACATGAGAAGCCATAAAAGGACACTTTGACGAGATGATTATTTTCAAAAAGGTTTTAAAGTGTGATTACAGAAACTTCAGATTTCAAAAGCTGGGAGCCTATCAAAGATGTTCTCAGCATGTTCATGCATAACTATAACTTCAAAGAAAGGTTGAGAGGGCTCACATCCCTTCCTGCTTGAAAACTGGCCAAAATTGCCTAGTTAACTTAAATTACCTCCTGGGAGTGATCACGGCAGGGTTTTCTGCTTTTATCCACCAAGAGGTTCTTAACCAATTCTTACAAAGGTGGACCCAAGTTTCTCTCCCTGTGTGTCCTACAGATGGGTCACATTGTCATCGAGGGATTCTGAGGGAGCTCCTTGCACTGCCTGCTTCATCTGGAAGACTGCACATATTACTGCCAAAATTAACCCCCTCTGCAAAGCCCAGGCCTGTGTTAGGAATAGAACAGACCACAGAGCTCCAGAACATCATTACTTATTTGTTAGAGCAAAAGGCCCTTAGGAAATGCACGTGGAAAATGTAGTCCACATGATGAAAACAAAAGTTGATCCTTTTAAAAGGATATACCCTCTTCCTTCTTCTTCACCCCTTCCTTTTCCATATTCCTTGTTTTTCATTTCCTTTTGTATCCCTTAAAGAAAAAAAAAAAAAAAAGAAAATGTAGGCAAAAAGTGGAAATGGAAAAAAGTGCCGATTTAGTCTATAGGTTCTCTTGTAAAAACATAAAACTTGAGGAAAGTTGATGAGTGAATTTTTTATCAGTTTCCCGTGAAAGAAGGATTGTCTTCCAAGCCATTCTGCTTGGGCCCATGGCTGTTGTTGCCACTGCCTTTTGTCAGTCAAGCTCCTCCAGAAGGTTACTCCTGGCAGTGAAGACTTCAAAGGTCCTCCAGGTGGTGCCAGCTCTAATATTTCTCAGCATTGCGACGGCATCTGAACTGTCTTGCATGCTCCCTTGCACAGCGAGAAGCAGTCTCCCCACCCTGTGAACTCCTGCACTGTGCCATCTCTCCCCTCTCCAGAACTGCTCATACTTTGCGTTTTGGAGATAGAGGATTTTAGCCAGTTTTTCATCATGCCTTTTCTCTTGACTAAACCTGATGTGCGTTAGTACCATGATGGCGGCAGCACGAATTCCTGGAAAACCTTATCAGTAATTTATTTTCCTTTTACTGTCTCTCCATCCCCGTCTCTCACACCTGCCCACTTGTTGCTCAATCCCTTCTTCTCCTAGCTTTTTGAGAAGGCCAGCGAATTCACATGGGAAATTGCACTGACGGTAGGACTTCTGAAATCTTGGCAGATATGTCAATAACAATGCAGCTTTTCACAAAGCCTTTCATCCCCCTGGCCAAACCGGTTGCAAAAGTCCTGATTTTTTATTAGCTGAGGTTTTAAAAGACACACATTATACCTTGACCTTCAGTGTGTTCGCTTTCTGTGCCTACCTTGTCTAAAAGGATTGCTAGCAGCTTGGGCAGGACTCTGCTGGCACAGAGGCATCCAGTCTCTCAAATTAAATGGATGGGATGTTGTTCACTGCTCTGAGACTTTAGGCGTAGACACTATGTTTGGCTCTGTTTGGTTCAGTTTCTCCCTAGTAAGTCATTGTCACTAAAATGACAAACGTCACATTGTAACACTAAAAAAAAAAAACCACCTCTGACAATCTGGTAGCTGCCAAGGTCTTCCTGGATAACCCAATGGAAACTGGAATGAAGTTTAAACAGTTGCTTTTTTCCCCTCTCCTTTTGCCAGTTCTTTGTAATATCTCTAGTCTATTGAGGTGGCGAGCCCAGTCAAAAGCTGGAATTTAAGTGTGAAATAAACCCTTTTCAGGTTTACTTGGAGTAAAATGCTGAGATTCTGGATTTACCCTTCAACTTTCAAAGACTAGTAAGTGATGGTATATCAACACCTCAAAATAATGTGAGAAAAATGCTGTGATGACCTGTAGGTTACTGAATAGTGGCTGTGTGACCTTGGACCACTCTCATTTCCAGGGCCATAAGAGGTAGAGTCTCAGCAGAACCAAACTCACCCTGCTCAAATAATCCCAATAGAGCAACGCTGATCAGGGTCAGATGAGAGGCTGTTTTAGGGGGCAGAAAAACCTAACCACCAACCAGCCAACCAAACAACCCCCAGCAGGGCCAAAAAAGATCATTACATTTATTTATCAAGCATGGTTTGGTCAGCAGGTGGGTGTAAAGAGCCAAAAAGTAGACCAAAGTTATGCTGCATGTTGGCTACGGTAGCAGAAGGGTTTGCATTTTAAAAATAATGATGGTAGCTCACAAAGCTGGTCCAAATTCATGTTCCCCTTACTGCAACCAAAAAAGTAGAAATCGCTGAGCTGATAATTTACTTCTGATTGCTGAGAGCAGAGCTGAGCCTTACCCCACGCCAGCATTGCTGACACTTGGGTTACTGATTTCTTCTGCCCTTTTGTGAGAGCAGATAAAACGTACCATAATTGCAGTCTACGGGTCTGTAATTGGGAGGACTGAAAGGAGAAATTGGAGCAAATTAAAAGAAAAGGCTCATTTTTCTTAGACACACAAAGAAATAATACATATGTGAGTGCCTGTTTTTCACAAGAAGTCATTTACAGCTCTTTTCTGAAAGGATGTGTGTAAGCAAGACAAACACGTATATAATAGAGACAAATTAAACTCCCTGGAGTTGGTGGTGGCTCTGCACGGCATTGCAACAGAAAGGAGAAATACCTGGAGACACACTCAATTAGACCCTGTTTGTAGAAGCCATACCACTTGAAGTCGCATAGGTTTGAGCCCCTAATTCTCTCAAACTCCTTCCAAAACCACAGCCTACATGAGGGAATGTGTTTCCTTCACAGCCCCATTGGCTGGGTGAAGCTTTCTGCTCCAGGCATCCTGCAGCCAAGCCCAGCCCTGCCCAGTCTCCTCCCCCCCTTGGTGGACTGCATGAAATTTGCACGTTTCTTCCCCAAGATGTCACGCGTGATGCCACATTACCTGCTGACATCAGCACTGTGCCAGTTGCCAGGGCAATGACTTCAGCGCCTTTATGAAAGACCAGTCCCTTCCATTACCTTGCCCACTTTTCGGACAGAAAAAGCCTTTCCAGATTGCAATGGGAATTCCATGTGTTTCAGGCCACACCTGCTGAAGTTCTGACCAGGTTTGGCTCTGCAAAGGCTGGCTTGCTGCAACAGGCTGCACGAGCAAGCACAAGTTCTTCCCCAGACTCTGCCTTAGTTTGGAGAAAATTCTCCAAATACCTTAGGAGAAAACTCTCCAAACTGCAAATTCTCTTGCAAACTCCTTCCATATCTCCTGGCTGGCTGGGGAGCACCATCAGCACAGCCTCTGACCCTGGGCACAACATGGGGTAGGATGACCAGGGGATGGTTGCTTCAGTTGCTATCTCTGTCACCAGGACTAAGTTTAAGGTATCCATAAGGGAGAAGATAAATGAGGCACAGCATAAAACAGCAAGATCCACCAACTTTCTGCATGATGAGTTTTCTTCTTGCTTCCTTTTCCAGATTTTCATGTTTTTGGTGACTGTGTGTGAGCTGGAGGCGATCTGGTAGAGTAAACATGCCTACCCAAGCTCCCTGATAGGGACAAATGCCCAAGGGTCTCTGGAAGAAGGACACTAAAATACCCTGCTATGGATCTGCTGCTTGGTGCTTTCTCATTTAATTGTTTGAAACTTTTTTTTTCTTTTGATTTACATATGTCTTCTTGGAAATCTTATCATGGATCCCTGCATTCTTTATGAAATCTCATTTCTAACTGCACTATGGTTAGAAATAATTGCAAGAACTGTAAAAACTGAGAAATAAGGTTCTGAAAATACTTGTAGTATTACAGAAAATACTTTTAGTATTTTCAGCCTTGAAGAAGTATAAGCTAGGAAGCTACGCTCCAGCTCATGGCTTCTTCCAAGGAGCTCAAGTAACAGATATTTTTAGTATCATTTCTTATTAGCACTTTCACCTGTGGTCCCTTAATTGTTGTGAAGATACAGAATGCCTAATTGGGATATTGACAATAGCTGATCAAGGGTTTGATCATGTTAACGATGCACAGCTGGCCAGCAATGTGCTCTTGTTGCCAAGATGTACCCTGGGGTACATTAAAAAGACCGTGGCTGAGAGGTTGAGGGAGGTCATAACCCCCCTGTACTTTGTCCTGATGAGTCATGTGTCCAGTCCTGGGGAGTCCAGGTCTCCCCAGTTCAAGACAGATAAGGAACTACTGCAGAGAGTCCAGTGGAGGGCTATGAAGATGATCAGGGGACTCTCTGATGAGGGAAGGCTGAGAGACCTGGGGCCGTTCAGCCTGGAGAAGAGCAGACTGAAGGGGGAATCTCATCAACGCTCAGCAATATCTACAGGGCAGGTGGCAAGAAGATGGGGCCAGACTCTTTTCAGTGGTGCCCAGTGACAGGACAAGGGGCAACAGGCACAAGCTGGAACACAGGAAATTCCATCTGAACATGAGGAGGAACTTCTTTCCTTGGAGGGTGGCAGAGCCCTGGCACAGGCTGCCCAGAGAGGTGGTGGAGTCTCTGATACTGGAGACATTCCCAACCTGCCTGGACACCATTCTGTGCCACCTGCTCTGGGTGACCCTGCTCTGGCAGGGGGGTTGGACCAGATGATCTCCACAGGTCCCTGCCAACCCCGGGGATTCTGGAATTCTGTGATTCTGTGAGCTTCAAACTCCCTGTGGGACAAAGCAGCTGGTGCAGGAAGATTCAGGTCGTGTTTCCTCACTGGGCGCATGCAGCAGCTGCAGAGACCCAGAATATTCCATTGGTGTATTGCTGCTCATGTTGCTAACAATTAAGCATTTACTCATTTCTGCCTGTTTCAGTTCTAGGCATTCAGCTGTGCAACCAGAAGAAAAACAGAAAATCAGGCATACACACACACACAAATCCATCTTTTTAGATTGTGAACATGTTGAGTGCTGGGTTTTATGAAGGAGAAAGAACATGGGGTCTGGGAGTCAGTCCTGAAGGGATCAACAATCCTGTGACACTCAAACGCCTATTGCATGGGCTGAAATCCACCATGTGAATTTCAGAGATGATCAGAGCTGAAATCCTATCAAATCCTTAGACAAGGGATGCAATGAGAGGAATGCACTAGGGCATCAGAACAGGGTGGTCCACATACGGACCAGTGTGAAAGAAACCACAAAATTCTTTCACTGAAAAAAATACTTGCACAGGGGTGTGTGCAAAGCAACATCCCTGGGAAGAGGAAGAGAGAACGTTCAAATTGATGGCCTGCAGTGTTACCTGAAAAAACGTCAAGCCTACCTCCAGGAGGCAGAGAAGTCCCCATCGGTGTTTGCTTTGCTTTCACTAGGCTGCACTCCACAATTTTGCCACAGGAGATTATCTGCGGTTTATTTTAACTGGGATGTTGGAGCTATTTTTAGCTTTGCAGTTTTAAAGATTCTTGCCGCTTGGCTCCGAGCAGGCTTTAAAACCAAGTACCCAGGGATCTTAAGCAAACAAATAACAGGGCCTTTTCTGCTAGTCATGCTGCCTGCATTACAGACCCACCACATTTAATGTGTCAGTCAGGCATTTAAGATCTGCTTTCCCTGTCAACCACATATACCGCTGGCATAAAAGTCAAGTGTAAGTTGAAGCCAGGATTGTAAGCTACATATTACAGCTAGGAAACAGACTCTGCAACTTCCTTGCTAAATGCTTATCAAACATTCTGGTTCCTCGTGATACAGGATATGGATTTTTCTTCTCAAGCTTTGGGTCATTAATGCAGAAGGAAAGACCAGGTGCACTATGTTAATTGTGTGGCAAAGCGATGCAACTGGATTTTCTGTCACTCGGAAATATCAAACAGTTCAAGTCAGAGGGAATCATTGATGTTTCTGTGCTAAATGACTACCCAAAAAAGCAAACACACAAACAAATTCACATTTGAATGGAAGGATTGATCCCTTCCAGCGTATCTGCCTACAATGAGGTGTCCCACCCAAGCTGGACACTCAGCTTTCCTCCAAGTCTATTTATCTCTTATATCTTAGATAAACCTGCCTTCAGACATGGTGAGTTGCCTTTAGGAGTTGCCCATCTCTCTCTGCTGACTACCTGAGGAGCCTGGGGCTTTAAATAGCTGCTCATCTTCACGACAGCAAAAACTAAGAGACAAATTATGGACCTACTCCCAGGCCAGCAGTTGGTTTCTAAAATTAGAAAGAGGCCACTGGTCACTGAGCCCAGTCTCCTGCACCACAGGACTCCATGTCACATGGAGCTGAGTTTTCAAATAAATTAACCATTGACTCTGCTCCTTCCTACCCTTCAGTTCACTCATTTTGCAAATGAAGCCAAGTTCCCTTTTGATTCTTTATTTTCAAATGTCCTTCTCCTATATTCAAAATACTCCTAACCAAAAAGGAGTTTATTCACTTTGGGATGATGGAAAAGTTTTAAATATTAAAAAAAAAAAAAATAATCAGGGTACAATCACTATTGTTGACACATTCTTTGCTGTATGCTCAGACTTTCAGGTTTAAAAACCTATTTTTTATATTTTTTTTCTCATTTCATAGAATCATAGAATGGTTTAGGTTGGAAGGGACCTTCAAGATCATCTCTTTCCAGCCCCCCTGCCATGGGCAGGGACACCTCCCACTACGCCTGGTTGCTCCAAGCCCCATCCAACCTGGCCTTGAACGTCCAGGGATGGGGCAGCCACAACTTCTCTGGGAAACCTGGGCTGGTGCTTCAGCACCCTTAGAGTGAAAAATTTCTTCCTAATATCTCATGTAAATCTCTCCTCTTCCAGTTTGAAGCCGTTACCCATCATCCTATCACTATATGCCCTTGTAAAAAGTCCCTCCCCAGCTTTCCTGGAGCCTCTTTCAGGTACTGGGAAGGGCTCTAAGGTCTCCCCGGAGCCTTCTCTTCTCCAGGCTGAACCCCCCCAGCTCTCCCAGCCTTTCCTCCCAGCAGAGGGGCTCCAGCCCTCCCGGCATCTTCATGGCCTCCTCTGGACCCACTTAACCAGGTCCGTGTCCTTCTTATGTTGGAGACCCCAGAGCGGGACGCAATATTCCAGATGGGGTCTCACAAATTTCAATAGCTTCAAGTTCTGTAGCTGGGACTCTGATGTCTCAGCCAAAGCCCACTGAATTCCCGGGGAAGGTTTGCATTTGCGTTCGCTGGCTCTCCGTATGCAGTCATAGGAATGATACAATCACACAGGCAGTGAATGCCCTACCAAAACCCCTATCTTCACTTTCCTTGTTCTGCTCTCTGGATGGGAATCACAGAAACACAACACTTCCTGTTAGGTTAATGTTGCAAACCTGCCTGCAGGTTCCAGCAGCACAACCTGCATTGGGCCAAATGCTGTCTGTTTGCTGAGATGCCAAAGAAGTCTGAAATGATGCAGGAAACTCTCTGCGGCTGAGAACACCATTGCAGACCAGGGCAGAGGAGTGAGGAGACTGGTGGAGCTCATAATGGCTGGGCTTGACATGCACCGCCGAGTCAAGACTCACCAAGCTGAGAATGAAATCAAGCTAAATGAATGAGTGGCTGAAACTGTTTTGAGAGGGAGTTTGGATGGACTCGTCTTCAAAGAAGATTTCAGACTGTGAGGGCAGCTGGAACCAGGATATTTTAAAATTTTCTCTGGTACATTTGTCTTACTTTTTGTGCGTGGTCTCTTCAGAGTAGAAGACTTTTTTTGACTTCTAGCCAAGAAGACAATAATTCTGCACTATTTTAAAGATTATCTTAAGAGCCAGGCTCTGTAACAGGCTAAGAGAGCAGCATGATTAAGTGTCCTTTTCCCTACCACTGGACGTGGAAGAGCATTTAGAGGACAGAGACCACTGCTGATCATGTGAACACCAGTGGGGCGAGTGTGAGAGTTTGATTATTTGAGAATAAGAAGGAAATTTTATGCTAACTAATTTGGAAACTAACAGTTTCTAATGTGAAAAGGTTAAGATTTGCTAAGAAAAATCAGAGTTGATTAAACAAAATCCAATAAGAGGAGATCCAGCATCAGGAATCTGCTAAATTACCAGGACTCTTTTAACTCTGTACCATCTTTATTCACCACCTAAAAAGAAAATGAGTAAACAACTTTTGTTCATTCAGTGGGATGAGGACATTGGCAAGTGACATTTCCGATTTATAATAATTACCTGTTTCGTTTAGTGAATTTAGTGTGACAGTGTGACAGGGTGTTTGCGGCAATAGGTGGTGGTAGCATTCCTGCTTTTGCCAGAGAACACTTGTGCACGGTGGTTACATGATGGCTCGCTTGTTGTTAACTGGCTTTGAGCCTTTCTAAAGGCTTATTTCAGTAAATATGGCAGGTTTTAACCTGCATGGCTCCTTCCACGGGTTGTTAGTGGAGGTCCTATGGGATGGTGGGGAGGAAGGGGCAGAGCAGAGGCATCCAGGACCACTGCTTGCTTTCTGTGGCTGATGGTGCCCAGCACAGCAGGCACGATTAGACTGAAGCAAAACCCATGGGTGGTTTCTCAAACAGGCACTCATCTTGTCATGGAGATTTTAGGTCACCCTTGAATCCTCTTTGCCAATTGAAAGTTGTGAATAATTTAGAGCAAGTCGGTTGGGGCTGTAATAAAGATGCGGTATGAAGGTACCATCCTTCTCCACCCGTCCATCCTTCTCCATCCGTCTCTCAAAAACCCCATTTCTGCTGTAGCCTGGACTGGTGTGGGACCCCCAGCCCAAAGCCCTGTTGCTCTTTAAAACTCATGAAAACTGTAGCTATGATGATTCTGGCTTAGTTTAGTGTTTTAGAAGAGGTGCTGCTCTCCTTTTATGGAAATTGTAGTCCAATGTGCTGGCCAGCCCTTATGGTGGCCTGAGTCTAGCTTGGCGTGTCAGCACTTCTACATTTTTAAGTGTTCTATGCATTTTTTATGTGTTTTATGTGTCCTGCAGCCTTTGGCATCAGGATTTTCCTCAAATAGCCGTATGCCACACTGTCAGGGCTGCAAGGTGGGTTAAAGTCAAGTCTTCCCTGATTCAGCTCAGAGTAGGTGTGAGGAGGATCCATTCCATAACTGACACTTAGATCCTCCTACAATCTTGCTCTCAGGTAGGAAAAGCAAATGTTAAGATGATGGATGTCTTGGGGTTTTTTTCCCATGGTGGCACTTCTCAGAGGTGGTGATTTGCAAGACGCTGCCTTCCCTTGAGGGGAGCCATCTGTTCAGGGAGCTAAACTGGTGTGGAGACACAGCTGGCCCCATCTCCACAGCCACCCCATGATGTAGTTAAAGTGCCATAGCAAATATATTTGCAAACCACGTCTGTTTAAAAAGGATAATGCAGCTAGGCTCTATCGCCCTGGAAATTCCAAACACAGCTGTATTTTAGAAGTATTTCTCAAGGAATTATAGCTGTGGTGTTTACTGTGATTTAAAAACAGAAGCCTCATTTAAAAAAGAAAATACAATTCCATTATTCTCCAGCTGTGCTCAGGATTTTCCCCCTCAGCCTTCCAGCACCGAGGGCATTACTTGCAAGGAGAAGAGTTGTCTGACTTGGCTCCCTTTACCAAGTTGACTTTGCTCTGGTCCTACTTAGCCCCATGATTTTGCTGCTCTTTTTATAGCCTCGATTCATTCACGCATTCTCAAACATCCTTTTCTTAAGGCCTCCAGACCAAATAGCTCTGTGCTCTGATTGTTCGTGTTGCTTGTGTTGTTGCAGATAAGTGTGCTAGCAAATTGCCAATAAGTTCTGAATTACAGATTGTTTCTATTTTCTTTTTTGAATTTCTGCACCACAGAGAGCAGCTGGATATGAATTTTTGTTTCTGAGGTTTTCCTAGCATGAAACACAACTCAGAATCCATCCACACTAGAGAATAAAACTGTTTGTTTTGCCTCGGGTGGAAATCAAAAGCAGTATTTGTTAAATCTCCAAGATATTTATATGGACTAACTTCAAAGCTCCAGATACGTAGAGCAATTAGACAGAAAACTATATGTGTGTTATATGATCGCTGCTCTACTGTAATATTAAATAAAAAAATCCCCACGTTTATGTTTGCTAAACAAAAACAAAACCAAAAAAGATTTCCAATAAGCATCTCTTTCATCTTCACTGCAGGAAACTTCCAGGTAGCAAAGCACAATGAGTTTCACCGCAGTGCCTCATTAGTGCGGAGCTTACAAATACAAAAGGGTTTGATGAGTAGATAAAACCCATTGCCATTTCACTTCTAAAGTTGCTTAGTGCCTCCTGGTTTCCAAATGAGTGCTGGGAGTCTGCTGACAATCTAGCCTGGTGAAGGGATTGGATTTTGCCAGTGGTTTTAATCATTCGAATTCAATAATTTTAACAATGCAAAATGAGTTTCTGATGATCTCTTTAACTACTTAATTACCCAGTTTGTTCAGTCTTGCTTAAGACCATATTAGTTTCGTTTTAATTCAATAGCCAACATGAGCTGATGTACGACACATAATGATAAATCACTCCTAGACCATGGGATTGATTCCTGATCGGTTATCCCGCTTATAGCACGAGGGGCAGCTGGGCCTTGGCATAAGCTGTGTGGATGGGATGGTGATGGAGTATACGCAACACACAGCGGGGCACATTGCGTGGGCAGCAGTAACAGAAACCAGCTGTAGGCTGTCCAGGGATAAGGTGGGTTTGCTATGGCAATACCAAAAAGCAAAGGAAGTTTCCTCTCTTCTTTTTGTAAATTGCTAAAAATAATTAACTTGGAGACATTTTTGATCACTGTGCAATGTTTAATTCTTTCTCTGAGCTCCTTTGCCATAGAGTCATAGAATCACAGAATGGTTTAGGTTGGAAGGGACCTTAAAAACCACCTAGTTCCCACCCCCTGCCCTGGGCAGGGACACCTCCCACTACACCTGGTTGCTCCAAGCCCCGTCCAACCTGGCTTTGAACACCTCCAGGGATCATCAACCAAACTGTGTCATGCTGTGGTGGAGGAGTTCACAAAGGATAGTTATGCTAGTTGAAAAATGGGGCTACTATTTCAAGGCCTTTTTTTCTCCATAACGTCATGATTTCTTAACTTTTTTTACTGGGGCAAAAGGACAAGAGATGTTCTTATGAAAATGGGCACTGGGTGTGGTTGCTTTCCAAACCATCTTGTTTTTTCAAACTGACTTAGCCACCTTTTTTAAAAAGAACTGATCTCTTATTTTTTTTGATTGATTTTTTAAATTCTTTTTTTCCTCTTCTGAAAAAGAATATCATTTTTTACCTAAATGGACATGGCTAGTAATCTTCATTTGCATCCTATCATCATTCTTCTACCAAAACATACATGACTCAAGAAAAATAAGAATTGAAATAATCATACAATTACACACTTTAAGTTTTTAGTGCCGTGGTTTTGGTCAATTTGGGATTTTAGGTGAAGACCCACTTAGAGATAAGAAAAAGCCCCAATCCCTTGAGACTTCAAGCAAGTTTGTAAGAGTAGGGGATGTAGGTAAGTTGTCAGCACTTCTCAGTTGTCAAATACTGCAAGAACAAAAAAAGAAATCATACATTGGAAATCATGATTCCTTTTGCTGCTCTTCAAGTGTGGTGAGGAGAATTTTAATGCACTGTTTGGGAAATTTAGAATCCCATAAAGAAGAAAAAGAAAATATGAAGTTACAGTTGTATGTGTGGATGAATTGAAAGCGATATTTTGTCTTTCTTGGATCATTTGTGTGCATGTAAATCACAATTCCACTTTTCACACTATATTGCCAGAAATCACAATTATGTCACTGTCCCAACTAGAAGTAATAATTAAAGACAAATGTTTTTTAATACTTTTTTTCCCACGTTTTCTTCAAACATATGGCACACGAATCATAATCAGGTACCTGTTGCTGTTGGAAGTAGTTACAATTTGTGTATGCAGTCACCACTACAAATATTTATCTGAATACATGAAACAGAATAGTGCATGAAAAAACATTTAACTAAAACTGGAAGACGTGCTGTTATTCAGTGGTAGAATTATGAAAACCTTCCACTAGACCAGGTTGCCCCAGGCCTCTCCAGATTTCCTGTAGGCTCCTTTCAGATACTGGAAGGGTCTCTAAGGTCTCCCCGGAGCCTTCTCTTCTCCAGGCTGAACAACTCCAACTGTGAGTGTGAAATTAGGTGAGATGAATTGCATTGTGAGCAATTTCAAGTCTGAATTAGTCTTATGGGCGTAAATCTATGCAATTGTTTCCATTGAAATGCTTGTAAGTTTATTTGATTTCCCTCAGTGTACGATTGGATGGAGTTTGTCCCTGTCAGACAGGGACAGTCCCAGTCGGACTAAAGCACACTCGTCCTTGCATGCTGTTAAACCCCATTTGAAGACTTGGCCAGGGCTGTAATCTAATATATGCAGGGCAGTTTTGCATCTGAATCCATAGGAAAAGGGACATTGTATTCAAGTCTTCCATCAGATTTAGCCCACTGGATTTTCAGTTCCTACTCCTTAACTTCAAATCCCTGTTCAAAAGAAGAATAAGTGGTTTGTTGGTTTTGGTTGGTTTTTGGTTTTTTGTTTTTTTTTTAAATCTAAGTCATAGCTGAAACCTCATGTGCTCTTAAGCAGAAACAACAGAATAAAAGTGGTACCGACAGCTTCTGATGTCTGATACCTCTCAACCATGGCTTAAAGAAAGCGTGGTCTATAATTACCTCTCCACCAGCTCTCAGGCTCTGCAAAAATAAGTCTTTTCCTAAAGGAACTCTTCCTTAAAGAGTTCCTTTTACTTTCATGTTGAAAGAGCAGTCCTAGAAACCCTTTGCTTTTATGCTCTTGGGCAGGTTTTTCATGGGATTCGGCTCTCCCCATGCTGGCTAAAGACATACTTTTCATAACAAATGAAGAAGTCGCAGGGAACTCTGCCTGCCTTCCTTTTTTCTTAAAACTTACGCTTACTGAGAAAGCAAATAGAAAGCATAAAGGCTATTTCCCTTTAGTGGATTGCAATCATTGTTACAAGCTGCAGCTTTGTGCGAGCCCTGGTAAATAGGCAGGAGTAGCTATCGCTTGCAGGAATGAGGTTTTAATCATTCAGTGGGCAACAGATGTAGTAGATACATTTGTCTGGAAAGAAAATTTTCACAGAAAATCAGCAACCTGCCTTGCGCCTCTGGGATGTCCAAATATAAACATAGTAGCATAGGCTTCACTTAATTTTCTCCGTGCGTGAGTGTGCTTAAAGTGTGCTCATTATAGAAAGTGATTACAGAAATAAAGGTCAACATGACCCTCTGGCTTGGAAGAGTGAAGTCACCAGGAAAAGGAAAACACATTCCCATGGTCGGGGCAGGGGAAACGACATGTGGCAGGGGTGAATTGGTATGTATTTCTCAAGAGAATCTGGGGTTACTTTCTGCTTTTTTACCTTGTCCTGAAGTATGTCTGAGCTGCCCTCGGTTCTGTCCCCACTCCTGTCCCTCCAGGATGAAGTCCAGGGCTGCAAAGTTGTGCCAGCTTTGCTGCTGAGACACTTGAGGCAGCAAACCTCTCACAGTGCTGGAAACTGTCATGGCCCCAATGGTAGTGCAGTGCTGTGGTCACCAGATGTCCTGGGGAGGCTCTCAGGAGATCACTCATAGCATCGCAGAACCATAGAATTGTCTAAGTTGGAAGAGACCTTTAAGATCATCGAGTCCAACCATCAACCTAACTCTACCAAACCCACCCCTGACCCATGTCCTTCAGCACCACGTCTGCCCGGTGGGGAAGTACCTCCAGGGATGGCGACTCCACCACTTCTCGAGGCAGCCTGTTCCAATGTTTGATAACCCTGTCAGTGGAGAAATTTTTCCTAATGTCCAATCTAAACCTCCCCTGGAGCAACTTGAGCCCATTTCCTCCTGTCCTATTGCTTGTTACTTGGGAGAAGAGACCAACCCCCCCCTGGCTTCACCCTCCTCTCAGGCAGTTGCAGGGAGCGAGAAGGTCTCCCCTCAGCCTCTTTTTCTCCAGGCTGAACAACCCCAGGTCCCTCAGCTGCTCCTCACAAGGCTTGTGCTCCAGACCCCTCACCAGCTATGTTGCCCTTCTCTGGACATGCTCCAGCCCCTCAATGTCTTTCCTGGAGCGAGGGGCCCAAAACGGAACCCAGGATTTATGGTGGGGTCTCACCAGTGCTGAGTCCAGGGGCACCATCACTGCCCCAGTCCTGCTGGCCACACTGTTCCTGATACAGGGCAGCATGCTGCTGGATCATGTTCAGCCAGCTGTTGACCAACACCCTCAGGTCCTTTTCCACTGGCAAGCAGCTTTCCAGCTGCTCTTCCCCAAGCCTGTAGCACTGCTCGTGGCACTTCTCTCTGCTTGCTCATAGCCTTCTTATTTTGTGCCTTCAGAAGTAGGGCAGGAGCACCGTGAGGAGAACACAGCCCAGCTGGGGCCCTGCTCTGCTCCACCACTGCCACTGCCTTTGCAGAAAGTGTAGGCAAGGCTTCAGGGAAGCAGCAGGGCTTTTCCAAGCCTTACATCCTCTGCTATCAGGCAAAGATGGGAGCCTGTGGAGGTGATGCACCTAGAAAACAAGTAATTATCCTCAACTCCACCTCTAGCAGTACAATCCTGCTTTATTCCACCTATACAATCTGCTTTTTTAACTTCTTTCTTAGTTGGAACAAATCTTGGACCTTGTCCATTTTCCTTTCCTACAGCACTGCAGAAACGCTGGAGGCCACAGGGACCATGTCCAAGGCCTGTTAATACCAAGTCAAAAACTGCCAAAGGGCTTTAGATCACAAACCCCGTTTCCAAGGATTATCTCATTTGGTAGCCAGGCCATCTAGATGAAATCACCCTAGATACAGCCTAGCTGCTCTAACATTTGACCAACTCTGGACTTCTTCACATGCTAAAGAGTAGGTCAGAATTTGCATCAAAATCCCCTTTTAAGGTCAGCAAATACACAGAACAATTTAAATGACTTAAATTCATACAACAGGGCCAGAATCTGTGGAAGATTTATGAGCATCATATGTCTTTGTATAGGGGCCAACCCTGCCACATTGTCCCAAAATCAGTCAGAGTGTAACCTTTTAGAGTGTTTAATTTGTGCCACAATGGTCAGTATCATGTTGATGATCAGTGTGGGGTTTATTGGAGTTGTTTTAATTAAAAAGTGCTTAATAAAAAAGAGTGGAAAATTCCTCCAATTGCCGGGTTTCACCAGATAAGGCTACATTTCATATGATTTTCTTTGCTGTTCTCTACTTTTTCTTCTTCCCATTTTCTTCCTCTTCTATTACCTCTATAAAGTGTTATTAGAATTAGCTTCTCTTTGCAGTTCTGCTCTGCCAGAATTGTGGAGACAAAAATGACCTTACACTTTCTCGGAAAAGAAAAGGAACATGAGATTAATGCTGCTTTTCTGTGCTCAGTTTATGGAAACAGCATCAGAGTCTCACTGTATCAAAGATTATAAAAAAGTATGTGTAGTTCTGAAAAGTCTTGTAAAATACCTTGTATAGCACAATGAAAGGCTCAAAAACTCTTATTTTTCAGATGCCGGATTCCATTTTGTTTTGACAAATATTATATTTCATCCTCTCTGATAACTTAATGGGTGTTGGACCAGACTTTGAAACCAAAGATTTATCCCAGTGTGAGACCAACAGAAATAAGGGCAAGATGTACACCTGAATATTCACTACAGCAATGCAAGTCTGCTCTGCTCTGGATTCATGCCAGATTTACGCTGGTGTAGGAATCAAGCTACTACTCTATTTTAGAGATCATACAGATGCATCTTTAGCTGCTGTGAACTGATTCAGCTACATGACACTGACCAACTGAGTTGTACAGGCCTCTAAAGTGTATCCTGAGCATGCCAAATGATGAAGGTCTTAATTCTTTAGTTCTTTTTGCATTCATATCAGGAGCCAGAGCAACTGTCTCATCATTCACAACAATTTGTTACCATTACATGCCTTAGACATTACATAGATGGAAACGAGGTGCTCATTTCCATTTGTATAGGCACAGACATTGGCAAGGTGAGGGACATGATAATACATAAGGACAGAGTGATCTCTTGCAGAGGTATCATAGAATCCTAGAATACCAGGTTGGGAGGGACCTCAAGAATCTTCTGGTCCAACCTTTCTTGGCAAAAGCACGCTCCAGCCAAGACGGCCAGCACTCTGTCCAGCTGAATCTTAAAAGTGTCCAATGTTGGGGAATCCATCACTTCCCTGGGGAGATTATTCCAATGGCTGATTGTTCACATTGTGAAAAATTTTCCTCTTTTGTCCAATTGGAATCTCCCTAGGAGTAACTGGTAGCGATTACCCCTCGTCTTTTCCATGTGACTCCATTTAAAACAGGAGTCTCCATCTTCTTTGTAGCCACCCGTTAAATACTGGAACATGGTGATAAGGTCTCCCCCAAGCCTTCTTTTCTCAAGGCTGAAGAAACCCCATTCTCTCAGCCTTTCCTCACACGGCAGGCTTCCCAGTCCTTGGATCATCTTGGTGGCTCTTCTCTGGACCCTCTCCAGCCTGTCCACATCTTTTTTGCATAGCGAGGACCAAAACTTAACACCGCATTCCAGGTGTGGCCTGACAAGCACTGAGTAGAGTGGGATAATGATTTCTGTATCTCTGCTGGTGATGGCCTTGTTGATGCAACCCAGCATCCCCTTGGCTTTATTTGCCGCAGCAGCACACTGTTCACTCACATTGAGCTCATTGTGCACCAACACCCTCAGGTCCTTTTCCACAGAGCTGCTCTCCAGCCGAGCAGATCCCTGTCTGTGCTGCTCTCCTGGATTATGTTTTCCCAGGTGCAAGAACTTACACTTGTCCTTGTTAAGGTTCATAAGGTTCTTGTTAGCCCACTCTTGCAGCCCATCCAGGTCTTCCTTGCAGGGTGACTCTCCCTTCCCAAGTGTCCACTTCCCCTCTCAGTTTGGTATCACGAGCAAAATCCCTCAGGGTACACTTGATCCCATCACCCAGATCACTTAGGAAGACATTAAACAGTGTTGGGCCCAATATTGATCTCTGTGGGGAACCCCACCTGTGACAGGTTTCCAGTTTGTAAAGGAGCTATTGTCCACCACCGTCTGGGTGCTGCCTGTTAGCCAGTTCCCCACCCACCACACAGACCACTTGTCTAGACTGTAATGCACCAGTTTCTCTAGGAGGAACACATTCGTTTCTCTAGGAGGTACTTCAGCTGTATACCAGTAAACCCCAGAACAGAATTGCTGGTCTGGAATAGCAGGTGTTTATTGCACAGTGGGTGACGAATGCCACAACCGTCTGGTGGGGAAGTTGCATATCATTTGTATGATTCACAGACTAAGTCAAGATGATACAGGCATTGTGGTTCAGCTGCACTGATTGGTGTATATGTTGGTGTAAAATGTAATGGTGTAGCCCACAGGACATTCAGTCACTTGAGGACTCCCAGCCATAATAGGCAGGCACCATGAAGATCAGAGTTGACTACAGAAGCCTTCAGCACACACAAGACTGAGCTGAAGTATTTCTTATTCCACATTAGAGTCTCCTGGCAAGTCTTCTGTAGGAAGAGTCTTGAGCATCTAGATGTGTCTGCGTTTGTTTTGACATCCACACCACAATTATTTTAGCAGTTGAGGCAGGTGGGAAATGCTGAATCCTATTTCAGAGTCAGGAAGGGATCTATTGGGATACAAAAGACTTTTGCTTCTGCCTTCCCATTATAGCAGGAGATCAGAGGGAGGAAAGATGTTTTGTTCTCTTCCCTTTATCTTGAGCAGTTTGGGTGCTCTGCTGGCTCCCAGATCAAGCCAGAGGAGCTGCTTCACATCAGACTTTTGCAGCTGCCCCAGGAAGGGTGTGCAGAGTAAGATAGGGGGGAAAAAAACCCCAAACCCCAAAAGGTAGATGTCATATCACTTCAATTTGCATGTGTGAAGGTAAGTCTTCAAAAAGGTTATCTGGTCTCTATTTATGATGGAGAGACTTGTTCTCCTAAGGTGCAGGCCATGCCCTGGAGGTGCCTCTCTGCCCACTGGCCACTGAGAAGCATAGACGACCACTTGGACAATACAGTTAGTTTAACAGAGTGCCAGTCAGCTGTATCGACCCACATTGTACATCCCTTCTCCTCACTGGTGGGTGAAAATCCATATGCAGCTGTCATTCCTCTTTATAGTATTTGTGGAGAACCGTCAGCTGTCCTGTGAGGATGATTTTCCACCTGCCTTGTTGATCTCATGCAGAACAAACTGAGTATAATCAGGGCCTAGAATTCAATAAAAAAATATACTGATGCTCTGCAAAATCCACTGACTCGACGTTCTGCAGATACGACCTTTGGAAAGTTAATGCAAGGCTGCTTTAGATTGGAAGGTCAGCCTGAAGATTAAACAAAAACAACTTGTGCATGAAAGCCTTGGCAATGTAAAAAGATACTCTCCCTATCAAGACTCAGCTGCAGATTTTGAAACTGGGTACATATACAAATGCTGTTGACAACGTGACCGAGAAGTCTGAAAAACGTCGTTTCGCCTCTGTGATCTTGAAAGATGCTGAGCTCAAAATGCTGCAGGGCTGATGCCTCTGCCATCCTCTGCCTGGAGTGGTCAAGCACCCACAGTTCTGAAATTTCAATAACTGAACTTTTCCCTGTCTCAGATACAGAAACTGGAGCTATGCCTAAATTTAGCAGCATAAATAGCAGATTGCACCAGGCTATCCTCAAAATGGGAGATGTGCTTTCACGAAGGGATTCGGTTACTCACAGCTGTCACAGAGATGCCTTGTTTTCCCATCAGGAGATACTATGCACAACCTCATCGGCAGTAACTGTTCTGCTGTGAGCTCGTGAAGGAGGGCTAAACTAGCCCATTTATCTTGCATTTGCTGCAAGCTAATGGGGTGCATGGAGAAAATTAGCTCAGCTCAGCTGATGCATGGGGAGTTTTTACCCACAGGTCGCTTCATGAATGTAAAGAGGTGCGGCTTGTCTAGGGGAAAAGAAAAGAAGAAACAACAGCCATGACAATTTGCGCTAGTCAGTCAAGTATTCTGAAGGCTGCATAATTTCTGTGGAAGCTCAGTATAGTTGTCAGTCATTCACTGACGTTTGCTGAACGGTGATGGCTGATCATGCTTGAGGTCTTTGCTGGCCTCATTGTCACAGCAGGACACAGTCCACCTTCCTCAAGGTAAAAGGAAGACATCTGGCATCCCATGGGGGGGTGTTGAAGACTGCATAGGTGGCTAATCACTGGCACTCACCTGGTGGAAGGCAATGAGCTAAGGAGCCACAATCCAAGACACTTCAGGCTTTCTCACCTCCCATCCATCTCCCCTGTTGTCTGCTTCTGGATGTGTGACTTTTTATGGCAGGTTTACAGCATTGTGACCACACTGGCTTTTGCCCTTTAGTTGCCCTTCAGCACATAATAACTCCTTGCTGGCACACTGGCTGTCTTCAGGCATTTCCAACCCACCACAGCGCAAAGGTGAAGTTGCACAGGGTATGGGAAAGGGAGGAAGAGATGCTCTTGTGTCCCCCACAGTCCACAGCAGAGGCACAAACGATCTGTTGATTCTTGCTGCCAAAGGATTCACAGAATCACAGAATCACAAAATCAGTGGGGTTGGCAGGGACCTCTGGAGATCACCTGGTCCAACCCCCTGCCAGAGCAGGGTCACCCAGACCAGGTTGCACAGGATGGTGTCCAGGCAAGTTGGGAATATCTCCAGAGTCGGAGACCACCACCTCTCTGGGCAGCCTCTTCCAGTGCTCTGACACCCTCAAAAGAATGAAGCTCCTTCTTATGTTCTGATGGAACCTCCTATGGTCAAGTTTGTGCCCATTTCCTCTTGTCCTGTCACTGGGTACCACTGAAAAAAGCCTGGCCCCCTCCTCCCGGCACCTACCCTTGAAGTATTTGTAAACATTGATGAGATCCCCCCTCAGCCTTCTCTTCTCCAGACTAAAAAGACCCAACACCCTCAGCCTTTCCTCATAAAAAAGGTGTTCCAGCCCTCTAATCAATTGAATCAATTGAATTGAACCTTTGTAATTTAAAATTATACACGGTGGTATTTGTCAGTGCCAAAGGCACTTTTGATGAGATTTGGAATGGATTTATTTACAAATGGGATGACTAATTTTCATTTATAAGTGATGACTTCTCTTGATATGTTTTGAATTGGACATGGATCTGTCCAATGTTTTTAAGACATTTTGGCAGCGCTTGGCTATTGGTCAGTCAATTCAGTGCTGACCCAACTCTTTCTGAGGATGGCGTCAGCAGTTCTGCAGAGGTCCTGGAGTTCTTTGGCACAGTGTCTGCGAGCCTTGCCTCCCACCGGACAGGGAAATCACAGGGGCACATGATGAAGTCAAACCTGCTAGAGAAGACCCTGTGGCAGTGTCTGGATCCCCTCTGCCTCACTGTCCTGTAGAACCTGGTCAGTGCTTTGCCCTCTTATTGAAACCAACAGAAATTCAAATACTACCAATGAATGTGTCTACAGAAGCTGAAGGCAGGACCACAGTTTCAAGTATTTTTTTTTTCAGGAAAGAAACAATTACTGTAATCTTGTCTGGCATCTTACATGACCTGGGCAAGGTCTAGTTCTAGTGATTCTTTTAACTTATTAAATGCAAGCTAGAACAGATAATTTGGAAGGACAACCATTGTTGTGTTAGTTAGATAGGTAATTAAGTAGTTGTACTCCTTTCACCACATTTCTCTTGCAACTTAGACAACTAAAATTAAAGTGATCTTCCACATGAGTGGAATAAGGTGGGCCTCTTAGTAACGTGAGTTGATCTCTGGTAGATGTCAACTCTATCCATTAGCTGTGAATGGAGACTAAACAACTAACGTAGACTTGATCAGTCTGTCAGAGGACCGAAGTTACATTCATAGACAGAGATTTCTTTTATATGGCCCTCATTATCTTTGTTAAGATGGCAGTACATTCCTGTTAGGTTATTTTGTTGCTTCAAATATTTTCAGCTCCCAGATGGGACAATTTCAATCCAAAAATTAAATTCCATTTAATTCCATTTACTTTTTCCCATCACAAAGCTATGACTTTTAGCACAGCCACACTCCTGGACTGATCTTTGCTTGGGTAGGTCCCAGGACCCGATTCAAAGTCAAAGAGAATATTTTGGAAAATCCACTCATTTTCCCCTCCTTTACTTAAAGCTACTCTTTTTTTAAAACAAACAAACAAATAAACAAATTTTTGTCAGATTTATATTCCATGCTTCAGCATTAATTAATGAAACTAGTTTTCTCTGGATTAAAAAAGACTCTGTACCAGTCAAGCAAAAGCATGGTACTTAAGGGAGGTCCTTGCTTACTGGCACTAGTCAGGACTTCAGCTAGTGATGAATAGGTGAAGAGGCATTTTTTCGCCTTAATGAAAGAGTTCCATTTTATTGAAGAATAGCCTGACTTGTAATGAGAATTGTAGTCTAAAGAAGTTTAACTCCACAATAACTTAAATTATGGAAGTGAGAAATATGTAGTTTGGAAACCAGTAATAGAACAATAATGAATGTGAAAATATTCTGAGTTAATAGGAAAAACACAAAATTCATTTTCTCGAAATAAATTATATTTATTTATAAACATATACACAGGGTTGTATGTATGTTTATTTATGCCTCCTAAATGATGGAAACTAAACTACACAGCTGGAATTTCTGAGAAACCCAGTAATTTTTCACTTAGTATATCAATACTGCCTTTTTTTGAGTGGCTGTGAATCTTCTCTAGCACTGTATTTCACACTTTTCACTAGTAAACAGAGTTTTTGTGGCAGAAAACTTTCAATTTTCACCATTTGCTGACAAGAATGTTTCCTTTTCACTTTCCAGTTACTCCCAGAGTGTAACTCTCTGTTTTGATGCTCCCCTTTGCATTTTTGTCAAAAATTGAAAGCCACTTTCATCAATGGGTTGAGACTTTTCTCCCAGGCTTTCACTGCTAGTGTGAAAGCTCGATAAAAAGGGTTTGCAGCTTGCTAAGGAAAACAAACTGCCAGTTCCTTTTAACAGAAATGAAAGTGTCTGAGCAATGTGAAGCTGCTGCTTCCACTCTTTAGTTTTGCTTGAAAAGAAAATCTAAAAGTTCTTTGTACTGCACATTGTTAAAAATCCAGGATGTTTCATGTTTCAAGAAATATCAAATTGTTTAGAATAAGAGAGAGAAATACACGTTTAAAGACTGAAATAGTTATATTAGCATGTAAACTTGTAGAAGAGTTACAGCTTCTGGTGTGCTTTTTTTCTTTGCCATTCTGCTCTAAGGAAAGTCTGATTTGATTCAGGTAAAAGGACACCTAATGGGGCACATCTAATAAGAACACTGGAGAATTTTTAGAAATTGATTCCCAGAAACCAAGGAATAATGGCCACTGTTACAAATTTAGTAAAGTATGATCTGTGGACTGTAAAGAAACATAGTGTGCTTCTTGGAAAAATCCCTGCTCATTTTAGGAAACTGCTGATTCCTAAATTATTCCAGTTCAAAGGATGGGGGATACTGCTGGAATTAGCATCCTCTCTAGGGCAAGACCACACTGCTACCGTGAATGTGCTCACCCTCTATGTTGCAGCAAAGAACAAGCATCCTTTCCACCCTCCATGGCTGGAGAGCAGCAAAGCAAGTTAAGAACTGGTATGTGATGGAGATTAGAGGAAGTTCCCTGTCTTAATGGTGGGGAGAAGGAAGACAAAGAGAGGTTTGAGGACAGGGACAAGGACTTCCCTTTGGGGCGTCAGAAGGAACCACCTCTGATCTGAGAAACTGCCCACTATTTGCCAAATTACATGGGAAGCTGCCTGCCCCAAAAAGACTCAGCTCTGCGACACCCAAGGGTTGTCTACTCCTTGACCACAGGGAATGAGGGAACATTTGTTTGCGTCTTCTGTGGCAAGCAGGAGATTTGGGCCAGCCTAGAAAGAGAAAGAGAGAAACTCCTTCCAAAAATATTCACCCTTCTCTAAAACTTGCTCATTTTTTACAGTCCGACTCATCCCTCCACCCAGGCAAAAGTTTGAGAGATTTGGAGGAAAAAGGAACAGGGTTAGCATTACTTTTAATGTGTTACTTCTTTAGCCAGTCAAAGAGCTGCAGCTTTGCAAAGGTGAGAACTTGAAAAACAAAGAGACAATTTGAGCGTTTGAAACTAGTAATTTAAATGAACAAATCGTGACAATTTGAGATGATGTTTCCATCAAACACATTTGAAAGGTTACATGTATTGGTCACGTCACATTTAACTGGGAGGAATTTCTGTGATAGATTTAAGCTTCTAGGCAATTTTCACAAAAGTCCGAGGTTTTAATGTTCACTGTGAGGCTAGATATCCCAGTTACATTTCATTCCGGTTATGATGCAACCTGCAGCAGTTTGGCATGATTTGGGTCAGGGTAACAACAACAGTGTACGAAGAAATGGAGCACCCTCAGCATGGGCACCTGTTTATCCACCTCATTTTTGTTCCTCAGCCTGTTTTTTCATAACTGCTGGTCCCACAGGAATGATCCTTGCCATGAAGCAATGGAAGGTCCAGGCTCGAGCAGCAGTCAGTCTCTCATCCATCCTGTGGTGGTCTGCGGCTGTAACTCAGACACCAGAGAGGAGCGTGAGCCCACATGTGTCCCACAGCAAAAGCTGGCGTGTCTGGAGCTTTGACAGAAGAACAAAAAAAGGGCACAGACCAATGTCTAGCTGAGTGCAAACAAACAAAACTCAACCAGGCAACTAAACTGGGTTTGGTCAAGAAGAGGAGGAGTAGCTAAACAGGCCTGCTGAGGGAAACTAAGAAGCACCTCTGGGACCAGTAATGAAAAACAAGAAGCATCTCCTGGTGCGGCTGTCACTGAGACCAGTGACAAAAACCTCCCAGATTTCTGGGGAATTTTTCCCTCCTACGAAGAACTCCAACCCAATGAGGAGGAGGATAAGCATGCTCAGTAAGAGGGCTTCAAATGTCACATTAGTTTTGTGACTTGTAGGAAGCAAGAAGACAATTGCAGCAATATTAAAGCTGTTAGAAAAGTGTCTCAAGCTGTCCTACAAATTATCTCCTGCTGTCTCAGCTCTCCAGGATTCTAAAAGTAGGATAATTTAAGTGCAAATACACTGTATACAATCTTCAAAACCATTTCAGATGAACTCAGAAGGACTTGGAGAAAATATTATTCATCATCATATAATGATACAATGAGGTAAATGGCTGATGTCATCAATTCTTTTCTCTTTTAGGTACAAGCAGTAGGGTTCTCAGATGCACAGCTTCAGTCAGAAGAAATTTAATATAGGCACCACTACACTATTTTAAGTTTATTTGATTCATTTCTTGCCAGATTCCATTTGCTGACGCTTGGTTTTTTCTGAAGAAGAATCATATTAAAGAGGTAGCTATGGAAGCAGAATTTGGAGATAGTGATCTTTAAAATAATTGATGTAGGGAAGCCAACCTTGAATATAGTAAGTCAAACGCCTGCTCAAATTAACAATTATGTGTTAAGCCGGCTCAAATCAGAACCACGCTTAGGTCAGGGAAGCTTGTTTGGAAGGTCCATTGTCCCTGAGGATGATAACAACGTAAGGCTAGAAGGGTCCTTTGGGTAATTAAGTTACTCCAAACTTGAACATCACAGCCTCCTGGATTATAAAGCTACTGAGCTGTATCACAGATTAAAAGTCCGTCGCAGAGTGCCTGATTTGCAGACTGTGCGCATGGGAGGCTGCTTGCCACTCAGTTCTGGCAGTGCCAGGTCAGGTCCTAAATAATTTCTGTGTGCAGATTTACTTCAAGTGCTTATCTGGGAGCTGAGATTTTTCATCAAGGAGCATCAGCATACACAGATGTTAAGACTTCCTTTTGCGGCAGAGGATGCTGTGCTTATTTTCCTCATTTGCAACACTTCTTCAGGAGAAATCACCTCTTCCACTCAAATCAGCAGCTCCCTAGACTTCTTTGTATAAATCCAAAAGCTGAGTGAAGGACTAATCCTGAAACTTCACTGTGTGAGTAATCCAACCTAATAACACTCGGTAAGAGCTGGGATGAAGGCCCAGGTTGCACGTGGAAGAATAACAGAGGAGTGTTCCTTTCCTCTGCAGACTGGAAGGTGATTTAACCCACCTAATTAAGGCTCTTTTGCACTCATAAAGATAAAAGTCAGCTTTCATTTCTCTGTATTGTTTCTTCCCTTTACTTGGTAATTAAAGTCAATGCACAGCTCAGATCATCTGAGCTCCCTGTCACCTTGAAACCTCTGTGCTTCTGCAGCACTGAAGGAGCCACAGAGAAATCAAGAGGTACAGGCTTGAGTGATTTCCTCTACCTGCCAACCCCTCCAGCTGACTCGTCGATGTGTATGTTGGATATAGCCGCATGGTGGGTGTGCTGAACGGACTGTTCCAGAATATATTAGAATTGTTCATCATTGTATTTATCAGATCCTACCCCAGATGCATTTGGAGTTCATCAGTACAATCTGAAATATTCTGCTCTTGTAGACACTTAGCTACAGAGCAGTTTATCAATATATGAGAAAACTAGAAGAGGAAGGTTATGCTTAAGAGGTAGTGGAAACTGACTCTGGTAGCCTGCTTAGGTATGGAAGAGGAAAGAAAATCCCTACAACAATAGGAAAGGCTACCCCAAACATTGCTGGATTAAGACAGTTAACAGGCATCATCCGCAGGTGAGAAAGAAATAAGCAAAAAAGCAAAAGCAACAAATCTCAGACCAGGTAGGGCCAAGAGCAGGGTGGGAGCAACGGGAAAAGAAGTCAGCGATCAGCAAATAGTTTAAGTTCCCTATTCCCTTAACTCTTCATATGAAGAATCATCACACTGTGTGGGACTCATCACTCAGAGACAGGCCTCTAATCAAAGAGTGGTAATTAAGGCCAGCAAAGCAAGAAGACCTCAGACCAAGTAGGAAACACCATCCCCACACAACCGACCACAGTAGGCTTCACCAGGACTGAATTGATGGTGCTTGACTGGTCCATCTCAGGCCATCCTGAGGGTGGTGAGACCCTGGAAGGGGTTGCCCAGGCAGGTATGAGATGCCCCATCCCTGGAAGTGTTCAAAGCCAGGTTGGACGGGGCTTCAAGCAACCTGGTCTAGTGGGAGGTGTCCCTGCCCATGGCAGGGGGTTGGAACTAGATCATCTTTAAGGTCCCTTTCAACCCAAACCATTCTATGATTCTATGATCCCCTTAGGAGAAATGTGTCTGGGGTCTGGGTCAACATGACCTTAGTTACCTTATGACGGACTAGGCATTTTGAGAAGTGTGGATTTCCCCTGCTTGGGTCACCAGCATTTCCTCACCTGGAATAACTCAACAATGTAGGCGACAGCTTGTTGTACAGAGCTCTGTTGGGGTACTTTGGGAACTCCTAATGGTTGATGTGGGACTGGACAGGGAGGTGAGATGTGAAGGGTTAAGTTGGAGATATAATATCTGCTAGGACAGAAGCCTTTTAGCCTGAAATTGTCAAACTTGATGAACATTCTCATAGTTCCTCAATTGTCGTCTCCTGGAGTGTCATCCTCCTCCTCACGCTTTCTTTTTTAATCTCCTTCGCTGTCATTACTTTGATGTAGTCTGGGTAACTGCCTACCCAGGCTGAATTCAAAGCAAATTAGAGTGTCCCGCTTGCTGGATGCAATTGCTGCATGGGTATAGTCACTTAGCGGGATTAAAGGAAAGTAAGAAAAACAGGCACGCCCATTTCAGGGAACAAACCTCAGAAACCCATACCTGCTGGATCTTCAGTCGCTTTGCTTGTCCAGTGTCCAGTGCCAGTCTGGAACCAGACTGAGTGTTGTGCTAAGACTGAGGTACAGAAAATACAGTAAAGACCATCCTGAGCTAGCATTTACCAACTGAAGGTCAAGTGAAGATGACAGAGAAGAAGCTCAAGACCACTGAGGGACTCCCCTGCATGTGATGGGAGTGAAGTTCTTGCTGGCTTCATGCTGCATTGCGGTGAACATAACATTGCCGAGGTTCCTTCACTCTTGCCATATCAGTCTTGCAATACCATACCAGAAACCTCTTAATGAGGGGAAAACCCACTGCTCCTTTTGTGTCACTTCTTTTCTGGGCAAGAGCAGATCTGTGCCATTCTGCTCCCACCCCTCATGAATTTAGTTGGGGTTTAGCGTTAGTCGAGAGCTTTTTGATGGGCACATGGCAGAGTTCAGGCTAGTGCTTACCTCACTGACTGTCCAGGGCAAGGTACTAGGTCCTGACCTTCAGCCGTGACATAATATCACTGGACAGAAAGGGAAATCCTGGATTAATGCATGTGGTCTGTCTTCAGTGTACCAAGTGTGACACGAGGACACCTCGGTCTGCTTTTCCTTCCCATTAGTAGGGGAAACTATTCCAGAAAAATCTCTTCCTTATCCACTAGGAACTTTCTTCTTACTTCAGCCTGTGTGGAGTCAAAGTCACCTTAAACTCACTTATTTTTGTGCTTTCATTGCTCGCTGCAGTAATTACCAGTGCCGTGGGAGGGAGAGACAAAAACCAGGCTGTCCCAGTACGAATGTGATTAGAGCACTTTCCCTCCTTGTTTCTGTCATATTGTTCGTGATGATTAACGAGATGCCTCACTTGGCACCGATAATTAAAAGAATTCTTTAATTGCACAGTGGGAAGGATAACAACCAGTAGAGGAAAAAGCTGGGGAGGAAGAGTGTGCTGTGCTGTAATCACAGAATGACCCAAGTGGCTTCAAGCAAGATGTCCCAAGGAGGGAATGTATCTGCCCAAGCTCTGAGTGGCCAAACCATTGCACCACTTTCCCTTTGGATTTCTTAAATGTATCCTGCAGATGTTTCATGGTGCGTACTAATTTCCCCTTCTGGTCCCCATTTTCTGCTTGCTCCTTTCCATCCTTTTTTCTTTTTTTTCTTTTTTTTTTTCCCCCTTAGTCCGGGAGATCTAAATTCCTATTCATAGAAGCAGCCTATTCATGACAAGCTTTAGAAAAGATGGTTAAAAAACAACTTTTCCATAAATGCTTGGCTTTTATTAGAGCTTTAGCCTGTGACAGCACAGGAAAATTGTGCAGTCAAGCCTCTTCCGCTTTTCTTTAATCCATGTGGAGCCTACCATCTTGCCTCTGTGTGCGTTGCCTTTCTTCTCTTTTGTGCAGAGGTCAGTGTTGTCCTGTGGCACAGCAGCAGTTGTGCTTTGATTCTTTCTGCATTCCGCCTCTTGAGATAATTTTTAGAAGTCGTGAAGCCATTTTGTACACTTTGAGATTCAATGCCCGCTCATGCTGCATCACTGACCCTTTTAAATGATAGTTAGGAAATGGCATCAGATCACAGGACACTTGGATAAACTGAAGGACAATGGTACATTGGACATCACAACTTGGTTTGGGCAGACTCCTGATGCTAATGGTTGGGTGCAAAGGTTTCCAAAATCTTCTTTGCTTCCAAGTCAATATAAGTAAAAGCAGATGCTGCTTTACAAATCCAGTTGGTTTTCCTAAAGTATTTCTGTATGTCAATGTAGTTAGAAATGGTGCAAAAGACACTTAGCTGGTGATATTCTCATAACTTGCATTGTAATTAGTGCATCGACTCCTGCTTCTTGAGAATCAGACCAAAAATCCACACACAATAGAAAATTTCTACAAAGTAAAATATGGCCACAATAACAACCTTTCCAAAAACAAATAAGCAGGAAAGCTATTGTTTTCTCCCCAACTCTGCCACAACTAATTAACCGTATTTATCTCACTAAATAGTTTGGTGTATGGCTATAAAATTTTTCCACTTCGCACTGGCCCTCGGTGGTAGTTTATTTTTAGTCTCCCTTTGCTTGGCTCTGTTATTTCTGTGCAAGAAGTGGAATATTTGCAAGTAAGTTCATTTAAATTTTTAGATTGGGGGCAGCCTGGCTTATAGGGTGTCTTTTTGCCATGTTACATGTCCATTCCCAGTATTTTTCCGATTGCTTAGAATAATGGGTATTTATAAGCTTAACAGAGAAGCTTTGATCAGCTTGACATCTTTGTCTTTTGACAGTCCAACAAATTGCTTGCCAGTTTATAGGTAGTTTGCCTGAACAGCAACCCAGCATTGCAGGAACTGCTTGCTCATTATATGCGGGGGTTGTGTATAATAAGCAGTATATTGAAGTTTTCTCCACATGTTGATGTTTCTTGTCGCAAATCCAAAGAAACAGAAATACACCAGGGAGCTGCTGACAGATCTGACTCTGAAAAAGAGCTGGGCAAAGCATTTGCAAGAAAAAAAAAAATCACCCAACAACCCGAAGTGCTGAATTTTGACAATTTGCCTATTAGTGACTTATTGGTGAGCTCTGAGTTTTAAATTTTTATTCAGTGAACGGCCTGTGGCTGGTCTCTGCTCATGGGTTGCTTATTTAAAGTATTTGCTTTAATGGCAGTGTGAGCTCTGTCTTTGGTCAGTAAAGAATGCATCCTTCAGATACAAAAGACAAAACCCTCAACTTCTGCTCTCCTCTTAAATGCCGAAAAGCGGCTGAGAAATGGAGAGAAAGCATTAAAGATGTCTTTTAGATTTTTTTCCTTTCTTTCCCCCTATCATTTCCTTAATTAAAGCTGATAAATGCCAGCCTAAACAGGTTTGCTGAGAAGCAGGGCTCAAATGGAGACCAATCAGTAGGAGCAGGACAGAAAAGCAGAGTAACGTCTTCTCTTTTTCTAATGAGGTTCCGGGAAAAGGAGATGTTGAGCCACTTTCTTTTTCTGTCTCATGTGATGAGCATTCATGCCCTATCTTGGAGGAGCAAAAATATTGCCCCTGTTTTCAGAACAGACAGTTGAAGGCATTTTAACCCTTCCCACTCCCTGTTCTTTATTGCATGCTTCTGTAAGTATGTTTACAATGAGGGACTAGTTTTTTTCCTATTTGAGGGAATAAATGTCTGCACAGAATTGGGCATGTGAAGTGGAGGGTTTATCGACAAGCCCTTTCTAACCACATCTGCTCTGGACGGTGCAGCTCCAAGCTTACAAACCCTGCAATGGCAAAGCAGAACCTTAGACGCGCTGCATCTTTCTCAACTGAAAAGTGAGCCAATTACCTGTCTGTTCACGCAGCCAGCGCTCCCCTCAGTAAGAAGTCTGAACATGCCATTTCTAATGCACCAGGATGCTTATCAGCCTTTGCATCCTATCGCTTTGAATAATTTCCCATAGGTTGGGAAAATGATGTTTCAGGAAGATGCATCCATGACACTCTCTTGCGATGGCACTCACATTGATTAGAACTGAGTTATCTCTCTGCAAACTGTATAATCTTAAGAATTTGTTATGACTTCAGTTGCCACTTCAGCTCTGTCATATTTCATTGAAAGGTGAGGTTACATTAACAGGATAAAACTTGAGCATCTGCAACTTTGCCTAAATTTACTGCCAGTTTCTGTCGATGTGACCTGTATTTTCATGCTGGTTCAAGTACCAATCAAACTACCACTGTCTATGTGGATGCATACCATTAAATTAGAGCATCTTCTGCATTTTAATTGCAGTTGCACTTCTTTATCCTTCATTCATACACCAAATTTGAATCATAGAATCTTTTAAGTTGGAAGAGACCTTTAAGGTCATCAAGTCCAACTGTTAACCTAGCCCTGCCAAGTTACCACCAAACCATGTGCCTGAGCATTACATCTATGTCTTTTAAATACCTCCAGGGATGGCAACTCCACCAATGCCCTGGGCAGCCTCTTCCAATGCTTGATAACCCTTTTGGTGAAGACATTTTTCCTAATATCCAATCTAAACCTCCCCTGGCACAACTTGAGGCCGTTTCCTCTTGTCCTATCACCTGTTACTGGGGAGAAGACACCAACCCCCATCTTGCTACACCCTCCTTTCAGGCAGTTGTAGAGAGCGAGAACATCTCCCCCCAGCCTCCTTTTCTCCAGGCTGAACAACCCCAGTTCCCTCAGCCGCTCGTCACAAGACTTGTGCTCCAGACCCCTCACTACTTTACCCTTCATTGCTTGGGTTTGGTTTGTGGTGATTCCCACATCTGGGAATTAAACTAGATCTGTGCAGAACCAGAATTGATGGGGACCCTCCAAAACTGATCTCTTCTGCAGAGAATTCCTGAGTCTATGGGATTGCATAAGGGCATTTAGACATATTCTTTGATATCTCCTTGTCTTCTTGAAAGTGTTTTTAATGATGTAGAGATTTGTCATAGTGTAAATCTTTCACCTTTGCAAATGCTTAAAATTCCTTAGAAATGTGGTGTAGTCAAATGAATTGAAACAAGGTCATTGAAAATATTTGTGTTAGACACCACTTTTCATATGAAAGGCAGGTTTCTGACTGAGGCATTGTTTAGCTGAGTCGTTTGGAAACAGCACGTCTAATAACCAGCTCTCAGCAGACCATGATTTCCCTTGTGTTCCAAGAGGTGGGCTGGCTGGTGCTGCCAGGCTGTTGGGTTGCAGTACAAACTGTCCCTCCTGAGCTGTTTTCAGAATCCCCAGATTCATTTTCTTCAAAATTTCCCATTTTTTTTCCTCTTACAGCACTTGTCCGTCCTCCATCATCATAATTTTATTTTTCCAGTCCAGCCTTCTCTAATAGACAAGGGAACTTGCTTCTGTCCAGGCCATCTGGATGTTATTCTTTGTATTGAAATATTTGTTGCGAGATCACTTTTCAATCCTCACACTGTTTTCATAGTTATTTACTGATGCTAATAGGCACTGCAGTATTACATGCAGCCTTCTTCTCTTTTGCAGTAACTTTGATGCGAAATAAGGACAGAATTTATCTCCTTGGACTGTATACACACAGTCTTGAAAGTTGTGCATTGGTGATAATGCATTAAGGACTTACTGTCGTGGACAGAGTGATGCACTTCACTCATAAGAGAAAAGCAGCAATATGTTTATTGATATAAAACAATGATTTAACAAAGTTGATAGTAGATGCGACAGTTTAATGAGATTCAATGGCAAGGTGTATTTGGTTATTTACTGCACAGGGGACAGGGTCAGACAGAGCTGTGAGGGAGACCCTCCCGTGGAGTCAAGGGTTCAGAAAGGACCCCCTGGCTTCCTAAACCCCTTCTCTGAGAAGAGTCTGGATGCGACTGGATTCAATCCTAGTCCTAGGCTTGCTCAGCAGTTTATGTCTAAAGGATTATAGCTGCACAATCAATCCTTTCTATCACTTAGCTGAGATTTCACAGTTCAGCATGCCATTAGTCACTGACCAATTTGTTGTGGCACGGAATCTCTGAACTTCGAGGAGTCACCTTGAGGGTGTCCCTACTCCAGGGGAGATTCTGGTGCACAGCCACTGCCGTGCAGGAGAGCTCCAAGGGCTCTTGATCTGGTCACTATTGATGGGGCTGAGATGATTGACCTGTGGTCATATCTGCATTTTGACCACAGAACCAGCACTGCTCAAGTCTGCCCTTGGCTATTGTGCTGTTATCTGTCTCCCCGAAACCACGTTGAGCCCCAGATGTTGTCACCACAACTAGATACACCCACTGAGACCACCACGGGTGGGTATGGCTTGGGAAGGATTATGGGAGATATGGGTGGTGCCTGGAGAGGTGGGGAGCGCACCATCACACTTACTCATGCAATCCCAACGGATTTGGCAGGGTTGTATGGCAGGGAGAGCCTTGTATTCCATGCTGACATACAGGCAGCTGATGGCACTTCTGATATCCATAGACAGCAGTTTCTAGAAGTCCAGAGAAACCTAACTCAGCGTGTTTTTAGCTCAGTCTTCTCTATACTATCTGCCTTTTCAACAGTATTCAACTTCTCAATGAGTGTTTTCCTCACCCTTCATACACTGCTTCTGACAAGTTTATTGTTCTGATTGTACTTTGACCAAACATTTGGTGTCTATCCTGTACACAAATCAGCCTTTGTCTTGCTACTCCTTTTCCACGCAGCAGCAAAACCCAAAAGCAGACAGGAACTTAAGGAGACTTAATGAAAGGTATTCCATAAAAGGCAGATATTGCTCTAAGTTAGGATCAGCACTGAGATCGATCTGGGAGAGGAGTGCCACCCAGACTGCAGACCAGGCAGCATCTCCGCAGGGATTGACCACTTCCAGGTTTTGCTCTCGGGAGCAGACAGCTGTTATTGGGTCTTTGAGATGACAGCACCAGGGGTTCCTCTGGGTCTCTTATCACTGATTTTTGGAAAGCAGCTTTGATTCTTGAATGTTTTGTTCCAGGTGTGCAGCCGGGTTGCTGGGTTTGAATTTGAGCTGGGAGCTTGTTGGATAACCTTTAATGAAGAGGAAGGAAAGGCCGGCATTAAGCCCAGTGAAGCAGAGGTCATTTGAGCAGTGGCAGCAAACAGCTAACATCAGAAGTGATGACAGAGGAAATCCGTGGACTTCATGGAGGTTTTTTTTTTTCAGTATCATTGGATGGAAAGCATCTCCTCTCTGCTGTGGTTTATAGCAAATATGGAATATTCTGATTTTTTGCCTAGAGAGACAAGGAACCGTTTGCCTGCAAAACAAACTTGTGTTGGAGATTAAGTTTCAAAGTCTTGAGGAACAAAAGACTACCTTGTGAAATGTCACAAAACATCCCCGGATCATTTACTATGGCTCCTGCTCTCACAGGGGAGGCACTAAAGGCCAGTGACATTGAGAAATAAGGACAGCAAAACGCAGACCACCAGAATCAGCAAAACGCCAAGGATAAGCTGGAAGGTGAATGATCCAAATTGCTGTTATGTGCTGAGTTAGAGCGCTGAAAACAGCATAATGAAGGACCGACTAGACAAAAGGTCCTGCAGAGAGCAGAAAAAGCAACTGAAAGCTGTTGCTCAGCTGAATGCAGACAAACTCAGAAAAGCACCCGGAACTGCTCTGGGAAGACGGTCCTCTCCGAGGACTCCTTGTGAGAGAGGAGTGGGATGTTCCCCAGTGGGCTGGAGACAAACGGACAAACAGTTTCTTCCTGGAATGAAGGGCATCACTGAAAAATAAGAAATATGTTGAGCATAAGAAATGCATTTGGTGACAAGTCATACTGGACTATCTGTAATCCGCCCAGCACAAATCCACTGATCCGCAAGGTTTACTAAATACAGAAAGGAAGCAGAAAGAGAGAAACACTTACACAAACGCCTTAAAAATCCGTGCTGACCCTTTAGCAAGAGGGCAGCAAATACTGTAGATAAGCAAGGAGCCAAGCGACTATTGAAAGAGAGAGATTTTATAGCACATTAACTTCCCCCATATCAGGAGTAAAGGCTTTCTGGTTTGGATATCCAGAAACACCATCACTGTTGAAATTTAGGGACTAAGGCTCTAACAGATGTAACTAAAAATGCTAGGCAAGGCATTGGTTGTTACAATAGCCGAAGACGACTTCCTAAGCACCTCCTAAACATGTTGTGACATATTGGAGAAAAACCAGAGCTGGCAAGCAAAGTCTTTGACGTGGAACAATCCTCTGCATTCCATGTTGTGGTGGGTTGATCCTGGCTGGACGCCAGGTGACCACCAAAGCCACTCTGCCACTTTCCTCGTCTGCTGGACAGGGGAGAGGCAATATAATGAAAGGCTCGTGGGTTGAGATAAGGACAGGGAGGGATCTCTCACCAGCTACCATCACTGGCAAAATGGACTCAACTCAGGGAAATCAATTCAATTTATTGCCTACTAGAAATCAGAACAGGGTAATGAGAAATACAACCAAATCTTAGAGCACCTTCCCCCCAACCTCCACTCTTCCCAGACTCAACTTCACTCGCGATTTCTCTACCTCCTTCACCCACGTGGTGCAGGGGGACAGGGAACGGAGGTTGCTGCCAATCTCTCACACGTTGTCTCTGCCACTCCTTCTTCCTCAGGGGGAGGACCCCTCACACTTTTCTTCTGGTCCAGCATGGGGTCCCTCCCACAGGAGACAGTTCTCCAACATGAGTCTTTCCCACAGGCTGCCGTTTTTTATGAACTGCTCCAGCATGGGTCCCTTCCACGGGGCGCAGTCCTTCAGGAACAGACTGCTCCAGCATAAGTCCCCTCTGAGGTCACAAGTTCTGCCAGCAAACTTGCTCCAGCATGGGCTTCTCTCTCCATGGGTCCACAGGTCCTGCAAGGAGCCTGCTCCAGGGCAGGCTTCCTGTGGGGTCGCAGCCTCCTTTGGTCATCCACTTGCTCCAGCGACTGGAGCACCTCCTCCCCCTCCTTCTTCACTGACCTGGGTGTCTGCAGAGATGTCTCTCATGTATTCTCACTCCTCTCTTCTGGCTGCTGCCCCTTTCTTTACTATGTTATCCCAGAGGTGCTACCACTGTCACTGATGGGCTCAGGCTTGGCCAGCGGCCAGTGGTGGCATTGGATCTGTCGTATATGGAGGAAGCTTCTGGCATCTTCTCATAGAAGCCATCCCACTACCAAAACCTTGCCGTGCAACAAACCTGATACACATGTAGACCATAACGAGCATCTTAAAAATAATTGCAGTTCTGTGCTGGGCTGGGTAAATCTAGGCTGGAGATCCAGCACGGTTGGTGGGGTTGAAAAACATTTATTGCTGACTTGAAAGTAAATATGTGCTTGGGAAGTGACAGCTGTGATCCTGCTGCATCTGCTGTGTGCAGAGTCTGGCACTGAGCGGTAACATGGATACTCAGAGCTGTTAGAGAGCCGCTGCCCCAGAGCTGTGAGCAGCAGTCGGCCTAACTCGCTGAGAACGCAAGCCTGAGAAAAGCTAACGAGACCTGGAGATTGTTCAGCTACTGGATTCCCCGTGTTCAAGAAAAAAGGTTCAGGGCTAGACACTATTCTGGCAGTGACAAAACATGTAAGGCTCAGACAAAAATGGTCCCAATGATTAAAAAAAGGGTTCTAAATGATTTTTAGTATAATTTGGGAGTAATTCACAAAGGCAGATGCAAGGATTAATGAGTAACAACAATTTAGAGTATTAGATGAAAAAAGAATCTTTTGGAAATACAGTTAGAAGAGGAAAAAACCCAACCAGTTGCAGGTTCACTCTTAGTTAAGCGGGAAATAATGAGGCAGGAAAGTCAGAAATGCAAAGCAGAGAGTTCTGTTTTATATTGGAAGCGTTCAAAAATCAACACTTCATCCATTCGTTGGGATGATTCCGTCAATGTTCACCCACCTACCGGGCAAAAAGAACAGGAGCCCAGAGAAAATGATTTTTCTTTCATGTTATATCTCTTTACAATAGACCCATTGATAGAGTGCAATCTGTCATTACGCTAACTGGCTGTTCAAGTGAAATGGCATCTCTGATATGCTGTGTGGCAGAGTGAACGTCCTAATGGGTAGAGAGGTACACCTCCACAAAGGCTGTGGTTTAAAAAAAAAAAAAAAAAAAAGAAGGAAAAAAAAAAAAGAAAAAAATTAAAATGAAGGCTAGAGGCATCAGGCATTCATATAGCATTTCTTTTTAATAGGATATGAGATCCTAATTCCCTTAAACTCCTTGGGAAGCCTGTGTGAGAAAATTCATGATTTTAGATGATAGTTTGACTAACTAAACCCAAGAGTTTAAATAGGTGCTGATTACGCTGCAGTGGAGCAACTGGACACGGGAGGTGTCAGCTTTGAAGGGTCCCGTAGGGAAACGGGCCACCACAATTGCGAGCTGTGCCCTCTGACACCAGGGAGCGAGCGAGGGAACGGGAAGATTTGGCAGAGGTGACAAATGCCATAGAAATGCTGTAAATAGAGGCTCTGCAATTCTGTGCTTTTTAGCCCAAAAGGAAAAGGCACAGATGGATTGGAGAGAAAGCACCGGCCCAAGCACTGTCAAGACGCTAAAAATTGTCACTTTGCATTTGCCGATTAAATGTGTAATAGTCTCAACTGTCAAACATGCAGCTGTGGCACGCAATTTATTACCTGCAGGGAGTCTACTTGAAAATATAAAACATTTCATACTATGTATTAATCATGTGAAACACTGTATTGCACGGTGCAGATTAACCAGTGTTTGGTTTCCATACAGACTCTCAGAGAGAAATCTTGCTCTGTGTGTGGGTTGTTTCAATTATACAGTGCTTTGCTTTATTTTTAGCACTGTAGAAATGTAATAATTTGGCTGGAGTAAGTCCAACCGCATTGTAAAGTTAATGAATTTCTTAGCAGATCTTTTTTAAGACTTTGTGTTCGGCAAAAGCCACTGAGCACAAAATTAATTGGGCAGGGTTACAAAATGCCCGACTCAGACATTATAGAAGTCAATGAGAGAGGTTGTGTAGAGAAAGGCTTATTGCTTTTATCTCCCTGTATGTCATAGTCATACGGCCGGCGATGATGATGCTTTATATTGAAAATTAAAGGAGGGCTTCAAAGCCAATTTACAATGAGAAAGGAAAAACTGTTGTTGCAGGACTAAACTTGGTGGGAAACGTGACTTATTGTTTCATCGCAACCCTGGGGGCTGGCCGCAGGCAGACATTTGCTGACCGGAGCCTTGGCATGTAGGAGCATGAAGTGAGCAAAGGGCAGGCGTGATCTTCCCAGGCTCCGCAGGGACGGTGGGTGCTTCCCCCCAGGACTCGCTCTGCAGCATCTCTGACGCTTCTGCCTGCATTTTACACTGGGTCTGGAGCGGGGCTTGGCTTATTCCTCCAGCTTCTCCTGATGTTGAGATGGTTCATTCACCACCTTGGCATGTTTGGAACAAAATCGCCGGTGTGACAACTGGAGGTTGGGGTATTTCTGAGTACAAAAAACATCATATATGAATATTCTAGTTAATATCACCTAACAACAAGCATTATGTTAGAAGTTTAGTCACCTGCGTTATAGCCACTGCCATAGTGGATGGAGGGAATGAAGGCAGAAGTGTCTTCAGTCACAGTCATTCTGACCATCCTTGCTCCTCTGCCTGGACCTGTGAGGAAGCCAGACAGATAAATCACCTGCTTCAGTGGCTCAGTGAGAAGCCTGATGAGATGGAATGAGTCTGGATCCCAGCATCCAAATACAACACACCAGCACTCATGTAACTGCAGGTACCAACCCAACCTGGAGAGCTTCTGGCTGCAGTTTTGGCAGTGTTCTTTAATTCTGGTCTTTTAGTCTTCTTAGCCCTGGCCAAGAGCATGCCCTAGGGGTTGGTCAGGGAAGAGTGATTACTTTACCACTTTCCCATCTGGCTCCTTGAGTATTTTATGGCAGTCCAAAGGGTCTTCTGGATTGTGCTATGGAATAGTGGCCTGAGGGTCTGTGTTCATCGTGCTGCGAACAGAGAAACACCCTCTGGCACAGCCCCGCTGGCCACAGGAAGGTGCATCAGGTGGGATGCGGGAGAGCTGCTCTCTACCGGAAAAAAGCTTTTCCTTCCCCATAGGCTTCCACTTTCAGCACCTTTATTTCTCCTGAGAGCATGAAAACAGCCCTAAATTTAAGTAGAACTTGCGCCGAAGTGTTTATCAGACTTGGCTTGCCTAAAAAAAAGTAGAAAGTGTCGTGTTTAATATTGTAGTTTTCCATAAAATTTGCATAAGCATAGTGTGTGCCCTAAGGCTCCTTACCAAGGATTCTGTGCATTATCATCATACATATATTAACAGTGTGTTTGAACTCTGTAGCAAATTTTAATTTTTCTTTGTCAATATCAATGTTTCCATTGCATACACAGGGTGGAATGAGCTCAGTGTTTTCATTATATTTTTCAATTAACTTTTCTTCCCCTCATCAATGCTGTTGTGGATTAATTCATTCTTTCCACTTTTCCTCAAGAAAAAAAAATAATTCATTATCTGATATGAAATATTTCAGTTCCTCGGAAGAAAACTCTCTGTGAAATGGAGAGCTCAATCCAGGTAGCAGTATGCCACCAGACTAAAGGCTTGACCATTTTATTGGAAGCCAGATGATTCAATGGCTTGAGAAAACTGTAGAAATACCCCAAATCTGGCCTTTGTGGGGCTATTTAGGAGGGTGGGTGCTCCAAAGGAAACCAGCTGTGGGCTGGGAGCTTCCTTCTCTCTGCAGGGCAGCACAGGCATTAGTCCTGTTACCGTAGCCTTTCAGAGGAAGGCCCATGTCTCCTGGTTTACTGTCACAGGTCCATAAGCACAAGGAGATAAGAACCATGTTGTTAATTATTGGATGAGTGTAACGGAAGCTATTTTACTGCTGTTGGTTGTTGCACAATCTCCCTTTCTCTTGCCCAAAGAAGGAAACTCCTTGGAACTCCCCTTCAGAGCCAGGGATGGCTTCGGTGATCTCCTTGAAAGAGTCTCAGGCTCAGACATCCCTCCAGCCTGGGGATCAATGATCCAGTCATTGATGTCTGGGACAGGAGGGAGAGATACCCCAGCTCATACCAAAAGGGCCTCCCAGACAAGTCCTTTTCCTTTGCTTCTTATGGAGTAGAGTAGCTTGTGTGGAGCTCACCCAAGAGAAACTGGTTTGGATGTCTTTAGATTCAGGTGGGTTGAGCTCAGTTGTCACACAGGAGGACACCCTCTTCACATCTGCTGGCATGACTATATCCCTTGGGGAAAGCTCAGTTGTCTGGTCACAGCTAATTACCCCAGCTAGGATTGGGACATCTGGGCCTGGGTGCTGAACTAGCACAAAACAGAAAGCCCCAAACTGTTTAAAACTCATCAATAACAAAGGCAGAACACTGAAGGACAGAATGGGTGTTCAGGGAATTTCTGGGATGGACAAATAAGAAGTAGAGACCACCAACTCCCTCTATGCATCTTTTCTCCTTGTAAGTCTCAGCTGGTACGTCCCTAGCCTGCCATTTCTAGTTCAGGATGTTCTTCAAATCGTGCCTGCCTTTTCCTCCATGCATGGGGTGCCTCTGCATTGGCGATACAGGCTATGGAGTCAAGACCTGCTCATTTGGGGAGTATTTTTTTTGCCTTCGCAGGCAATTGCTTATTTAAGGTCACCATGGCCAAGGTTTCCCTGTAGGATATCAATTCTCGGGATGCTCAGTACTAGTATGTGAGGGACCTACTACTCTATGGTCTTCAGGGTTAAGCTCAGTACATGTATAACACAAGCTTTGAAGCACAGCATTTCTGCTCCCTATAGGTAATGTCCAACCTTCTCTTGAACATCTGCATTCCTCTCTCCTTCTGCAGTCCTTTGAGACTTGGCTTGAAAGCAAATTGCAGCAAATCGGTGCCCACCCTGCTATGCAAAAGATGTTAATTTTTATGTGCTGGTATGATGAAAATCCTTTGGGATTTTTTTTCAGACTGGGAGGTGGTTGAGGATTTGTGTTTTTCATTTATGGAACTGTCTTCCTGACAGGGGTCTGCATCTTTCAAAGGAATTATTTGTTGTGCACCAACAGTGGACTGTTTATGTAGAGTCTTCAGGAAAAAATCTGTAGATGAAATAAGCTGCCATTTAATTTATCCTTCACAGTTGTTTCATGTAAATGAAGAAATGGAAGTCTTTGTGAACCATCAAAGCTGTGAAATAAATGCATGACGAGCTGCATAAAAGTGCTGAAACCCATTAGCACTCATTTTAGAATAATAATGTACTTCAAGTCTATTTGTTGAAATATAAATACAATTATGTGGAAAGAAATTAACGCACAGTATGAAGATTCTTTAAGATCTCATAAAATTTTCTACAGCACAAGATTAAATTAATGAAACCATGTTTTTAGAAGGCAAACAATTAGGATGTTGTATGAAAGTATAGATAAAATAAAAAACAGTTATAACATCACCAACTACGAGGATCAAAGCAGATAAACATTTGTAAAAACTCGTCTGAATGATGAAAGCGCACAGTCTGCCTTGTGCTGGCCTTCAGTGATGTTGCCAGCAGGCAGAAGGGCATGTGGTTTTAGGGGCACAGTTGGAAGCGAACATGCTTCTGGCAAAGGAGAAGTTCAAGTCATTAGAAGTTTGTCCAAGGTGCAGATCAGACAACCGATTCCTGTTTCTCAGTCTACATTTAATATGAATTTGTCTCACAAGTGGAGTGGGCAGTGGTATCTCATCTGTGCTGGGTCAGCTTAGAGGTTCACCTAGGCTGGTGGCCTTTGGAGGAGAGCGATCAGGGATACGGGACACAGGGCAAGTGTTGACTGGTCGTGCCGCTTGGAGTGTTATTCCACCTTCAGTCCACAGCCAGCCTAAGTGGGAACAAGATCTCCTTTGCATTACAGGACATCGTCCAGCCTCTACTGAAGACATTGTGTTGCAGGGGGATCCTGTGAGCATTGCTCATACTATCTGCTCTCCTTTTTCTTCCAGGAAAGGAAAAGGAAATCATGTTCGTGCAGAGGAGAACAGGCAGGGAAAGGCCACTTTAGGCAACTTGTTTTACAGCATGGGAAAGTTTGCTTGACCGTCATTAAAACACTTCCAAGATTATTTTAGTGTTAGTAGCCAGAGGCAAGGCAGTTAACTGTGCTGTGGAAAGATGCGCTCCGCATTTCCAATAGCGTTCATTCAGGTCCAGTATAAAGTGAGAATGTGTCCTCAACAATGGAGAAGTATTTGCCACAATTCTGAGACCACTGAGAAAAAAAGATCTTTAATAGTAACTATATCACTCTTTGGTCACCTAAGCCAATATTCAAGTCACAGAAAAAATGGAAAAAGAATGTAATCTGTTTGGCAACGCAACTAACTGTGCTTCAGCTCTAGGAGCTCATAACCCTACAGGAAGAACTAGAGTGTTCCTCATCCCTGAGAGAGCAATTACTGTTGCCTAAGTCAGTAGGGATGTGTGTATACTTAAATATATACACACACTTTTGCCCTCGTGAGTTGGCATAGCACTGTCTGACAGTTTGCCAGCTTAGCTGGGTGTCCCAAGGAAAAAGGAAATGAAGGAAAGGTTAAAGAGTAAAATCACTGTCTCTCTTTTCTTTCTTCCTAACGCCAGGAGAAATCACACAACACTTAGAAACCACAGCTTTCTCAAATGCTCCATCATTTAGTATTGACTTTCAGACATGAAGAGAAGATCAGATAGCAGGCTTGGTCTGCTAATGCTGTAATAATTTATATCTGAATTGCCAACATGAAATGTGGGCATGAGAAACTGCTTGTGATAATGACATAAGTATGGCGTTTCTCTTCAATTTTCATAATGAAGTACCCCAGTAATTTTAATAGGAATGTAAAATGATTTTTACACGGCCTAAGAGGTTAATGGATTAGTCTTTTGCCTGGTTGCACTAGGTTTTAATCTGTCCTGGGACACAGGTTAAATTTCATCAGAGATCTGTAAAACCTGTATTCGTCCCACCTAACTGTAGCCATCTGAAAGACCACTGACTGAGATTTTAAAGCTTAACCCTGCCAAAGCTGGTATTGTAACTCCCTCCACAGTCACAGAGAGAGAGATGAACACTCCCATGAAATGAAAAATCCTACACTCTTATCTGAAATGATTGGGTCACCTTCTGGAGACACCGTGGACAGATGGCCAGCCCAGATCACCAGCTCAGATCAGACGGCAGGATCCGAACAGCTTGAGTTGGATGAGATGAGTCCCATTCCCAGGGCAAGTTTTGATCATGTTAAAACTTTGGTGCGTGAACACTACTAACATGATACTCCCTAAAATTAGGATTTACAATCTGTTGCCTTCAGAAAACTCATTTTACCCATTTTTTCACTGTTATGGGCATGAATAGATCTATCTTTCCTATACACAACTTAATCTCAAACCTTGAAAAATTTCAGCTTGGAACTTCAGGTGTGTTTCTGGTAACAACCTGATGCAGATTCCAGCTTCTGGTGTCTCTGTATTCCTGACTCAGTGTAGATACTTCCTGGGACCTACAATGCATCATGACAGCATGCTAAAAATTAAAGGAAACCACTACCTGAATGCCTGAATTGTGATCTAGACAAAATCCCTTACATCTTCGTAATCAGAAGGCTCCTCTTCAATAGATCAAGTGCTGTAAATGCACAGGAACCCATGAGAACAATTGAGTGAGGAGTTTTTAGAGCTTGCCAAAGGTCAGCCAGTTCGGGAAACACGCTAGCCAATGCTATGCATCTCTGCTAGAGATGTCCAGGGATGGGTCATACCGTGCCTGACAGATGGATGCCCCTGCACACATGCCTTTGGTTCACAGACCCTCCCAGCTACTGATTTCAGATCCAACATGGAACCTGCCAGCCTGGTTAGCATCTCAAGGGAACAAAGTCAGGCATTTAAACAAAGGATGCCAAGCCCCGTTCAGAAGGTCTGGATGTGTTCAGAGGCGCAGCGCCCAGCAGACCTCCTGGAGGCCGCCCAAGACGGCACAGCTGTGCACACGGAGAGCTCAGCACCTGCGACAGCTGGGCCGGCTACGTGGTAATATCCAGCGAGGCATCTGTAACCGTCTGAGAGCTTTGCAAATAGCTAATACACTCTGGGGATTTTCCAAGATAACTTGTTTACGGTGCATGAATCCCCCATGCTTGCTGTTCAGGAGGAGCCGTGCATTTTCCTTCCGGTGGGGCTGCAGGGGCTGTTGAGAGAGCAGTGTTGTAATGACACTTGGGCTGAGCTAGCCTGCACGGACCTCGCGCAGAGAAAGGTCTTGTGCTGCAAACGTGTATCTGCCCTGGCTGCCATTAGCATGCAGCAGCAGTACAACTTGCTCAGGGTTGTTCCCAGTAGCAGGTCTGAAAAGCATGACAGTCTAGCAAGCGCGATGCAGTGATGCTATGACAGCTGCGAGATCATCACTATCATTTACAACACAACTGCAACACCTCCAGGGTGCCCACCAAAGGGCTCTGCTGCGCAGCGTTTGCATACACACACAGAGACACACAGAGTAAGCCTGGTCACAGCAGACCCAGCACATCATACCTTATTGTCCTCACTGGACACACAAGTGGTGCAGGTGTATAAAGGGATCTGTCTAGGGTTACACGTGGCATCTATGACAGAGATGGCAGCTAGAAAAAAAATTATTGCAGAGGAAAGATTTTTAATAGCACCCTTGTTAGCAAAAGCAAGGTAATAAAGCGTCCCGGTATGAAGTAAAGTATGAAGTAAAAATGTAGAGGGTACCTTGAGTGTCTTCTTCCTTCTCTACTAAGGATTTTTTTGGCCACCAAGTATGTTGCTCTTACTGCTAACTTCTTCAACAGAGAACCTCTGATTTGTTTCTTAAATTGAAGACATCCTTCCTAGGCTGTGCACGTACAAGGGACAAGAGAAACTGCTCTCACTTGGCTTTCTCCAGCCAGATTTTTCAGCCGATGAAAATGCTTCTGGGAGCAGTGTGCTGGTCCTCCCCCGGGCAAAACCGGTCTCCTGGAGAAGCAGCTGCAGCTGGTGCAGAGAGTCTGCAAGAAGGTGCAGCTCATCTCTATTCTTCTGACATTTCCAGGACAGTGCATCGACTTTTCCCCTAAGGCAAAGTGGCTTCTGACACGAGTATTTGCTTAATCAGACTGCCATGCTAGGAACCAATTTTATTTGAAATCCTTTTAATTCTGTTTTGTACATGCACCCTTAAGTCCTCATGCCAGTTAGCGGAGAGTGTTTGGATGCCCCTTGGCAATTTGTTAACGCTCTGTTAATGCCAATTACATCAGACCATAAGTGCAGAGAATAAGGGTGGTTGCTCTAGCATGGAAAGGGGCATGGTGGGAGACCAGTTTCTGACTACAGCCATGAAACGCAACAAGCTTCTCTTCGCTGAAGGGCAATATATAATGAATGCAGAGAAACCAGGTTGACTTTTAATTGCTCAGTCTGCTGCCACCACCATGCGTGATGGGAAGGGTTCAGATTCCTGTACAGGCATGCTGTAAATGGGATGGGATGACAGAATTGCTTAATCTCTTCGCATCAAATGACCTGGCAACCTGTGCTGTAATGAGTGATACTAATGAAGATGTAAGGGGAGTGCTATGACTCCCAGTAAATCCCCTGTGAAATAATCACAGCTAGAGAAAGCTCCAGTAACAGCAAAATCCAGGAAACTGAGCTGCAAGCATGAGGAAGGAATTTTCTATAACTGATTTTATCAGAATCACGGAATGGTTCAGGTTGGAAGGAATCTTAAAGACCATCCAGCTCCAACGCCCCTGCCGTGGGCAGGAACACCTCCCGCTAGACCAGGTTGCTCCAAGCCCTGTCCAACCTGGCCTTAAACACCTCCAGGGATGGGGCAGCCACAGCTTCTCTGGGCTTATTCTCATCAGTTCCATCCAGAGGCACAACTTTCTGAAGGACCAAAGTAGCCCCAAGATTTGGGCCCACCAAGCTGGCAGGCTGGCAGAATTGCTACCCTAAAATACTGAGCTGTCCACAGAGTCTGTGAACTGCTCAAGTCCAACGGGTTCTCTAATTTGAAAGAAAAATGTGATGTTAGTTGACAGATACGTGACGAGTCATAGCCCCCAAACCGTGACGAGAGGAAACGCTACAAGGGCTGCGGAGTTGCACGGGGAGCTCTGCGCATGGGGCACTGCACTCACACTTTGCTGTGCTTCCTTCAGTTGTCTGGCTCTTTTAACCACTAGTCATGTGTGAAAAAGACATGAAACATATAAAATAAATGCAACTTCAAACAAACAAGCAGAATCACAGACTTTGTTTCTGCCTCTGTTTATGATGCCAAAACTGGCAGACTGATGGGATTTGTACTAATGAGCTAATTGGTAAAATTTCCCTTGACTGTTCCATCAAAAGCTTGATGTGCTCTAACCAGCTACTCCTTGACAGCAGATCAGGAAAAACTGCGAACTTTAACCTGCTGTAGTCATCTTGGCTTTTGGCTCAGCTATGGGTACCTACAAGAATCAGATTTGGATTTGGATTCAGAGAAGTGGTAAGAGCTCTCATGGCTGAAGGGCTGATATTTCTTCCTGCGCACTACTGTCTTGTCATTTTTTTCCTTGGGATTTTTTTTTTTTTTTCTCCTGGATGAATCATCTTTTCCATATGGGTTGTGATGGGAAACCATTCCTACCCAAATTTGTCTCCTCCTTCTCAAAACTGCAGCTAGCTTTAATTACCATGGTTACCTGCATTTCTACACCCTGCCAGGGAACACCAGTGAATGCAAACTAGCTGAGAACAGGGAAATGATTCTTGTTTCTACTGCCTTATAAAGATACCTCTGCTGATTTCTTCTTGCCAAGTCTCATTTTCCCATTGACTGTTATTTCTCTTCGTCCTGATGAACTCTCGGGAACTCCACTGGGCATTACTAATACCAAATGCTCCAGAGACAGCCCGGCCAATAAACCGGAGATCCTGACCTACTCACTTTCCTCTAACAACAGAATTGATTCAAAACACATTAATCATCCAAGTTCCTCTATTCAGAGAACAGCACAGGTAGCAAGAGGTTACTGTGTACTTGTGATCAAGCGGTGCAGCTTGAATTCAAAGAACAAATTCACTGCTCCTTTTAAATATACATAATTCAGTCCTTAGAAATGATAAAACTTTGAAAGCTAATTTGGGCATTTGTAGTCAGCACATCAGAAAACACACGGTGTCTACTTACATTTTCATTATTTCTTAACAGACTACAGATACCTTGCTCGGCTGCCTGTTAAGTGGTTACTTACCAGTTATGATCTCAAGTACCTTAGCTGCATACACCTAAAGTTTAGAAATTCTAGTTTTCAGCTATGTCTTTGTTGTATTCTAACATTAGTGATGGAAGAGCCATAAACAGTGCATAATAGAAGGAGAATTGCTAACCATACATGAATGTCAGGGCTTGTTTTATGGCATTTAGAAATGGTGGGGAAGTCTAGCTGATGAGAAATAACGTTCCTGTTGATGAATACTACCTCATATAAGGGTGAAGACTGGGAATCTTGAGTCAGATTTTTCCTTAAAAGGAATAAGGTAAGGAAATATCTTCTGTGACTTGTTCTCTTATTTCTTGCTACGAAGGAAAAAATCAGCACTTCATGGGTATGGGAGATGACAGCACTGTTCAATGGAGTATGGGTCTGATAATCCAAAGCCTCCTTGAGGCTGAGCCAGGATTAAATTTAAGCAAACCAGATTTACTGGTCAGATGACTAGTAAATCTACAGCTCAGATCAGGAAGCAGAGCTTATTAGCAACACCATGCACAGATAAGTAGGCTGCTTCCAGACCCAAGGAGGACATGTGCAGCAGAACTGATGTGTCAGCACTGTCACACAACTGCTTACAGCCTTTTTTTAGAGCCAGGTCTCTTGTGGATGCACCCCTGGGCTTGTAACCCTGCTCTAGTCTGAGCAGAGACAGTTCTTGGACACTTTAGTTTGTGCAAGTCGGTGTTTCTGGTTGAGGGACAGTGCTGATGGAGCCAGGTCTGGTGTCTGTGCCCCTCTGTGGCCCCTATGCATTATTCTCTTCCTGTTGCGAGTAATACAGACTTACATATCAAAAAACATGTTTTCCTCATGCTCTAGGAGTACTGTAGAGCTTTGGCCCCAGCCTTTTTGGACCTGTTCTCAACAATGTGCCAAGGAAAAGTTGAAGGATCTGAGGGACATCATGTGGTGGGTACCACTCCTTTGCACAGTGCCTTGCTGTGTGAGGCACAGGCAGAGATTCACTAGGACTCAGCTGGATCCTGGGCTTTGTGAGCACTGGAGACCCTAACAGCTTTATAAGCACATTTTTTTCAATGCAAACATGCTGAGACTTTCCAGAGGAAATCAAAACAAACAAAAAAACCCCCACCAAAACATAGGGGGTCATCCTTCCCTGGGAACCAGTTGTATATTGCTTAATAAAAACACTAGACCATAACCAAGAGAAATGGTTCCTGAGTGCATTTCTGGTTGCCAAGAAATTATTACTGCAGATGCAGATGTCTGGTCATTCCTAAGAAAATAGATTGGACAAGTGCTAAGCGCTCCAGGGGACCAGGAGGGATTTTGCTGAACACCATCCAGCAGAACAAATACTGTCAACCAAGTAAAATTTTCTGACATCAAAGTGCAGGATGCATTCATATCATTTTGTCCAAATAAGTGGATTGATGTGCTCTTTGTGACAGCACAAGTCATGACAAGTGTCCTGCTCTGGGCCCCATTCAGCCACCGTGTTAAAATTGATGGAGTGGGGTGACGGGGAGGTGTTGACCTGAAACCAGCTCCACCAGCTGCAGTCGTGTTAATTTGTTTGGGTCACTGGGCTGTGATACATCTAGTTGCTTCCTTGCAGACATCTTACTGGGTGGGTTAGTGGCACCTGGGATGGAGCTGGGACATTAAGGCTCCCCAGCTACCAGCCACTGCTGCTGCAACAGAAGCAGTGGTCCCCAGCCATGCCTGGTAGTGGGAGATGGACAAGAGACACCACAATGCCCAACAGAAGGGTCCCCAGCCATGCCTGGTAGCGGGAGATGGACAAGAGACACCACAATGCCCAACAGAAGGGTCCCCAGCCATGCCTGGTAGTGGGAGATGGACAAGAGACACCACAATGCCCAACAGAAGGGTCCCCAGCCATACCTGGTAGTGGGAGATGGACAACAGACACCACAATGCCCAACAGAAGGGTCCCCAGCCATGCCTGGTAGTGGGAGATGGACAAGAGACACCACAATGCCGTCTGCCAAGGGATACAGGAACCAGGATTTCTCCTGCTATGGATGACCTTTGCCTCATCCTTAGACAAAAAAAAAAAAAAAAAAAAAAAAAAAAAAAGAGAGAGAGAGTGATAGAGAGAGAGAAAGATGTCTGTGTTTGCTGAAGCAGTGCAAAGAAACTCTAAAGCAGCGAGGGCTCAAAGCTTCCATGTATAAATCAAACATGTTTCAGCTCACACACCATTTACTGCAAATACAATGCTGGGAATTCAATATTTGCCTTCTGGAACATGAGGTGTTTCACAGGGCCCTTCTATGGCATGATATTATTCTTGTCCACTGACCGAATGAGTCTAAGGCTGAAGTTTCCCCTGAAAATGCTGGTGATTACTGGAGCAATTTGAAACGATATTCATTTCATGCTCATTGTTAGAAAAGACATCTTTGCCCGTAAATGTGTTTGTTCGGTCAAGAACAGAAAGCAAACAGACAAAAGAGGGACAAGCAGTCAAGGCAATCTCGGGGAAAAAAATGAATAGCTCTTCACAGAGAAACATTCACTTACACTAGACTTAAGGCTCAACAATGGCAAAGGCGCTGTAAGAGGTAACATTCAGGCGAGAAAAGAGATGAATAATTTGCAATGCACCTGGTACTCAGAGCTCTGTAGCAGCTGGAGCATCTACTGCTCAGAAATTGCACCAGTGACCAGGGTTCACAACAGTGTGGGGAAAGCGAGCTCAAGTATGGCACTCTGCGATTTACTATCACTTTTTCTGCCAAGGAAAATAGAAATATTGGCCTCTGCTTACCCCTTTTTTTTTGGTTTGTTTTACAGGGCAAATTGTTTTTAAGTATTTCTGAAAGCATCACATCTAGAAGTACCAAGGAAAATGAAATGTGCAGAAGCATATTTTTAAATTGGAGATGAGAATAAACTGAGTTTCATGGTCATGTGTAAAGACTGTAGATGGGAATTATACCTCATCACTTTATTTTTAAAGCTTGGAGGAAAGTAAATGACGATATTCTTCTTACAGTTTATTGAAAGTGGAGAGTCTTAACAAATGTTTTAAAAGTTTTTAAGGCTCCCTTTTCCTTTCCTGTTGTGGAATGCAGAGGGATTAAGGTGTGTGATTTTTGGTGAAGAAGAATCTAAAGAGAAGCTGAGAGTCAGTTGGCTCGTATTTCCTTGAATTATGGCTGTGTTGCACCCCCGGCCACTGAACAAAGGAAAACTTTGACTTTCCAGATCCCACCCGGCACCACCTCCAGGCACAGCAGCTCATGCAGCTCTAGGCTGCGTAGACCCACTTGTCTACACGTCGATGGGTCTAGTCCTGGAGAAGGAGGGATAAGCAACCCGCACGCGTTACCTTGGTGGTCTCAGGGCTTGAGGATCACTGCTTGGCCGTACATGGAGGTGCAAAGCAGAGGAGATTTTCCAGGGAGATGCAAAAAGTTAAATTCAACTACCAGCCTTGTGTGCCAGACTCAGGTTGGCTTTCGGTCCCTTGCAGGCAGAAGGGTTGCTGTTTCTTGATAAAGCAAATATTTTACAATGGATTGGGTGTTACAGGAACAGGCTGCCCAAAGAGGTGGCGGAATCTCCGACTCTGGAGACATTCCCAACACACCTGGACGCCATCCTGTGCCACCTGCTGTAGGTGACCGTGCTCTGGCAGGGGCGTCGGACCGGATGATCTCCAGAGGTCGCTTCCAGCCCCAGCCATTCTGGGATTCTGGCTTTCACTTGTGATAACAATGGTGATTTGAGTGGGGCTTTGTAAGTACTGGAGTGTGCAGGAGGAGAATGCAGAGTGCTGCAGAGAGGAAGCTTTATTTTTACGGGAAAATGTAGCTACTGCGAGGTCACCTGGAGAAAACAACTCTATCAGCTAGATGGCTATTTCAGAAGGAGGGATTGTCTTTTGCTAACACCCACAGCCAGGATATCTCTGTATCAGCCCTGTTTCTCTTACACAGAGAGTCCTGATGCCTTAGCAGGAGCCAGGCGCTGCTGACAGTCCTTTTTCAGGCACTGGCCTCGGGGTAAAAGAGCACAGCAAAGAGTTTCCTGCAGAAATGACAGAGATAAGACATGGAGGCAGGACTTCCAAATCCACCTTTAATGAATTTTCTATATAAATCGATCATTTAGAAGAAATATCCAGAGTTAGAACGCAACCAAGGTTTTTCCAGAGACATTAGGCATCCAGTTTTGGGGCTTTCAGACAGTCTTGTACTATTGGAAATTAGGAGAAAATTTTGAGCTTTTTTTTTTTTAAGTTACCTACTTCCATACGGTTAGTCCTACAGCAAACACCTGAAGATGTGAGCAGCTCAGAAGTATTTGAGGGGAAGAGCCGTTGCAGGCAGCGTAACACAGGGATCTGTTGGCCCTTCTGTCATCCCCAGTGCTGAATTCCCAGTAACAGCAACTCCCAGGCACAACTGGGACATGCCACTCTCCCAGTAACAGCAATGGCAGACTTAAACCTCAGCTCTTTTTTACCTTCAGAATGCAAGCTCCCAGAATTAATACCATGTCTTATCCAAATTGTTAAAACGATTGATTCTGTGAATACTCAGAACATCACAAATACTTTCAGGATTAAAATCACCTACATTTGTCAGTAGATATGTCTTTGTAATTCTCCTGAACTATAATAGACACGCAAAATAGGATAAGATAGTCTAAGAGAAACTGCAGTTTCATTCGTGAATTATCTAATTGTGGCTATCACATGCCACTGCCTAAAACCCAAGAACTGAGCATAAAAATAATATTGGTGTATATATTTCAAATCAAACACAGCTTAATATTTGATCTTAGAAGTTAAGTTGTCTAATTTTCTATCATAAATCCATAATGCTCAACAGAACATTGAGAAAAGACATTACTAGGCTTCCTAATTTTTTTCCTTTTTTTTCCCCTTTCTTTTTTTACTAGTACATAATTTACTTTTTTTTTTTCTTTTTTTTTCTTTCTTTTTTTTTTTTAACTGGATACTGGGCATAAAAAAGGAATATCTGATATTCCTTTTATTTCACGTATAATTCGGTAAGTACAAATTTTCACAAAAATAAACCAGAACAGGCTATCTACCACCTACAGAAATTATTTAAATTCTTTTTGCCTACTTAAGTGGCATTGTTTCTATTGTTAGCAATTCTCATCTGCAGATTGCCTAAAATATGTGATCCGTCAAGCAAGACCTGGTCTCCCTCAAAAGACTTCACCGACCTTAAAATTATGATGAATTAAAACCACCATAATCAGACATGAGGAGATTTAAGAATTTTCTCTTGATGTGTAACTGGAATGAAGATGAAGATGTTGGAGAACATTTTTTTCAATGTCTTCTCTAAAGCATGGTAGAACAAAATCTAGAGAGATAAGAAGTCTCTATTGTCAAAACTCATCAGGGTAGTTTTGTAAAAAAATTTAATGTCTGGGCTATATCATATGTGATACTGTTTAAAGGGCCTGTTTTTTTGAGCACAAGAAAAAATATCCTGCTTGGAAAAAGTTACACATTAAAATTAGGGGAGGACTTACGATTTATGTCCCATTTTCTCATTATCTGTGAAGCTGTAGTTTATTTAATTGCTTCCTTGCAGTTGCACCTACATCCAAGGCGTCCTTCCAGAGGCTGCTTCCTCCAAACAGCATCTGGAAGCTTCGTTTAAATAAGGAACACATCGATTGCAAAGATGTCTCCTGCTTTTCAAATACAGCTTACTTGCTGTCTAGTCTCTAATTTGACATGTCAAGAGGCAATATTCAGACTGAGGGCAGATAAATTATAATACTACCTTTCATCACCTTCAAATTCAGGATGCAGATAGTTCATATCCTTAGACCAGTGACTAAAATTATTATCTTGGCATCCTTATTTCTCCAGTCTTGAATAGTTGGTGAAATGTCATGTTTTAGACACAGGAGACCACAAAAAGATATTTAGCAAATCTGGTTTCTATAAAATATATAACATACTGTGCAGGTCCAAATTTCAATTGGGTTTTGCTTGAGAATAACTTGAGAATTAACAATCTTGAGCTGAGATCAAAAAGTGTCCCTCAAAACTCATAGCTTATCTTCTTTGCTCAAATTCTTTCTCTTTTCCTAAGCATTTCATGTCTTTGTCTATGCAATGACCATTAATAACAATATATTAGTTTATGCTGACTCCTGAAGTATTTGAAACCATACGTACTCAAGCTACCTGAAATCCAGCAATTAGATGTTACCCCCTCCTCGATTACTGCAGATAAGGTGGGGTATCTCTAGGTTCACCCACTTTTTCTAACGTAGAAGGAAAATAGCGATATTGTCTGAAGGGATAACCCTGAAAATAAGCCAAAGCGGATTTCATCTCTCCTTCTCACAGTTAGTCACCAGAAAGTTTATTTTAAGATGGGAAAGTTCTGATCAAGTGTTGCAATAGGAGGGAAATTACATACAAATGTTTAATTAGAAGCTTCTTTCCATGCTAAATGATACTCCTGCAAGAATTTGCGGGACTAATTGGTGTTGCTCTTCTCCTTCTGCTAAAAAAAGATTGGGGATGAGCTGACATGAGAGGGAAGTTACCCTTTCAGCAAGTCAGGTGGGTGGGCGGTGGGACGGCAAAGGAAGAAGCAGGCAGGGAGTTGAGAAGAGGAGAAGGAGCTGTGGAGGTGGAAGAGAAAACAATCGTGAGAGGTGGCCTGAAAGGCTGACAGGTAGAAGTTGGGGGTGACATTGAAAATAATTTTTTCAGGTTGGACCTGGGTGAATAGCTTTAGAAATTTTTGTTTTTTCCATTAGCTGCAGCACTGCCAGAAAAAAAAAGAAATTATAAGCGTTTATTCTTATGTACTTTTATTGATAATGTCAGCCAACTAGAGTTCAGTGGGCATCTGTTAATGTGAATTCAGTCAATAGCTTGTAGAGGGGAAAGAAATCACCATTTATGATGTCTTACCTGAGGATTTTCAGAGGTTTGCCTGCATGGTAACAACAGTGAGAATGTATTATGAAATTCAAAAGAGTAAGGCAGTGAAATGCAGCTTTTTCTCAACCCTTCCTGCACACCATTTACAGGATGGAAATGTAGAGGTTAAGTACGCAAAACATTAAGGCACCTTAAAACCAGAGGCTAACTTTGACTTCATTATTAAATATTGAATATCAAACTGAATGTGCTTTGCGAACACACTTTTTATTCCAGCCATCACTTGCTAAATGTACTCAATACATTGAAAATGTTCTATCAGCGAGATGAGAAATACTTGACACACAGTTCAGCATCAGGCTGTAACTCCCTGTGCCAAAGCAAAAACTTATTCATCCTGGTAATGTTCTGCCAAGTAACAAAAATACGGGAACTCTAAAAGCCACATTATTGCCCAATCAACATTTTTTAAAAAAATTATTCTTTGGGGTTTTTTTTTCCCATTCTTCTGTTTGAACGTTATGGATCAGTCTTTGCCTTCCCATGAATTAGTTTTGACCTCCCACCTTTCAGGAATGGATTCTTGCAAAGGGTTTATAGAATGCACACGGACACAAACAAGTTGTGTGATGTTGATTGTCTCCAACTAAGTCTGGAATTACTGTCATACAAAATGTTTTAACGAAATTTGGGCAAACCAGTTTTTTGCCTAATGTGTACATCTGAAGTCCCCTACCTTGTTCATCACCCAAGCACATGCATACCCCAACATATATCCTGTTAGAGCATGTACAGAAGAATGCAACTTGCATATGTTTTGTCAAATACTTGCATGTAAGTTGTACGGACTGAAGTATATCTACACACCCACACCCCCAGAGACAAGTGGAAGACCATGAGTCTTCTGTGAGCATTACCAAAAGACACTTTAGGGCTAATTCAGGTATACTTAGGAAGATTTTTGAGTATTCATGGCTTGGGAGAATAACTCCACACTCTCTGCTAGCTGTTGCTGGAGCAAGGTCAAATGATGCGCTTGCAGAGTGGACTCCTTCAGCTCCAGCTTGGAAAATTCTCCATCGTGTGGTGCTACCTGTGGGGGTAATCTCCTGAGATACTTTGGAGAGACACAAAAATGTTGGCCAAGGTGGGCTAGAAAAGAAAGGAAACTATTGTCAGAATAATATCTGGTGATTACTCAAATACTATTTGAATTTCTTCCATTTTCTAGATTTCCAATTTCTAGATTGTTCTGAGAAATTAAGGCTTTTTTTTTTTTCTTTAAGACTGAACTTATTTTCCTTTTAATATCATCATGATTGATTAGACTATGATGTCTTAGCTGTGTGTGGAAACAGCTTCCATATGCTGATATCATAGACATTACTACATGATTCTGTTTGAGCAATGAAAAGAGGGTTAGGGGATGGTGACCTTCAGTGCTCCTTCTGATGGTCCTGTAGATCTCTCTTTCTCTCCATTTTTGTGCGGTAAAACTGCCAATGTCAAATGTAGCAAGTAAACCATAATTTTTGCAAAATATGGTTTTACGTATGAATCATGGTATAAAGCAAACCAGACTCCAGGATTATTTAGCTTTACGCCTGACTCTTGTGGCAACATTAAATGTGCCCAAGAGCATTTCCAGGCCCTGAGACCAGCTGATGTGGAAAAGGACATATGTTAACCACTTGAGTCGTCTTAACCCCTGAGACAGGGTGGCGGCAGGCTGTGATGGGAAATGATGCCTGGCCTGTTCTATCTTCCAACCACTAACTCATTGGGAGACACCCAAAGGTTCATTGGGATAAACCAGCTGCAATCGGCTAGATCCATACCTGGGACAGCACATCAGTTACAAGCACAGGCAGTCTTAGTGTTCCTCCCTTGGGCGATTCCTCCTCTCCCAGGTTTCGGGAATGGACTGTTGCTAGTCCCTACAATGGTTTGAGTTTGTCCCTTTGATGCTTTCCAGAAGGGCTGGTTAGCATGCTCTCTGCTTATGCATTCGCCTTCATAGGCTGAAAACATGTGCTTCCTTCACTCAATTGGCCAGCTCCTGTAGGACTTGAATTTATGATGTTAAGGCTCCCAGTCACCCCCTTGGGCAACCTCCCAAATAATTTTTCCATGGAGCAGCACAGCTGGAGCTCAGAATGGTGGCTGTCTAACAACAAGCCTTTATTACCTTTCAGAAGCACTTAAAACACTCTTTGCTTGTTGCTGGTTGCTTTTCTTTTAGACACTCTTTTTTGACCCTTCATAAAACATTTCACTGGACTTTTTCCATTCTACTTCCCCCGCCCCATCCCCCTCC
>VZSF01002467.1:184034-397586 GCA_013398295.1 Chionis minor
CCCCCCCCAGCAGCAGCCATAGTGGAAATCCCGGCTTTCAGTTATCAGAGAAACAGGGAGTATATAACATTTCTAGCAGTGCCTAGTGCTGGTCTGCAGCATGAACTCTTCCTTCAGCTTTTTATCACAGGCTTTCATTTTGTTTAAGCCTATCAGTGATAGACTGACTTACTCTCCTAAATCTAAAAGATCTTATTCCAAGAGGAGCAAGGTGATACCAACAAAGCAGCCTTGTTTGCACGCAACAAAATCCTTTTTGCACCCATTCAGTGCTGAGACCCTCCACGGGAGTCTGTGGTGGATGTGGTTTATTTTCCAGAAAGAAGTTATTAAAGGGCTCACATGGAAATGCAAATCTCTTTATCTCACTAATAATTCAAGACAAAGAGTGAACATCCGTATCTTTTCCAGACATCTGAGAGAGCAGTTTAGTCTTCTAACTAATATCAGAAAATTATGCACATTTTCAACTTCTTTATTTTGCAAAGGTTATTAACTGAAGAAAGTGTTATGTTTAAGCATTCCCTGGAACTATGCTATTTACCATAGAGTAACTTTGGAAAGTGCAGATGGAAAACATAACTGGGAAATCTAAAACTTGACAGGTCCAGTAGTAAAAGAGTATGAGAACAAATGAATATTACAGAATAAACCTTTAAATGTGTCTAAGGCTGGATCTACACAGGAGTGCAGTAATTAAAGAGTGAATTTCAAAGCAGCTTGCCCAGGTACTATTTGGTATTTGGGACAGCTTGATCTACCCTGGAAAGGAAATGTTATTTCTATGACTCTAGAGTAGGCAAATCCTTAATGACTTAGAAATCAAAGCCCTGCTGCAACAGAATGTCATTTCCCTTTCCGAGTGATGAGGATGCTCTGAATGGTAATTTGTGCTTCCAATAGATCCCTAGTCTTCACATTGGTCTTTATCAGACTTGAGGCCATCAGATGGTCTAATAAAAACCATTACTTTGTTCTACCAACTGGGCATCATTTAAAAATTGTCTTGTTTCCAAATATATGTATTTCAAAGCATCAGCCCCTGTGTCCCTACAGTCAGCTTAGCACTTCTGACACTGCTCACACTTGCATTTCTCTAGTCTGAATCTGTTCTCGGATTCGTTCCGCTTCCGTCATGGGAGACTATTCAAGCTTTGGTGTTGCAGTTTCCCGAGAATACTTAAGTCATTTAGGGGCTTTCATCCTTTTGACTATGATTTTTGTAATGTTATGTCTGTCCTCCTTTTTAACTGGAACACTGAGTTGCAGTGATTGGATTTCACTCTAACAGTTCCCAGTTACAGCTTTGCCTTTCACCTTCTTCCACTAGTCAGGTATACTGCCAGCTGCATGTTAGGAAACAAACAAACACATAGTTATATGAAAAATTAGGCAATGGTCAGGAGTTTCATAGGTATAATTTGGCTTTACCCCTACAGCATAAATAATTTTGACTAAAAATCATCTTGCTGGCTGTTTTCTATAAATGCTACAAATCACACACAAAGATAAAATTACAGAATCTTCTGCTTATCCTTATATCTAACAAAAGGAAATTTAGTGCTCTCAGTACTAACATCTGAGAAATCTCACCAAGCAGAACCAAGCTATGGTATATGCAACATTTCAGCCAGCCAGTTGCTGCAGATATATTATTTCTGACAAAAATGGAATAGATTGTATAAAAACCTTTTTCTGGTCTTTGATTCATTAAACTTTTTCAAGATAACAGACACCAGAGGCCTGGGGATAAAAAAAAAAAAAAAAAAGAAGCCAGAGTGAAAAAATTCTGTAGTTTTTTTCCTTCAGGATAATGAATCTTTTGAACTGCACTAGAAGTTCCAGATCTGAATAATGTGATACAAAATATCCACCTTTTTAATATTTTCATTTTAATCTTGTAGTGTTATTGACACTAATTTTGATGAAGGTGGACATTTTGCATAGTTGTCCTTTATTTTTTGTGGGAAATTTCAATTAAAAATGAAAACTCAGCACATACATAGCTGATCTAAAAATCAGAGAGGATTTCAACTAAAGAGGTAGCCAATTTCCTTCCTTTTCTAGAAGAAAGAAAATATCATCTTTTTGTATTTTCATTATTTTGAAATATGTAAAATATTAATCCACTTTTCTTATACTTCAGGCTAAAATTGAAAACTTCAGGTACTCTGCAGAAGGTCAAAATGCATTTTTAAAAAATATATACTTGTAGTGATGCTTTCAGCAACACTAAACATTAACATTAAACAAAACTCCTGCTGCTGGCTTCTGAATAATATAACCCTCCACTCAGTTTTAAATGATCCTTTCATTGGTAAGATGAGCTGAGATAAAAGTGTGACCTGAAAATGAAGGTACCAGTAGTGCAACTATTATAAACCTTAGTGCAGCTTTTAAATTTTTTTATATAGATATGATGACTTGGAAGTTTGCAATTTAAAGGACAATTCAAAAGTAAATACATTTGTAATTAGAATGATCTCTTCCTTCACCTCAACCATAGAGAACCTACTTAAAAGCAGTCTTTAAAAAAGAAAAAATAGGAGAGAGGGACCCTAGATGACACCAACAGGGTTTAAAAGCTCGCAGTGTTTGTGAAGTGTGTACAACTGGGTAATTGTTGGGGGAAAGTAACTCTTTTGCTGCGGTTTGGTAGATTACTTTATTGTAATTAAAATATTCTGTTGCCAGCCTCTCTAGCATGAATTTTCATTATAATACAAAAATGTACTTGAAATAATTACCGTATGTCTCAACTCATCAGAAACTGACTTTTCTGACACTTGGGATGTCAATTCTAATGACAACAGTGCTGAAAGCAGGCATTATCCTTCCCCAGGTTTTCTCCGTTGCCACTCAGAAACTGCTGTAGTGAAATGACCTGGACCATTGATGAAACTGAGTGTCTTGTTTATTCAAAAATACCAGGAAAAACTCCTTGCTTCCCATGACAGTGAAGATCTGTGATGGTGGAGTTACTGGTTTTACAAACACCAGCTCCCAGTGACTCAACCAATGCTTTTTCTAGTGCATCGTGTTTCCAGGTTTGGTGTAAATTCCTCCAAAAGTAGAACCCGTGAATGGTCACCTGAGCAAGTCCAAAACTGTAGTCATCAGGCAACTGCAGCACATACCTAAGAAATTTATCAGCGGTGACAACTCACCAGCAATAATGTGACCACACTCGGATTTTGCAACTTGGCTGCCAGCTGAATAATGTAACTCCTTAAAAAACACTGAATGTTAATAAAACAAAAGAAAAACAGACATTAAAATTGCAAAGCTCCTTACAAAATGGAGCCTTAATATAAATTTTTCAGCTTTCAGAGTGAGGAATGGACCTTCCTTTAAGTCTCAACATGGCCTCAGGCACAGCACCGGGAAGCGGAATGCATCCATGCTGACTGCTCTGGGACCCGCTTCTGACTCCCGGGTTCTCCAGTATCTTTGTGTCTAATAATTTCATCTGCATTACACCAGTGGCAGCTTCCAGTACTGGTGACTCTGCAGTCTTGGGCAATGGAGCTAAGGCTCTTCATACCATCAGTAAGTACATATTTTCATTGAGTCATGGAAGTATTGGCTGGAGAAGTCCTGATGGTCCATCCTGCCTGAAGTCAGACAGTCACCAACATCCAATGAACTCAGTCACAAATTTGGCTAGACTTGTCTTGAAAACCTCCAAGAATGTGGATGGCACAACCTCTTCAGGACCTTGTTCAGGTCCTACACTGCCCTTGTAATGAAAAGTTTTTTAATGTGCTAAATTTCCTCAGCTTGTTCTTCAAGATTGTGGGTCCTAGCATCCTAGCCATTTTGGTAGCCCTCCATTGGCTGCTTTCCAGTTTCTCAACATCTTTGAGCTGGGGTGCCCAGATTTGCACTTCTGTACGTGTGAGGACAAATGTGTCCTATTTCTAAGTAGTCCCTCACCTGTTGTTTCAGAGGGTTTCTTCAAAGCATAGGGAGCTTCAGCCTCCTAGATACCAAAATTTCTGTAACTGCAGATGCCGTTCAGTACCAGAGAACAAAGTAGTCACTGCATCCTTTCAAATTGGGGTAAAATAACTGTTCAGTATCTTCAGGTATTTGTGTGGACACCTGAAGGGTGGCATTTTCTAAAGGTGCTTCTGAACAGCACATCTATTTATCTGCTGCAGCCCTTGCTCACAATGCCAAAGCTGAGCCAGATGCATGTTGATTTTTAACTAGAGTTTATTTAAGGAGAAGTGGGAGGAAAGAAATTAATTATTGGGTCACTGCTGAGTTGTTCTTTGGTTTTGGCTTTGCGCTGGTGTTTTCGCTCTCAAATGACTTTTTGAATTATTTTATTAATGGAAATGTGGGCAGATGGACTTGAAAACGTAACTCTTCACTGACTCAAATGAGAATCTGAAGTAATTAAATATTTTATAGCTTCCTTAAAGCTTTACTCTATTCTTTTCAACCTGCATAAAACAGCGCTCTCTCTCAGTAGCTGACCTGCCCAGTTCATCTGCCTGTACACTGCCCAGTGCTGCCATTTCACCCTCCCCCACACTCTCGTACATGTCCTGCAGCTTAAACACCACCTTGCAGATGTGTGCTCTGGTTTCCCCCTGCCCACACTCAGTGGTGGTTGCTCACGTGCAATTTCTTGGATTTCCTGGTGGCCACTGACCATCATATGCCTAGGCCTATTACCAGGAGATCTGGGCTTGGGACCATGGATGAATGCTCTGGACACATATGTGTTGAGAGGCCATGAGGGTGATGCAAAGCCCAGAGCCTGTCCCTGTTCTCTCTGAAGTTGGTGGGAGCTTGGCCGTGGACTTCATGAACATGGCAAAAGGCCCTGGTAGGAAAGAGTTTGTCGCTTTGTCATCACTTTTCTCCTCTCACCCCTGCTCTTTACTACCTGCACCACTCCACACTCTGTCCCTGGAGGTGTTCAAGGCCAGGTTGGACGGGGCTTGGAGCAACCTGGTCTAGTGGGAGGTGTCCCTGCCCATGGCAGGCGAGTTGGAACTGAACATGACCAAATTTTGAAATCTGAAAACACAACAAAATGAAAATGTCATCTAGTGTTTACTGATACGTTAGATCACTCCAGAGGGTACAGAGAAGGAAACTGCAAGCTGCAGGATAAACTGCAACCGTCACTTTGCTGAGTAACATCCACACCGGTCTATGGTTGCACGCAAAAGGAGTAGATGAAGTACCAGCAGATGGCACCCGGGAATACGCAGCAGTGTCTTTTATGTGAGGTCAATGACATTTTTTTTGCAGCATGTTTTGAACAGTTGTCTCAGCTCTGCACTGCACAGGGGGAATCACTGCTCCGCTGCTGGGCTCCCGGGGTGGCGAGTAAGGGACCAAACCTGGCTCTTTCTGCTACTTCAGGAAATATCCTGCTTCCTTGCTGCCCCGTCTTTAAATCTCATCCTAATTGCATGTTGCCTTCTCTTCTCCTGCATCTGCCACCCCTCACAGTCCCATGTAGCCCTCCGACATGGGGGCAGGCAGGGAGTTTGTGTCCTGGCTGTGTTGCCTCAGTGGTACTGGTGCTGCTTCCAGCCCCCACCCGTGGGTGGAAGCTCACCCAGTGTGTGCACCTCGGTGGTTGGGTTCTAGGTGATGCTAGCTACAGATTCTTCCTCACGCAGCGCAGACCTGGGCTTTGCACCAGATCTCAGGAAGGTTTAGATTTATGACCTGGTGCAGTCAAAAGAAGTCAAATCAGACTGCGCATTAATGCAAGTGATCAAAGCTCCTGAAATAACTCGAGAAAATCCGTATCCTATCAACTCCTCAAAAAAGATTTCCCATTAATTTGTGTTGAGCAATCCTAGCCTGCATCAGCCCATGCTGAGCACTTGCTATTTAGGGTTTGAAACTGTGTGAAAGGAGAGGATGGGTATTACTCTGGCAATCCCACCAGCCAGGACTGTGTTATCAGATACGTGGTAAACACGAAAATGTGGCAGTAGAAAGTAAATGGGTGCAAAATGTATAGTGGTGACATAATAAACAGGGAAGTTGAATAGATCCATGTAACATGTAGCATGAACGAAAGCCAGTTTCCCGTTGATTGGTGTCTTGTAGTTGATTACACTCCCTGATGAAACCTGTTTTGATGGCTGGAGAAGTTCTCACTGGTTTCTGTAGCGTATGAGCACACAGTACAGCCTTTCTTTTCAGAAGCACCTAAGAACTGGAAGAGAGAGAACATGGGAAAAACTCAAGTCCATCCTCTGTGCGAATGGCCAGCTGGCACGGTGGGGAAGGCAATTGCCCCTGGTGCATGGCCATGCCAAAGCTTCCTGCTAAGTGTGCGACCTTTGCAGGAGCGAGACGGTCCTTTGCTGTTCCCTCACCAGGCTGGTGGGACATGGAGCCAAGATGTCAGGTGACTCACCAGGGAACCAGCACTGTCGGCATGGATCTTTGTTCAGCGTTACCTGGGAATTGGTATTTGGGGCAGGTGAGTGAAAAACTGATGGCTTTGGTAGAAACTAGGGCACTTTCTGAAGCGCTGGGCTTTAACTGTGTGACGCCAGTGGCACACCTCTGCTCACCTTCTGGACCCTCCGGGTTGATGCTAAATCTACTAGCTTTTGAATTTTAATCCTGTTGGCTGCCCAGGGAGTTTGGCACATATCTTCCATTACAAAGATTTGTTTCACTCTCCAGTTCTCCTTACGTTAGTATTACTGGTTTAGGGATTTTCCTAAGGTTCATAAACCTGAGGCCCGCACATAAACACACAATTCCCTCTGCGTCCATCTCTGACGTCTGAAAAATTGAAACGGCTCATTTCATTTAGTCAAAATGATAGATATTCCTATCAGATGATGATCTATCAAGCAAGAGTCTCTTGACAGCGAATAATAAGGTGCAACAGAGGGGTCCTCTTTGAGAGGTCCTCTCTGAGACTAAACACTGTAAAGTGAACAAATAGAGAAGAGCAATCCTTCCCAGACACGATCCTCAAGGTGATGTGGTTCTCCAGAATACTTCTCAAAGAGTCCAAAATGGTGATCGCATTTGTGGTTGAAACTATTCCAAGCCAAACTTAGACGAGGTGAAATGTGTTTCAGAGAAATTGTGGCATTCTTCCTTTTTTTAAGACTGTACTTGCAAAGAGTCAAGCTCTCAGCTGACAGAACTGGAGCCGGCTTAAGCAGAACTGTGCTGATTTCCCAGTGCTGAATCTGGTTTGCTCTATGGTGTATATATATATATATTCACCATTGTATCTGATCATGTTTTCAAGGCACAGTAAATTATGCATGGTAAAATAAATTACAGTGTTAACAATAATGGCAGTAACAATAATGATAATAATAAAAACAACAATGATAATAATAGTAATAATAGTAATAGCAATAGCAATAATAATAATAATAATAATAATAATAGTAATAATAATAATGGGATACCTTGGCTGCATCCATTCTTGACTTCCTCTCCCCCACCCCAAAGAGAAAGTTTTTAAATAAACTTAATTTGTCTTCCAGATCTTTTAGAAAAGGGCACATGGGTTTCTAAGTTCTGCAAACGGAAAGGTTTGTAACTCCAAGCTGGTGGTATGATAGACATGGTCCACGACAGGCAGACGTCTGTGAAAGCCACTCGGTTCAAGCAGGGGGGTCACAGAAGACCTCATTGCAATGTATTACATTATTGGTTATAAGGATTTTTCTACAAAGATCCAGGTCTCTCTCTCTGAGGCTTTCGAGCTAGTGCTTTGTCTTCCCTAACCTCAGCCGCCTGCTCTGTTCCTCTTCACTTGACATGCAAAACAGCTCTCCTTAGCGTTCATTGCTCTTCCTGCCTGTCTTTCCTGCTGAGTTCAAGCCCATTATTTTTGTCCCCTCTGCTATGCCTCTTTCTGTCATCTCTGCCCCCATCTCTCTCTGTTTCTCCGATCTTTCATCATGATCTCGGCAGGTAATGCCTCTCCTATTGACTTCAATGGGCAGTAGATGTCCCCTTCCTCCTGCAGAGCCTCTTCTCGTGGTAGGGCCACAATTGTAGCTTTTTGCAAAGCTGCCACTTATGCAAAGGACAAACTGGTATTTCAGATGACCCATTTTAATAAACAGTAAACCCAGAAAATAAAGATTCATTCAAAACTGCCTTGTCGCACCAGTTGTAGGAAAAATCTGATATGTGGAAGTATCTGTTAATACTGCATAATTGCAATCCTCTTCCATTAAAGCAATTGATTAAATGTCTAATTAAGAGCTACCGAAATGTATATGGTGTTTAAATATAGTGGAGGGTTGGGGTTTTGATGAACTCATTAATACAGGTCTTATTTGTGAACAGTTACAATGGCTTTGCTGATGAAAACCAGGTTTACTCTTTTGCTTTGCTCTGTAGTTTCCTGGGGGAAAAAAGATCAAAATTATCTTCCCTTTTGTATGCTTTTTCATATTTCAAGTGGTTTGGATGGATACCTAATTTGCTTTCAGTATCACACGTTCCCTTTTGACATCAGAGGATACATGTTCTGAGCTTCATAGAAGCTTTACCTGCTCAACTACCATTAAAGTCAATTGGATCATGTGGCTAAAGTAAGGTGTAACAATTGGAAAATGCACTCCAGGGTTAAACTTCTGTACTTGAGCTGTTAGATTGAAAGAGTTATCTGTCTTCCAAAACACAACCTGCATTGCCACGGCATGGTGTCCCCTATTCATCACCTCCAGACAATTATAGCTGCATTCAGCCCTGGTGTAAATGAAGTTGCCTCATCATTTGAATCACGCAGCTTAAGCCAGAGCTGGATCTGTCCCACACAGAGCTGGCGAGTTTTCAGTGCAAAAGAGGCCCAGGGATGGGGTGATCAGCACTGGTTAGTGAGAATCACAGGAAAGACAGAGGAAAGGAGCTATTAAAAAAAATTATAAAAACGGTTAAGAGACTCCCATTTGAAAAAAGGGATGCAGGTGTTGCTCACTGAGATGCAAACATTGCTGGAGGATGAATGGAGTTTGCGGTCCTACCCCACACCTAAGCCTTCAGACCATCCTCTTCATCACGGTGCCTGCTGACAATGAGAGCTTCAAGGCTGAAGCTTTTCACAAAGCCACCACTGTAGGGGGTGACACAGCTGGTCACTTCTGCCCTCTGGGCTGGGCATCAGATAACTTTTAAAGACTTAGGACTTCAGAGCAAGTGAAAACTCACTGTTAAACACATTTTTGAAGAAGCTGGTATGCAAGACCTTAAGATGGTTTTCTTCTTGGATTTTTATGACTGAACAAATGATCATGAGAATACATTGTATTTTTAGAGCACATTTGATCACACAGCAACAGCAGAATTGTATTGGCTTGTTATTTTCTGAAGGCTCCCACCTGAATTATGTCCACACAGACCTCCTAGAGAAGAAGACACAGGACTCAAGCAGATTTTTTCTCACTCTCCTCAAATGAGAGAGGCAGAACTAATCGAGGAATAATCTGTAGCAGGCCACAGTAACCAATTAACTAACTCCTAGAAGTTGGTAAAATAGCCCTTGCGAGAGAAAGAAGGTAATGAGGCTATCATGTCAACTTTACAGTGTGATCCCATGGTACCTGAAAATCTAAAACAGTTTTATTCTCATTTTCTGTACATTGTCCAGTCCATTTCCTACCATAAAATCAAATAATGTGCCAATAAATACAGTATTTAAAATTTCATCACTTAATATGCTAACTTTCAGGCTTGAGATGCCATGGGCAAGCCAGAGAGTAATGAGCTGCCATATCTGGAAGGAAACGAATTATTTGGCTACTCACAGTGACAATTGCAGAGGTGGTGACGAGCATTGTCCCTCTCTTGACGTGTGCTCTTCCACTCCGCTGTGTTGATGTGCAGTGTCTTATTTTTGGTTTAGTTTGGGTGTGTCTAAAGGCAAGAGTATCCTTTAGCAATTTCTATAATACTGCTTCGCCTCGAAGACAGCAACATCACAGTACAGATATTAGTGATGAGCCAGACACTGCCTCCTTGGGAAAGCCCCTGGTGGTAGGGATGGAGGAAGCAAACCTGGCTAGCAAGTATCTCCATATCAATAACACTGGAATATCTAATATTAAATTCAACGTCTTTTCATGCATTTTTCACTGTTTCCCATGGACTTGCTCAGCTGGAATCTCATTGCCCGTTTTAATAAGGGCAGGATCTCTCCCAGCACTGAGATGTCCTCCAAATGACCTTTGCAATACACGTTCTTGGAAATGACTGTAGACTGCATATGATTTCAAGAAAAACAGCACACTCATGATTTCCATGAAAACTGCGAGCAAAGTTTCAAGCGTGGATCTGAACCGAGTGCTGTATGTTAACAGATGCAGCCATGCGCGCTCTGCTCCAACAGGCTCGCCGTCCTCATACCTGTTGCAGAAAGCAGGTGGAAAGTGTTGCTGAAAATGGTGCAGGTTTCTTAAAAAATGAATAACAGAACTGAGACTGGAAGGCAGATTTCCCGATTCGCAGTCTGCTGCTCTCTCTGTCATGTCTTATTCCGGCCGAGGAGCCCCTGGGTGGACAACGGGGCAGCATTCCCACTGGACTGTGCACACAAGATCTGACCTGTGGGACCGGCACCTGGCCGTGCTCATTTACTCGAATCCAGCCGCACACAAAAATAATTGCTTTTCAGCCTAAGACAGCCCATGCACGGGAGCAACCTTTTGTGAATCAGCTGAATTGCTCTGGTGTTACCTGCTGGACTATAAATGCATCGCAGGACGGCTGAAAAGCCTCAAAACCTGCTTCTCTTAGTAACCACCTGTCTGGCACCACGCTGAAATGAATGATGAGCCCCTTCCACACACCGTGGTGTATGTTTAAACAGGGTTTGGGGATCAGAGCAGCAGTTTCCAGCTGCTGACAGTGAAAAGGAGGGGAAGGAAAAGATTGGTTTGATCTAGTTCAGGTTACGAATCCCCCAAACACCAGATTAATTAATTTAGAGCCTTTGATAATGTGGTTTAATCCTGTTCACCTTTAGTTCTACATCTGTTTTTTATTACTAAACAAGAAAATTACAAAAAAGCTTTTTGTCCCCTCCATAATTGCCTTCTCAAAAAAAAAAAAAAAAAAAATTTGCAGTAAAAATGATTTCAGATTTTTCAACTGCAAGCTACAGATGGTCAGGGTGTAAGATGTAGCTTCACATCATTACAACAACAGATCAATACATGATTAAAATGTTAGTTTAATTTCAAAGCTATTGTCTCCATTTCCTTCGTGTCAGAAAGCTCCTCACATGTGAAGGTAAGGCTTAGCTGGAGGGTGTGTGTGGAGTCTGATGTGCAGAATGACATGTTGATTAGAGAGAGGATAATTAGAAAAGCATTTAATGAATCTCAAGAGCCAGAGCTCAAACGCCTTGGATCACAGGTTTTATAACCCATGGTCTTGAGATGAAGGCTTTTTACCACAATTGCCTGTTTTGCTGGCGGTTCGATCCAATTATATTTTAAAAGCATGCAAGAAATACGTCAAAACTCTTTGCCTGACTGCACTGGAATCAGCTGTGCACTGGGACAGATTTTTTTCCTTGCATCTCTGTTTTGGGAAAGGCTTAGATAACTCAAAGAAAACATCGCAGCTCTGTGGGTACGTTGAGATCCACCCTCTGCAGGCTTTGAAGGCTTCATTTTGTAATGTCTTACAAATCCAAACAAATATGCCACAGAAAGGAATGATAATAAAATGGGTTAATTGAATTCTCTATCAGCTTCTCAATAGCAAATTGATTCAAAGGATTGATGTTATATGACACAAGTTATGGAATTTGGCACAGGACAAGAGTATCTTAGTTATAAATAAAAATTAATATAATTAAGGTCAGGTCTAATTTGATCTGCAGCTATTATTTTAAACAATGTGGAGGATTAGTATGTATCACTTACAGTCAGTCTAGAATCAACAGATTTCAATTTATTTATTGCATTTGTCCATTATGGTGAAGACATCTGCTGTAACTGGATGGGAGACAAATGCTTGAGCACTTCTCTGTATGAGAAACTGCATGGTATAATGTAATTTTGCTGGCAAAGAAAGTAACGTGCCATATTTCTGAGCCTTACTGCCCTAAGACCCTATCCATGGGCCTCATCCTATTGCTAACAAAACCAGATCTAGGGACATTGCCCCTCTGCAAAGAAAAAAGAAGAAAGTTTTGGAAAGGAGAATATGTCTGGGTGAAATAAAACATACTTTTGAGTCAAACTACTTGGGAACAATTTTTTCTCTTAGTCAGAGTTAATGGCTGGAGGTTCAGTTGCGTATTTTGTGTTGCACCACAAAGACGACAGCTCCTGTCTTCCAGCACAACTTCTAGAGAAGGAGAAGGGTGTGTGTTTATTAGTGGAAAACAAATGAAAGAAAATTTAAACCAAAGATCAGTATATATCACGTACACGGTCTTGAGGAGTGCATTTTGTTCACTGTCATGTGTATCATGATTGACGGAGGATGGAAGTGCTGCTTCTTTGGGATCTGTAGCATTGCTCAAGAGGATGTAAAGGGATTTTCATTGTTAATCTCTACTCCATTAGATTTTTGGTCCACATTTTGGAAGAGCATCCCAAGAGACTGAGGCTGATTTAACCAGAGGAATACCCATATTCCTTTCAGTCTGTGCATGAACATTGGCACAAACATTCAAAACAGCTCTAACCCATTTAGAGACTGATATCTTTAAAACTTCCTATACAAAAGTTCAATTCATGGCTATTATCTTACAGCCTCAGGAAGTCAGAGAGATATGTTTATTGGCGCTCTTCAATGGCAACTTTTGAGGAGTTAAAGAACAATTATGAAGCAAGCAATATTGTGTGGTCACTTGCAATACCATAGAAGTGGGCTTGATGACCCCTGAGGTACCTTTTGTTCCTCTGTTCCTAATCTAATTGCAAATGCAGTCTTTTGTGTTGGGTTTTTTTTTCCTTTTTAATTTAGAATTGTTTATCTTGAACAACTTTGTAGGTGCATTGTGAAGACAATGGAGGCAGAGAAGGTCTGTTTGCCACCCAGCTGGCAAGCGCGGACATCCAGATGTGCCTCTGAAAGTCTTAACTCCTGTGTGGAGGCTTCAGACATGTTGCTGTGACTTTGCCGTGACTCCCTATGAAAAGAAGCCCACCTGCCTAATCATCTAACCAGCGCATTGTCTTTTAGAGGCTGTCTTTCTTTTCTGAGGCAAAGAGTTTGGTGTTTCTGGCTGCCAGCCCTGCACAGAGACCAAGCTCACTCTGCACAGCACAAGGACCGTTTTGCAGCTGCTTGTTAGCCATCATGCTCTTCAGCTCTCTAGAAGAGTTACCCAATTTAACAGTCTCTGCACCCAGGAAGGGTATTTGAGACCCTTTAAAGTGCTGATGTCCCTAAAGCAGGGAATTTCACTGCTTGGCAGCATGGTCTGCAGGTTCCCCATAGGAGAAGGTATGGGGAGACTCCAGTTCCATTTTTTAACAGCATTTACTGGAGATCTGCTCCTTATTGAGTCTTCCGCGTTCCCAGGTGCTGGTTTAAGAGAAGACTGCAAGAGTTGAGACCATGATGAATCTTTAGTATAAAAAGGGAAACTGGAAGTGGCAGAGAAAGCAGCTTTGCCCGGAGGGGTGAGGTCTGCAGGTCTCCGCCACGTTGTGAAGCTACAAGCTGGGGCTGGGGGCTACAAACAGCGGTTCCCTTGTGCCCAGTGTGGGACCAGGCACGCAAACCTGCGTCTTCCAGCAGCTTCTAGCGAACATGCGCTACAGCTGACTCTAATGAAGCACAAAGATCTTACAGAGCCTAAGGAAGCACAGCTGGGAGAGTCTGAAACTGCTGGATGAGAGGATCTGTTGCTGAAGCTGTATTTCATAGGAGAGGGATTTTTTGCTCTCTCATGTACTGGAGATGTGCTTATGCTTTTCTGTTTAGCAATGGTGATAGGGAGCTTTCAGTCTCTTCTAAGGGAAAAATAAAAATTGATAAATTGCCCCACGATTTATGACTGAATGAAATCACTGGTGTATAATTTTCACAGTTTGTGCATAAGTACTGTCAGGAAGGGAGAAATTGGCTTTACCACTGTCATTAAAATCTTATGTAATGAATAAGATGAGGGATCAGGAAATGGTATAATATACTTTATTTATTATCAGCTTAGATTAATAGATTTCTTGGTGTAACTACAGAAATCTTGAGTAGGACTCAGCGTGAAATCTTATTCCTCGAGATTTTGCTGGTCCATTTATGCGCACTTGGGCTACTGCAGTTTCTGCTGTAATCCAAGACAAGAAGAAAGCCTTCCAAGCTGCCCTCCTTGACTTCTACAAAATGCCTTCTTCCTCTGTAAGGTTTCAGGACTGAAGCTCCGTTTCAAAATTTGCCCTGACCTAAACAGCATGTGAAAGTCATCCCGGACTGTGGTTTTCCACTGACCAGAAGAAAAACCCCTTAGAGGAATTGGGACCATTCCTAAGTAATGTGGAAAGGGCTGTGCAACAGCTTAAAACACTGAAGAGCAGGTGTCTATTCATTACAAAGGGACCCACATAGAAAATACCGAGAAACCAGAGTCAGAAGTGCATTGAAGGGAATGAAAACATTTGATTATGAGAAGGAAGCACACAGGTAGCCTGGAGAGAATAAGGTCTCTTGTTGCCAGAATTCCCATTGAAATGAGAGGACTGGAGTTTTTGAGGATCTTTCTCCCTCTAGGCAGCTGTCAAAGCCCATTTGTCTTTGCTGCTGGCATCATCCAGGAACACGCGGCTTCGTAAACAACTTCCAAGGTCTGAAGTATATGGCACTGTTGGAAAACATTTTGAATGGGTTGTGTTGTTTACCTTTGACATCAGTAATGCATTCATTATTATAAACCACACAAATCATCAACCAAATCATGTTTTATGTCTGTCTAGAGGTCAAAGCTTTCATCTTGCTAGTATATTTTTATACTTGTGAATAAGAATGTTCATTGCTGAGTTACTTCAAATGCCCACCAAACAGTGACGCACAATAAATTAAAACTGATGGATAAAACCACACAGGTTGTGGTTCATGTCCCATAATTTTGGCTGAAAAAAGTTAAATCCTTTTCCCTAGCTAATCGTCTGACCTCCCTTGATAATGAATAGGAGAGTCGGGGACCTCTGGAGACGGAGTCATCCCGCTCTGCTGGCGAATTATCCATCTTTTAGATGGTGATCTTGGAACAGCACAAATTGGTCTAGGACAAACCTCCTCTCCCTAGACTCCCTAAGGAAGACAGATATAGATATGGCACAACTCACATGCACGCAACTGTCCCTAAATTTCAACAATGTTTTTTAAAGCTTCGTGTTAAGGCTGGAGGAGAAATCCTGGCTCAGGCCTCTTGGGACAGTCTTCATCTGTTCATCTCAACATGTGTCCTCACAAAATCGTGCAATATTTTTCTCCTTTTCACTTCCAGGATGGACGGCTCTCCACCAGCTGAGCAGTCGGTATTCTGTATTTTGTTTTCTCTTCTTTCACAGTCTTTCAGCCAGGCTTGATTTGCTCCACACATCTCCAACCTTGCTCTGAAGACAGAATTATTAATTTCCTGTAGGCTTTTTTTCTGATGCGTCTTGCTACAGTGGCTGAACAGTTCACACATTCAGTCTGGATATTTTCTTGCCACCTCAGTGAGATAAGAGGCAATTATTAACCCCCGTTTTCAGACACGGAAGTGAGGCACAATGAGATTACATTTATAGCTATTCACTGGTTTTGGATACACAGGCTAGGACACCTTGGATGCGATATTTCAGTGTGCTTAGCTGGATTTAGCACTTTTTATTCAAAGTGCAATTCCCTCTGACTTCAGCTGCAGCTGTGAATACCCGGCATATTTGCAAACGAATCACCAGGGTCTCACTCTGGTACCTGGAAAATGAGGTCTGCATAAAAAGTGACCACGCACAGAAAGTGTGGGAGCTGAGGTAATTTGATGAAAAAGCAGAGATTCCCAAGTGCTGAGCCTAATTTTAGGTACCTGGTGTGAGGAGAGAAAGTTAAACCAGAAAACTAGGAACCTACATCTATTAAGTACCTTAAATCTCAGCAGCCCTTATTCATGGTGCAGCCAAGAGAAAAAAATGGAGATCAAGACTGATCTCCTGAATCCCACCTCTATTTGGGCTTGCTGCTGAATTCAGCCATTTGCATCTATCTACGCTCCTAATTTGCAGTTTTCTGTCTAAAAGTGCCCTGAGACCATGTGCCAGACTGTTCAGGGGACAAAGAGTCAAAGAGTTGCAGAGATCGCCGCAGCCTGGCATGGAGGGAGAGCCCTCGCCAGGAAACACCAGAGATGTGTTCTCCTCTCTTGGCAGCCTGATGGGATTTAAATGCACGCTCCCTCACTCCATTTGGTTTTAACAACCAGGCTTACCAACAGCTAGATTTAGATAAATCCAAAAACCAGTTAAATACAAAATCTTTAACTGAGTTCATCCTTTCAACAGCCTCACAGAAATATTAACGTTACAGAAAATGCAGTATATTGGCAGAATAGCTGTTCGGAATCCTTTATTAGGAACCATGGATTACATTTTATAACAAAAGCCAAATCCTATGCTGTTCCTTTATTTACAGCTGAACTTTCTGGCTTTGAAAACAAGATAAAGCACGGATGTCAAGGATCTCTTATGCAAAAAGCATTACCTTTTCTCTGTGGACATGATATTTTAATCCATAAACTACATAATACGTGTGTGCATTTCAAGCTACAGTAATTGATTAGTAACTTCATGATATGCTTAGTATATGACTTGTCCTATTGATTAATGTTGCAGTAACATTATAACATCGCCAGAATCACAATGTTGCTAAAGATAACTTTGAAAACATCGTGCTGCTAATGTCTTATAAATAGACATGATGCTAGAAAAATCTCCATTACCTAATTCACAAACACTTCAGGCAAATATATATATGTTCTGCAAAACCAATTGGCCTGACTAGTCTGTTAGAAGTTATAACATAAGCTTTATTCCTTTAGGCTGGTCCAAAATATTCGAATGAGTCTGGGAAATAGGTAAAATCGCAAGATGGATTTTTCTTATCATCATCCTTTCCTTCCCCTTCTTTTACTCTGCCCTTCCTCACACTATGTGGTGGCATGGCCAGGTGGTGGAAACATTCTTCCCTGTATGATTAAAGAAAAAAGACAAAACTAATAGCAATTTAAAATACATGCTTTACTGTGAAATGCCAGACAGCTGTGGTGAGGTGGTAGTGCCATTTCCATGCACCCAGGTCACCAGACAACTTGGTTCCAGCAGAGGGCTGGGTCTGGGAATCATCTCAAGGAGTGCAGGTGGAGTTAAAAACTGGTGCTCTATGGCAGGACTAAAATAAAGTTTCCTTTAAATGCAAGAAATAGGATGGGGCCTTGCACAGCCACAGGATGGGCTGAAGAGGATAAGCCATCTCCAGATGAGTCCTCAGCTCCCAGAGACCTGGAGAATGGCTGGAGAGCAGCCCTGAGGAGAGGGACTTGGGGTATTGGTGGATGAGAAGCTCAACATGAGCCGGCACCGTGCGCTGGCAGCCCAGAAACCCCCCCGCATCCCGGGCTGCATCCCCACAGCGTGGGCAGCAGGGACAGGGGGGATTCTGCCCCTCTGCTCCACTCCGGGGAGACCCCACCTGGAATCCTGTGTCCAGCTCTGGGGCACCCAACAGCAGAAGCACATGGACCTGTTGGAGCGGGGCCAGAGGAGGTCAGGGGGATGCTGGGAGGGCTGGAGTCCCTCTGCTGGGAGGACAGGCTGGGAGAGCTGGGGGGGTTCAGCCTGGAGAAGAGAAGGCTCCGGGGAGACCTTCCAGCCCCTTTCCAATATCTGTAGGAGGTCTACAAGAAATCTGGAGAGGGACTTTTTACAAGGGCATATAGTGATAGGATGAGGCTTCAAGGTAACGGCTTCAAACTGGAAGAGGAGACATTTAAATGAGATATTAGGAAGAAATTGTTGCCTGTGTGGGTCCTGAGCTCCTGGCTGGGGTTGCCCAGAGAAGCTGTGGCTGCCCCATCCCTGGAGGTTCAAGGCCAGGTTGGATGGGTCTTGGAGCACCCTGGTCTAGTGGGAGGTGCCCCTGCCCATGGCGGTGGGGTTGGAACTAGATGATCTTGAAGCTCCCTTCCAACCCAAACCATTCTGTGATTCTTTGTCCTGCTTATCCAATGGGTGGTCAGCTCCAGCCCGCAGATGTGGGGCTGGCTGGGACTGTGAAGACAGCTGGGGGGAAAGAGCCAGAAACTCCCCAGGGGATCCCTTGCAGTCCCCTTGCAGGGCTCCAAGGCTCCCCTAGTGCAGCTAATCAGAATAACTACACCGATGTCCACGGGCTGTGCTGATGTACAGCCACAGGAGCTGCTGCCTTTAGTGTGCAAAATAACCCTCTGCTTCCTTGCTTACATCACATCCAGGTGAGCATTCTTCCCCGGGAATATTGTGGCAATGAGCCACCAGGTTTCCCCTGTTCACAGGGGAACGGTCCCCATTCTTGGGCATTCGCCATGTTCTCTGGTCATGTTGTGGACAGGGTGGGCCAGCCACACCAGTTGCATTCACTTTCGATGTAAGGGGGGTATTACTTGGATTATTGCTTTTAACTGTCCCATCAGGGGGCTCCCCCAGGGGGATTAATTAGAGGCTCCCGGCATGAATTACAGCCAGATGTCAGATCACAGTCTGTCTCAAAGACTCAGGGTTTTGTGCCCTTGGATAACTACAGGAGCAAAGGGAAAGCAAAAATGTTTTTTTTCTTGTTTTGAGAGGCAAAGCTCATGAACAAAACCCACCGCTGATAAATAATCAATGTTTGTCTCAAAAGCACAAAGAGAGGTGTGGTTTGTTAATGATAATTAATAATGAATACTCCTGACACTGTCAGCTTTTTGTATTGGGGCGTGAATGACGTGAAGGTGGTGCATCAGTCAGGGGTATTTTTCTCCAGATTTTTCTACAAGCATTATTATTATAACTGATCAAAACAAAAGTCCTTGGAAGGGAAGAGGAAAGCGAGAGTAATGGCGAAGGATCTTTCCATTTGTCTTAAGACCTGTTGTGTTTCCAAGTCTGTCACCCTCAGATCTATTTGGAGATAAAAAGAAATGCCAGAGATGAAGAAATTTGGACAGGGCATTTTTTAGTCTAGGGCATTTTTCATTTGTTTTTTCATTGTGCTTTTTTTGGTAAAATAAATATAAGAGAGTCAATCTGTATGTATCAAGGAAATCTGCATGAATCCAGATTTGAGCTTTTTGCCATGGAAAGCCTGGCACCCCACTCCCCCACAATGGCAGTCTTTGAGAGGTGTCTGAGACAGGAAAAGCAGTGACAGCTTTAAACAAAAACTTGCTGGTACCCTACTGGAGCCATGAGTTTTTCAGCCTAGTCTTTGGGTCAAGCAGCCTGCCTGACAAAATGCACCCCAGCAAAAGCTTACAGCAGAGCCCAACGTGACATTGCTTCTTGTCCTGAAGGAACGATGTTGAATTTCACAGCCTTGAAACTCTTTGCAAGGGGGATTACCTACTCCTAGAAGTAGCATTCTGAAAGGCTAAGTAGTCACTGGGTCAAGGTGTGTGTCAAAGAAAATATTCTTTGGGTTTCTGTTGGGCTCCTGTTGGGCTCTTTTGTAGAAACTTTTCCATTAGCAACCTGGTTTTAGAAGGCTTTACGAAAATATGAAACCGAGAAGAGATTTTATCACTCTGTCACCAGGGTGCTTTGTCAAGCGTCCTATACAAGCACAGGCAATACATGACTTTCTACACTATTTTCCAGTGAAAAGCTTTATGAATCTTCTTTTTCAGGATGGGTGGAGGGATGTAAAAAGGAACAGTTGTAGCTGCTGACATGTGAAGGTGGGCTGTAAAGAGCAGTAGAAATCTGCTCTGAACAGGTTTAAACAACAAGAGACCCTACAGGGAACCATCAGGATCGACAGAAACTATTTTCTGATAAGTAGGCTCTGGAAATGATGCAGAAGAGAAATGGTGAGAAGATGCCAAAGGTAAATGGGAGGAAAAAAATGACATCTCTGCCTAGTCAATGTATCATGGAGAATACATAGGGAATAATTATGCATTGGAATGGAGATGAACTATAGGAAAATTTATTCTGGTTTTTTCCATGACTCTTACAAACTTTAAATTCATAGTTTGTGTCCTTCAAATCAGCCAAGATCTCAGAGCATAGTTTCATCAACCAGTGAAGCTGCAAGACAGAGATGAGGCTGTTACACTCTGCTGTGAACTTTGTGGTCAGGTTACTGCATTGAATTTGAACAGAGAATTAGGAAAGGGTCATGTCTGCTCCCTCCGGGCTACGTTAAATACAAGACACAATCACATGCAACAGCTCCACATCAGCACCAGCCCTATATCTACACGTGGGCAATAACGCAGTTTCCAGCTCTTTTCTAACAAATTATTAGAAGCATCAGTTTCCTTCCAAAAAGCTGGAAGAAGCAGACTTTGATTTTAGGTTCTCTCAATTCTGCAGATTACTGTTTTGGACAGTTCCTCAACACAGTCAGTGGTAATTCTTGGTTATTTTGGAGTAAATAACACCAGTATTTCATTGCTCATTAATATAAAATTTGCCCTCACAACAGCCACAATCAGAGGAACACCACAATCAGGAAACTGAGCCATTGTGCCCCTGGGTTAAATATTTCAAGGCATTTGAAGACAGGAGCACACTAGGAATTTCATAGGCACTCAACCTGTCAAAACTCCCACTAAATACTGTTACACGTATCTCAGTCATGTTAAAAAATAGTCTTCAATAGCGCCCTGAATAATATTGTCAACAATAACTATACACACAGACAAAGTAATCAACTATTAGGGTTATCCTACACTGGCTCGATGATCTAGGACAACATAACAGGATTTTTGCTTTCTTCATGCTGCTTCAGCTGTCTTCCAGAATCTTAATTCCCTTTGGAAAAAGAGTCTATCAAGGACTGAAGCAAAGGCACTTCATTACATTTCTCCCTGGTGACGGTGTCTGTTTTTTCTGAAAACTGGTTAACAAGTGATCGTTTTTTTGAAAAATAAGTGGATTTTTGGGTTTTTTTGTTATATTTTAATTGAATATAGTGTGTTACAATAGACGTTCAAGGGATAAACAGGAGGATTTTTTTTACCCCAGTCTGGGTACAAACTTGCCTGTAACAAGTTCCACCGTTCTGATAACATCCTGCTTTCCAGCACAGTAACTGAACTGTTCTTTATCTGTTTTTCCTAATTGCATTGAATAGCTGTGACAAAACCAAGGACTGCACTTTGGCTCCTTGATGAAGCCCATTTTTAAGCTCAAATCTTCATTCCAATTCAGCTTAATTCTTCTTTAAATTCAAAAGTGCTTTTTCAAGCCTGAACTGTGTCGAGATGTATGATAGCACTTTTGCACAAAGGCTGAAACTTCATGTCTAAGAGTGAATTTGCAGGACGGACTGAGGTTTTGATTCAAAAAACATACTCTTATCTATGCCAATTTGATGGTTTATTTTGGGGTTTTGTTTTGGTTGGGTTTTCTGTTTTTTTTGGGAGAGGGGTTATTTTTTTTTTCCCTTATAAAGCACAGCTCAACTTGACTGTGCATTAGGGAAAAGAATGAAGACTTTCTTGCCTCAGCCTCCCAACCTCACCCATGTACTTGGGAAAGGTTCTGCTACTAGAAGGAAGAAAATGAGACTTAAACTTAGTTGATTTACCATCTAGGTGGTCAGAGCAGGTGCAATCTTCCTTCAAATACCATCACGATTAACTGTTCCTTCAGCAAATGACATGCTTAACTTTAGACACATGAATTATCCCACCCCTGCTCAGCAAAATCTCATTAGCAGGTGCTCAGATCCTGAAGAAGTTGAGTCTTTGCCTGAATCAAGCATGAATATGCATACTGGTTGAACAATTTGGCTTTCAGTATAGGATTATGCAAATTGCAGATTACACACACAAATGAATTGCCACTCCTTGATTCACAATTAATCACTTCAACCGTTTCTCCATCTGCTTTTGTTCCACTTTTATTGTTCCTTTAATTTCTCTGGTATATCAAGCTGCACTTTTCTGCAGGGAAATGGTTGCATTAACTCAGTCCTGTAAAGAGAAATCATCTCTTTTGCACTACAAATTCCAAACTTTTGGAAATGTGAGATCCTGTTTTTCAAAGAAAAGCTTTTTCTCCAAATTTAGCAGATAAATTCCTCTCCTCTTTCTATGTCAGGTCAACTTCCCAAAGGAAACTGGCAGACTAGCAGAGGTGATCAAGCAAAGATACTTCAGCCCAGGCAACAGAAGAGGCTTCATGCCAAATGCAACATGCAATTAGCATTCCAAGTCAGAAAAGCTGTCTGCATCAGCAAAATGTCATTTAAACCTCAGGATGCACCTGTCAGGCCAACAGTACCGCTCTGAGGTTTGAGATCTGTGAACTATCCAGAGAATTAGTTGATCTGTATTTCAAATTGCAGCCCATTGAAGCTCTCTCTTTCTCTCCTCACTTATCCTTGGCTGGCTTCACCTGTGTGAAATTTCTAATCTGCCTTGAGTTCTTCTCCTGCCTAAGTTCACTTGGCCCTTGCAGCTGAGGCTCTCAACATCAGCCAGGAAGGTTCAGTCTTTACTAGGATGAGTCACTAATAATAGTGATGGTAGGAGGGAGAGAAGAGTGGGATCTTGGCTGGAAAATGAAGGTTTGGGGATAATAACTGAGTGCAGTTGAGGCTCAAGTGGTTCAGCAGCTGGCTCAGCACACCCATTATGGCAAAGAGGCTGCTGCTGTGCTGTAACTAGCACAGTAATTTGTCAGTAGGTGCCCGGCATTCATTGCACATCTCTTCATCCATATGGAATAACTGTGCATTTGTTCAGGGTTTGCTTTCTTAAAGTAGGGGTTGCTTTGATTCGCTAAAGTATGGGTTGCTTTCAGTTAGCAAAGTATAGGTTGCTTTCAGTTGTCGAAGTATGGGTCTTCCTGGATGCTGCAGGAGGCATGAGCAGTTTGTTTTGCAACTGATCAAAGTAAGAGTGAGCATGGCAGCACCAGAACTTCAGCGGTAGCGTTCAAGGGCTTGCACTCACACGGGCAGCGCCAACGAGCACCATTGTCTACTAGAACTGACACAGGGCACTTGAAGGATTGGTCCACCTAGACCACTGATTCTGCCAGCTTGTCACAGGTTCAAGTGTGGTGCAAGTTTCTATCAGAAAGAGCTACATCTCTAGTGTTCAGACAGGTCCATTTGAGGATTTTTGCCAGTTTTTGTCTAAGGCCGTATTCCCCCAAATCCTGGGTCATATGGCACCTGAGATGGGCACCTGTCCTACCACGGGAGCTGTTGGACTGCTGCCAGCCGGGTGTCTCTACTATACAGAGGTTTGTGACACCCAAGGCGATGCATTGCAAAGCAACGTTGGAAAATGAGAAGTAAGGATTAGTCTTTTCTACTTAGGGGAAAGTTAAATGGCTTCTCTGCTTCCAGACGGTGAGTACGCTTTCAATAAAACTTTCCATAAGAGCTTTCACCTGCTTTCGAAGAAAAAAAGAAATCGATAAATCTTTCTGCTGCTGTCTATATTAATGGTAGGAAAAAGTGTACTTATTGGTGTATCAATTACCACAATTAACTGGCTAATGGCCTGACATACTCTCCCGCACTCAGGAGATTTGGCTATTGGCTACTTTTGTTAGATTTTTTGAAACACGTGAGGTGGCCTTTCCTATAAAGGGAGGAGTTAGGATTTTACATGGACATCCCCTCTGACGCTCTGTGTTACCCCAAGGAACAGAGGGTACCTAATAAAGGCCACTAATGCTACCTTGGCTAGACTTCTGCTATTAAGAGCATAAATACGTGCGGGGTTATCTCTTACCTCTGAAGTAATCAAACTGGTCAAGAGTGATGAAAAAAAGATAAGAAATATTCTTCCTTTTTTCTAAGTGTTTTTTCATTACTACAGAAAGTGCCTCAGAGAGTTATGGTTCAACTGCCCTCCACGATGAAGAAGTGTTTCTATGTCAGACTTGAGATGTCAAAAGTCTTTGTAATATCTCTTGGTGAGAAGTTGCCGTAGCCCACTCTCTCCTTCTGCAACCAGGAGGCGGTCAGCCTGTTCCTGTCTCCATGACAACCAGGATTTTAGAAATCACCTCAATGCCTGTTTCAGATGATGCTTCATCCTAAATAAGATAGAAACGACAGAAAATGTGCGTATCCCCACCCAAGAGGTCCGTCAACTAGAGAGACTTAAGCAAGCTGTGTTGAAAACTTTGTGCCTTCCACATGACTGAGACTGGGCTGCCTGCGACTTGCCTTGGATAGGTGTCCTTGAAGGCAGTTAGGGATTACAGGTGTGGGGTTGCATCTCTATTTTAATATTGTGTCATCCCAGAGTGGAAAGTTCCACAGGATCTACAAAATCAAGATTTGCTAGATTTCCCCCAATTTCCCATTCTATAGGCAGTCAGCTTTCAGATTTGAAGACTCTGAATGCTCATAGGTAAATAATACTTCTTGTGTGCCTAAGGTGAAAGGAATTACCTTTTCAAGAGAATGCCTCCTGCTCTGTTGTGAGCCATAACAATGTGGTGGCTGACCTTCACATGGCTGTAGCACTCTTACACGAGGTCATGAAAATCACTTGCAGATCTGCGATGTAAGGTCACAGACTTTGAAGTGAAAGCAGGTGGATCAAAAATGCCAAAGCGATGATATTGATGGCATCCCTTGTCCTGGGGCACTAGGTGGCTGCAGAATCAAGGAACACCTGGAGTAGTTCCTCCCAGCTTGCAAGAGTGGGAAGAGGTTGGCTGTGACTCTCAACGAGAAATGAATTGTCCGGCGTGAAAAGCAAAAGAGAATACTGAAAGATAAATGAACTCAAATGCAGCCATGACTTTGAAATATGAAAATAAATTTATTTTAAAGAGGGAATGTTAAAATGAATTAAACATAAAACCCCGCCAATTTGTGGAAGAATTAACAAAATGCTTTGTATCCTGTCGCCATCTACTGGATTTGAGCTGCAGCAGGCGAACACAGGAGAGAGAAGATCGCGGAGGCTCTGGGGGCACTTAGGGAAACGCGAGCACAGCTACAGACCATGGAAGCCCCTAAAGCCACCAAACCCAAGGTCATGGTCATGCATGCTGCAATTTGTCAAAGAGCTGTGAAGTGCTCCCCATCTCCCCCGACATCCCAAGGAGGTGGACGCTGCACAAAAAGAAGGTGTGTGGCTGAGTTTCTCTAACGGGTGGCAACTGTCACCAACGGGGCCTCCCCTTGCCAGGGCCACCCAAACAGGTCTGGAGGGAGGATGGGTTTTCATGTCAGAAGCTGGCATCTCTGCACTCAAGGCTCCTAGGGGTCCATGGGCACGTTGATTTGGATGGACATCACCGCACGTACTTGAGTTTCTACTTCTAGCTTTGAAATTGAAAAACAGGAATGAAAAGGCTTTTTGGACCAAATAGTTTTTTCTCCTTTGTTTTTTTGAAGTGGAATTTAAAATCTTAACTTTGTGCTTTATTTACCCCAAAACGTAAGACCTACAGAGCTGTGCTCAGAAAGGAGTTGCTGGTAAGGCATTGGCTTCACTCACAGCCCACTACTGGAGATCCTGGATGGTTCCTCTCCTGTCTATCAGAAACTGACCTCATATTCCCCAGGAAAGCACATGAGCCGTCCTTCTACATGGTATTTGTGTGAGCAGGAATACTCTTGTTCAGTCAACATTAAATCCTTCTAATCCATTAAAATCAACAAACAAGCACTGGAAGTCCCTTCACGGAGCAACGTTTAAACCCTCAGCTTGGAGATCCTTCTTGCTTACTTTCTTTGTGCTAGTGACCACTTATTAAATATTTCACAGTCTGAAGCAATCTGAACAAAAGTGACTGTTGGTCTTGAAAAGCCCCTCTAGCTAATAATTAACTCTCTAATTAGAGCTAAGCTCATTTTCAAATCTAGTCCCTACTTACTGTAAGGCAGGGATTTGCACTGAGATCTCCCAGGCTCTGGGACATCTTAAGGATGTTCTTCCCAACAAAAATTATTCTTTTTTTCCCAAATAAATTATTGTGATAATTTTGATCTTATTTAAGATCAGGTAAAACAAAACAAAACTACCCCCNTCTCTTGCAATTTTAGCTGCCTACAAGCTAGACATCTATTTTAAATTATCATTTACTTTTCCTTTACCGAGAATGGAACAAACCAGACACTGCTCAAAGATGATTCATCCCACCTATTTAAGGAATTTCTACTAAACTGGAATAAACTGTCCCATGTGGATGCTGATCTCTTTCTCTAACTTCAGAAGGAACTGTTGGTTAAAGCAGACCAGAACTTCTGGCAACTGACATCAGGTGTGAAGAAGCTTACAGAAAATCTTTTTCTTTTTTCCATTTGTGTATTCACTGAAAATATTTCAGAATGTAATTGTATCCAATGAAAGGTTGATTATATATACGTGTAGTTCTAGAAGAATGAATAAACTGTTGATTGGTTAAGAACAACAGTGTCCTGGTGTGAGGAAAGATGATTGGAAGTAGACCTGAAATCAACCTTGTCTTCAAATTAGTAAACTAGTACTCCTTAGACTCAATAAAATGAAGTTATTTAAATTGCATTCTATCTTGATACAGTCTCTAAAATGTGGGAAACTGGAACACATAGTTTTTGGACAAAGTTTCAGCTTTTTAAAATCTAAATAAAACACGATTCGCCTGATCTGTAAGATTTCTGGTTTTCCATCCATTCTTTTCTCCTGGGCCAGACTCCCTGTTTATGCTCCTTCCTACCTGGTCTTGTCTCTGGGCCAAAGCAAAACTTGGTTTGCTTTTGGTATACATTCAATTTTCGGAATAGTGATTTGCGGGGTCAGAACCATCCTGGGTGCTTTCTCTCTCCAGACATAAACCTTGCACTTTGTCCAAGTCCACTGGGCTGTGTACACTTACACAGACCTGAATTAATCCTGGGAAAAATTTGGTCTTAATATACACCCATTTACCGAGAATTCACTTTACTGGGAATCCATCCCTTCTTCCTTGTACAGTTTTCTGCCACTGATGAGTAAAGGATTATCACTGTATTAATTGTCTGTATGTGTGACCAGGCCATCTGTCTGGTCATTTCTCTTCTGATGGGTTGGGTCAAATACTCAGTTTATTTGTGAAGAGGAGAATGAGTACACAGACTCTTTATAACAGTTTGCCCTTCAGATATGTCTGGGATGGCTCTTCGACTGCCAGGCCAGCCAGCAGGATGTCCCACTGCCAAGGCTTTGCTGAAGGACAGTGCTACGATAGCATTGTCTCCTCCTGCCTCACAAGCATCTCTTCAGTCTGCGCATGACCTTCAGAGATACAGGCTATTCCAAGCAACAGCACTAGGAAAGATAATCTAAAAAGGACAGGTTCATTCAGCCTAAAGGTATAATTAAGCCCTCAAGGGACCTTCTGATTTTGATTGATTAAAGGCGCCGTCACTTTCATGGGCCTCCATCTTAGGGTAACTATGGAAACATTTGAAAAAAAGTGTCCTGGTGAATGGGTGGGCTCTGTAACATGGTTTTCTGCATAGATTGCCTCACTTGCAGGGATTTGTCTTTTGTGGTGGATGGTTTGATGTACTCAGGTATAAGGGAGTAAACCCTCATGGACCAAGGGGATTTTGGGGAACCTGAATCCTTTCGTTGCATCAGCACCAGCATTGGGTGAGATAGCAGAAATTTGCCCCACTGCTGTTCTACCTTCCCTAAAGGGCACTGCAAGAAAAATTAGTGTAAATATTGCAAGACATTTAGGGGGTTGAAGCACAAATAAGGTACCATGTACCAGCTATTTGATGGTATCTGTCCGTGCAGATTTCATAGAATCACAGAATCACAGAATGGTTTGGGTTGGAAGGGACCTTCAAGATCATCTCATTCCAATCCCCCGGCCCTGGGCAGGGACACCTCCCACTACACCAGGTTGCTCCAAGCCCCATCCAACCTGGCCTTGAACCTCCAGGGATGGGGCAGCCACAGCTTCTCTGGGCAACACCAGCCAGGGGCTCCCCACCCTCAAAGTCAAGAATGTTTTGATGTGAATGAGCGTACAGTAGCTTATCCCTGAAAGAAAACACTTATATATGAAAGGGGGGAAATATGGGACTACAAGTACCATACAAAGCCTGGATTAAAGTCACTGACGTAACTTTCTCCTTAATGCGCTGTCTGAAATGCTGACCTGCCCCTTAGATGACTTTTTACCTTGTTAAATATTTGTCAGCCTTTCCCTCCAGGGGCTCAGAGGTCAGGAGCCATGTCCATGCCCCTGTAATAACTGTGTTAACATGATGTGTGGGTAGTATGAGAAAGGTAGGCACAAACATTCTCCTACTATTAAGCTATTTCTTGAAAAGGTCATTCAAACACTAACCCTGAAATTATAGCCATCCCCAGATCTCAGAAGAAGCCATTTAAGGAAGAGGAATAAACCCAGTAGAAAAGGGATTTCCATCATTTAATAGCAGATGTGGCCTCTCTTCTGACCCTGGAATGGCCTAAGTATCAAACGTTTTGTGACCTGAAAGCAAAATAGTTGATTGAAAAATAAATATTGAGAAAAGGCAAATAGTCACACCAGCACATATTCATACAAAATTGAGGCTGTTGAGGTGAGAAGCAGTTTTGCCTTTCATTTTTTATTTCATCAGAAGAAGGTCCCATAATGATTATCCCATAATCCTCTAAATTATACTGCATAATAGGGCACTGTGAGAATGAAGGCAAGCAGAGCATCTACACTTACCCTGGAAAAGGTTATCACTCTCACTGTTCTGCCTTTATGACTATTTTGATATTTGCAATTAGAAACTCAGCACTGATTATGTCCTATGCACCAACTAGTAAATGTCAAGGTCTGATCTGGGAATTGAACATGTGCTCAAGTACTTTAAGTTTTGAAAAATTTTCTTTTACACTGGGGCCTAAATCTTTTTTTTTGTAAACAACCACAGCCCTGATCTACCTCAACACTTAAGCTTCTGCCTTCATTTAAGTACAGAAAGAGTCCCACAGAAGTCCTTTCAAGATAAGCACAGATTGAATCAAGACATACATCATTTAATTAATGGCACATCCCACCAGACATGAATGCTGGAGCACGGAGCGTTTGCTTCTGCTTTCAGCCTCTTTGTAGGCTAACTCCATTAATACTTTCATATCAATGAGCCTGCCGGTCTACCCAACAAGGCTGCCTGCCTGAAGTCAAGGCTGCTGTCAACATATCTAGCCCAATTCAGAACAATTGCTCTCAAGCTGCATTTAACTTTGAAAATTATACTTCTAATTCAGACATGAGGAAAGGCTTGTATGCCTCAAAGCTTGTCTTTTTTCCCTCCTTATCATAAGGTCTATAAAATAAAATAAAAAACCAAACAGCCCAACTTTATTCTTCCACAAACCTTGACTTGTTACTGAACATTATTGAGGTGCATTCTAGTGGAAGCCACAATTAAGTCTTTAATTGTTAAATGTGGAATATGAAAGGAGATTTTGAAAGACCTTCATGAAATCCAGGGGACTCTTCAACATGATGTGGCAACCCATAGCAAGGTCATCAGCAACGGAGGGAACAGAATGGAAATCCATTAATGCATCACCTGGATAAAGTGACACCAGAAAGCAGAGAGAGGTGCAATCTATAACATCATAATCCCAGTTGCTGGGCCACAGCAATCTGCCTCCGGCCTACCAAGGACTGTAATAAAGTCCCCGGAAGATGCTGGTCTCTCTCTTTGTCCATCCAGGAGTTTATCCTTCCACACTGAAGCTGGGTAAAATCATGGCTTTTCCATGGAGTGGAGGCACTGCGTGAAATCCCCATTCTTTGGTGTTTCCTTGACCAACTCCATCACCTTAACAGTCAGGTTTCTTTTCCCAATGATTCTTTTGCTTCCAAATTACTGGCTCTGACATTAAAATGGATTTAGTAAAGTCCAAAGCGTGAGTTTCAAAGCCGTTTGCCTTTCATGAGGTGGAACTCTCTTTCTTGTGACAAGTCTTTTAGAAGTCCTCACTGCTGTGGTTTATCTGTTTTAATTTACCTATGGAATGCCTACTATAAACATTGCAGTCTTATTAGAGATTCCTTTGGTCTTTTCATTTCTGTCGTCCTCCCTGAATCCCTTTCCCACCGTACCTATCATATTTCACAAGTTTTTAACACTTAAATATTGCCTGTGTAGGGCTCTTGTGTACTGGTATCTCCATGCGCTGCAGCTGCTTTGTGGTACCTGGCACCTAGATGGGCTTGTGTGAGGCACTGCATCACCAATCTACATCTGGCCTCACAGCTGTGGTGGGACCTCAGAGACGCTGCTGAGAGTCCCTCCCATGGCCTCTTGAGGACCAGTATATGCCCCCTCTGCAACCGGTGCTTAGGGAGGGGTGTTAGAGACCTCTTTGTCACACCGTACACCAGGGCCCCACTGAAGTGGGGGCCCTGGCAAGGAACCAGCTGGGTGGCTGTTGGCGTGGATGAAGCATTGTACACCATCCTTCTCCTTTCTCACGGCAGTCCAGCAGATCCCAAGCCCTGGAGAGGCCCATGGCCTGCTGTGTAGAGATTGAAACACTGAGGACAAGGATGGGATGGGATGGCATGGCATGGCATGGCATGGCATGGCATGGCATGGCATGGCATGGCATGGCATGGCATGGCATGGATGTGTGGGATGTTGGTGGAGGCTGCCAGCAGAAGCATGTGTGTGTGCAGAGGAGGAAGAGGAAGTGGGTGCTGACGACTCCACATCTGTGGCACGACAGGAGGGAGGATCTTGTAGATTAGGGCTTTTTTCACTTGGCTGTGAGCAGTGTGAAACGCTCTGTCAGGACATCCTTGCCCTGATGGAGATGTTTTTACATATGTGTGCAGGCACATAGGTGTTTGTGGCTGTGGGATTTTTGAAGAAAAAGACACTCTTTGGCTCATTATGTTTCTTTATATTTCCCCTCTCTTCCTGCTTTCCTGAACTGGACTGTTTTAGAGTCAAACTTGGTGCTCTGCACCATGCTGCGGCAAGAGGGATATCAAATATTTAACAGAGTTTCAGGTGTTTGTCCCACATTATCAGGCATGAAAAGATGTTCTGTCACTTGAAAAACGCCAGCAGTGTGACATGTCCTTCCTGCTCGAGGTCTCTTCTGGCAAGGGAGATGGCTCTTATAACATGGGGCACAAGGCTGCCTAGAAGGATCGTATCTTATATTAGTTATTTATTAGCTCTTAGAAGATGTAAGTTTTAAATAATGTACGAATTTGCCTTGCAGGTCTGATAACATATGCATAGGCTCTCAAAAAGCTATTTAAAAATATTGTGGACTCCCAGCATTAATTGGCAAACAATTTTTATATCTTCCTCGCATGACTTTCATCAATCAGATGTAGATATAGAGAATTAAGACACTTCTCCAATGATCCATAATCGTAACAGATGCCATGTAGATTTGCCCGTTCTGTCTCTGTCTTTGCCATCTTTGTGTAACGTACAGTTGGTCGGAAAGGCATTTTGCACAGAGCTTCAATAGCAAGAGGGGATTATGTTGGGTGTCAGGACCAGAATGACTCTAATCCCCGGCATTCATTCTTTCCCCACTTGTCTAAAACAGGTGAAATTGCGATCTGTTGAAGCCAGAGGAAAGTCACATTTCCTCAGTCAGCCCAGCATTTCATTCCAGGGCAAAGAAACCAAATTACACAGAGGGGAAACTGCAAATAAAAAACAAATTTAAAAAAAAAAAAATCAAATCATGGTGTCAGCAGAATATGTCTGGAAATACAAGCATGCAGCAGGAGAGGCTTTTCCGGATTGCTGCATCCTGCTCTACAGTCTGCAAATTCACAACATTGATAAATGGGAAAGAGCCCTACAGAAGGCTTGAATATGTATCTCCATCTGAAAACTCACAGAGTTAAAGCTGTTTCAGTGAAAAATAGTCAAAGAAATGGGTCTGCTACCAGTGGAACAAAAGGTACTAATGGGCTACTCAATCCAAAAACGAAAGGTGTGAGGCACTCCAGTGGATACAGCTCAGAGCTAGAGAAAATTTCAGGCTAGAAATAAGGCTAACATTGTTAATAATGAAGGTAATTAACCACTGGAGCAGCCCCTCAGAGGATGCTGTGGTTCCTCTGTCGTCGGCAATTTTAAATCAGGACTGGATAATTATTTTGTAAGTGCTGTGCTTTAATTCAAAATGGAATTGCTTCAGGGAAGTCCAGCAGCCTGTGTTACACAAAAGCTGAGCCTGTACGGTCCCGGTGGCCCCTTTGGCTCCGAATCAGTGATCTGTGGGAAGCTGAACACAGAGGTAGGGTGACACCTCACATCTTTCTGTTTGTCCCAACTCTATACCTCTGGCTTTATTTAGGAGAGCCACTTCTTTCCCCCCGCTCTTGCCAAACAAACATACTCTTGTGCTAAAAATTATTTGACCAACTGCAGAATTCCTTTATTTTTCATCACATTTGGAGCTTCTGTAACAACACAACTTTTGTTCCAAATGAACAGAATTAGACATCTAATGATAGAGAATCGCTGCATAACGCTGCATAACTTAATTTAATTTTAGGTCTGGCTTTTCTCCCTGTACATGACAAGAAGAAATCAAAGACGCTTCTGTCAGTCAGATTGTCATCTGTAAGAGGATGAGAGCAGCATCCTTTCTTAGAAATGTTGAGGGAATAATGGAAAAAAGGATTGAAGGAACGCGTAGTGTTCCAACCGGGACATCCAGGAGGTGATGGCAACTGCTCAGTCGGTTAAGCTTTGGGTGCTTTCTGGGTAGGAGCCAAGGAGCCACAGGAGCAGTCTTCATTGCATGTAACTCCTTCAGCCCCAGCAAGCTGTTCTGGCAGATAGAGAAATGTTGCAGGAAAAGCTTGGCTAAACTCGCTTCCCTGCAGCCAAATGCAAAGGAAAATTTTAGGCCCAAAACTTTCACCCGAGAAACAAGGCGTTCTCCCTCACTACTGAGATATTTAAATAAGTAATCTCATTTCATAAAGTCCAAATCTCTCAGAAACCTCAGCTCTCCTAATTAAAATTTGTGGGTTAAAAGACTAACCTGGAAGCTACTGGTCTTAGACGAAAAATGTATGTGAAAAATAATGAATATAGGGAACAGCAAACATGAACAAAGTCCTTTGCCTACAGATTATGGCAAGTTCATACCCAAACACCTGTTTTTTGGGATATGCATTTAAAGCTTCTTTTGGTCCCTTGCTTCCCCTCTGCCTCTACCCCAGGAGACAGAAGGCAACACCAGAGGTTTGCTGTAGCTGTCCCTCTAAAGTGATAGTGGCCACAAGGGAGGACCATGCGTCACCGTCCTTGTAGAGAGGCTGCTTCCAGTAACACCCTCATGAATCATGTCTGAGACCAGACCAAGGGTCACAGTTTCCTAAACAATGATTTAAATTGATTTTGGTTTCTTAGCTAAAGCATACAGTCCAAAAAAAAGCTCTGTGTATCTTAAATTCACCTGGGATTCCTGTTTGCATTGGGGAAACTCTCCAGCTACAGCAAATCTACCTCGGTGCGATACCCAGATGGCCCCAGCCTGAGCCTGAAAAAACCAGAAACACAGCAGATTGGCCCGAATGCCATGTGTTGAAATAGTCACACAGTGCAGAAAAGAAAGCAAGATTCACAAGAAAGGAAGAGGAAAAGGAGAAACCAAAGAGCAGCGAGCGTAATGCTGCAGATGTAGGTCTAGGGACAGGGATGCTTGGACTCTGGATCCTGCCTCCTTCAGCATTTCTGAATTTTATGCAATGATTATTTAATTAAAAATGTGTCAGCGAAAGAGGGTTAGTCCTCAGCACGAGAAGGACATGGGCCCGTTGGAGTGGGTCCAGAAGAGGCCACAAAGATGCTGCAAGGGCTGGAGCCCCTCTGCTGGCAGGACAGGCTGGGAGATTTGTGGGTGCTCAGCCTGGAGAGAGGCTCCAGGGAGACCTTAGAGCCCCTTCCAGTATCTGTAAGAGGTCTACAAGAAATCTGGAGAGGGACTTTTTACAAGGGCATATAGTGATAGGATGAGGGGTAATGGCTTCAAACTGGAAGAGGAGGCATTTAAATGAGATATTAGGAAGAAATTGTTGCCTATGAGGGTGGTGAGCCCCTGGCTGGGGTTGCCCAGAGAAGCTGTGTCTGCCCCATCCCTGGAGGTGTTCAAGGCCAGGTTGGACGGGGCTAGGAGCAACCTGGTCTAGTGAAATGAAATTAAATTTTCATTTAATTTACTGACCAAATTGGCTTCATTGACTTGGTTTAGTTCTCCAACCTGACATGACCTTTTTGGACAAGCTGGAAGAAAGATGGGAAAAACAAAAGGTCAACATAATTTGAAAAGACCTTACAAAATACAGAGGGCCTGGCAGAATTGTTAGCCTTTGCTATATATCTTTATTCCTTCTTTGGGGGTTAGTTTTAGACTCTGTACTTTGTAGTGGAGAGGGATAAGTAGATGTTTAGAGACAAAGCTGGATGCCAGAGCACATTCAGAGAATTTCACACATGTATAGAAATGGTTTCTGGTATGTTGCTTTAGCATGTAGCCCTTGGTGATTACATCTACCCATGTGAGGGATGGTGGAGAAGAAAACATGACTTGCAATTGGAAACAAAACCATGTGGGAACTGCCCCTGAGCTGGCTGCCTCCACAGAGGAACTGGGGCAACATGGCCAGTCCTTCTAGACATCAAAACAACAAGGATTGACTGATGTCCATCTGACCTTCACAAATCAGCTAGCTGGTGAAAACATAAACTATCAGAAGATTTCAGCACACAGTGAGTTTCCAAGCAAAGTCAATTGGCCCAGCTTGAAGGTTTGAATCCAGACTCCAGAGAATGTTTGCGGACTGGAACTGCAAAACCAGCAAAACTGGCTATGTCATGCCACTGCGTTTGCCTCAGCTGAGGATATTTTTGTAATCATATGCGTTTTATATATACAATAAATTATCTCTGTGACTAGAAAGTGAAATACTAATAAGACATTGCCAATGCAGATGCAGAAACCGAAAAACCACACTGGTTTTAATTTGTTAATCTGTTTAATCTGTCCATGATCGACAGAATCCAGGTTTGGAAGGGAAATGAGTTCCAGAGTGGAGGCGTCTCCAACAAGAAATGTAAAACCAGTTTGATAAATAGACATTGGAGATGATGCAATGTCTCAGTGAGAAGGTGATAGTGATCACAAGCAGTGAATCATAAGGACTCTTATCAGGATGCCTCTCCAACCAGAATCATGAAAAAGAAAACATAACCAGATTTGGGATCTCATACCAGATTTGTGAGGAAAAAATCATGGCTCTTCAGTCCACTCAAGACAAAAAAACTTGTGACGGTATCTGTGCACGCTAATCATAGACCCAAACCCCATTGTCTTGGGCTTGGTACAAAATAATAATAGTGCAACTCTTTACCCTAAATTGTTCATAATGCAAGAACAGCTGGTATTTACTAGTGTAAATTCCTCTTCATTTTTAAAGCTCGTGAATCCTTTCTTCCCTACAAACTCACTGCTTTTGTGATTGCAAATACCGCTCTACTTTTGCCTTTCTGCTTTTGCATCTGAGGTAATACATCTCAAGGACTTTTAGCACGTTAGCAACGTCTGCATAGCTCTTCTAGCAAACTACACTGGACTCTCTATTTCCCAAACAACATCAGAGAAAGATAAGATATTGCAATGATTGTAGGTTATGTATTTAGGGATTAGCTGCTGTGTGTGGAATCCCCAATTCTCTCCCTATTATGGTAGTGCAAGATAAGGCCCAGATTTTGCACCTCTGCTAATTTCTTTTCACTTACCGTACCCATGCAAAATGAGATAACCTTTATTCTGTTATCAGGTATCAGCTGCTATATCACACAATTGCAATCCTCTCAATTAACGTGTACCGTAGTAAAAAGACACAAGGACCACAGGCCCATCTGGAAAGGTAAAGAGAACATTTCTGAGACCACGCGGCAAGGAGAAGAGGGATTTAAATGGTGAGAATGCAGTCACAGGGTTAAGGAATGGGCAGCCTGGCTGTGATCTGTCTACTGGTTCTGTTGTTCATACATACTTTGTTTTACAGTGGAAAGAAAATTGATTCGGCAAACATTATTTTGCTCCTAGCTTAGCCATGCCTGTAGTGGATTGCACTTAGCTGAAGGCTGGGGATTGGAAAGGGCCAGTCGAAGAGTCTGGTGGTGTTTGTGGACATTGTCTAAAGAAAAGCTGTGAAGCTGTGAGGAGCTGAGTCCTGAAATAGAAAGGTTCAGAAGGCTGGGACTCCACCAGCTTGTTAGGAGACAATGAGGGTGTAATCATCCCTGTAAAGAGGACTCCTTACAAAAGCTTCTTCAGCACAAGGGCTAATGAGGCCTCATCCTGCAGGGACATGGGTTCTGCCATGTGAATGAATCATGGATGCTGGGATGGGGCGGTGAGATGACTCATTTAAAGGGATTTAAAAAACATGTGCCGTCCGCAGCAAGAGTTGATTCCTCAGCAGCGAGCCTTGTCAACAGGCTGGCCAGGGGCCAGCGGAGAGGGAAGCTGTCACCAGAAGGAAGCCGTCACCTGCGAAGGAAGCCTTATTGCAGCAGCAGTGCTAAGCCAGGAGCCCGTAACTTTTGACTGCAGAGAGAAACAAGGTATGGAAAGTGGGGTTTTACACAAAGAGGACTGAGGAATAATTCCAGCAGAGCTAAGGGTTTGGATCATGAGGTCGATATGCACTTTGCGCCTGGGGACAGAAGGAAGCCTGGAAGGTAGGATGCAGCTTACCTGCAAAATGAATACATGCATGTGGACGAGAGCAAGACAGGAGTATAAAGAACAAATACTAAAGGAGACACTTTGCTTTTTAACAGCGCGCTCAGCCTTGTCATCCATCCTTTTCTTAACGGCTGGCACTACCATGCCACGGTAGACCGATACTCCATATTCTTGGCAAGACCCACCAGCCAGAAGCTGAAGGTACATTCAGCTTAATGCACTTGACATTATGTTTGGACAATGGGTCATGCTGGGCTGCCAGATTTTAAATGCTGAAACTGGTGACGGTCCCAGAAAGATAAATTGATATGTGCACTGAATGAGAGGCGGGAGGCCTGCTGTTCGAGGGATATTGCGGCTCCATGCACATACAGCCGGCGGATGAATTTAGGTTTGGATCTACAGTGAGTACATGAAGTATCATTATGTGCACATTAGTCATTTCTCCAGACAGCTGGCAGCTGAGGATTGCTGGGCATCTGGAAAAATATCTAGGCTGTGTGATCCAGGAAGAGCCATGCTACCTGTGTATTTCTGTAACACCTGGATTTTGGTTGAATATTCCATAATCCTCAGGTTATGCATGATAAACAGTAGCTCGGGGCCACAGGATACCAGGGCAAAAACACTTCTCCTGTCTTGGGTCACGGCACAAAAGAGAAAATGCCTCCTTTATGGTCAAGGTCAGCTATAACGCAAAGCGGCCTGAGAACCTGCAGGACAGAAAAGGGCTTCCCTGCGGGCTGTGTAAAAACTTGGGAGCTGTGGTGAGACTATTAACTCAGACTGGTGCATCGATGTCTGCCACAGAGACACCTTTGAGTGCGATGAAAACTTGTGCTGGGAGCCTTCAGGTGTGCAAAGATAAGGTAAAGGTTCATTTTCCCCAGCGGCAATTTTCAGGCTTTTTCTTACTGTGCTGAATGACCGCGAAGCTTCTGGTGGAGACATGGGTCCTTTTCAAAACCGCGCTTGCACAGATTGTGCAGAAATGTGTTCATGATTCTTTCCCTTAACCATTTTTCCCAAAGCACTCCAGAGCAGGTATTCTTGGAGAAGAGGTTGAAAACCAGCACTTGAGGTTCAGCAATTTATTACCAACTCCTGCCCTATAAAGGTAACAAAAGCTGGCACAAAAGACACAACAACAGTTGCTAAATGACAAGATGGAACAGCCCACATGGAGCATGGAGGGAGAGGCACAGATGGCAGAGAAGGGCTTGCAGGAGACTGCGGGAACGCGGTCAGAATGCAAATCCCATTGAAGCATTTCGGTAAATAATTTGCCTAATAAAAAAGCAGTTCAGTTTTAGAGTCCTGGAAGTCTTTTCATGTTACTACCCCACACACTGAACACGAAACTGGGAGAGATTACAGCTGTGTCCTGCAGGGTAAGGATAAAACAAAGGATTTAAAAATAAATCCTTATTATAATATGAGAGATAAAGCCAGCTCTTCTGGAGGAAGACCAGGTGGAATAAATAGTTTCTTCATAATTCACGTAGAACCAGGAACATTTGCTGCTTTGTGAATGAAGCAAACGCTGCTCTGCTTCTGACAGGGGTTTGAAAGCAAGAGAGCAAGAGGGAAAGCGGGAGGAAGGAAGGAAGGAAGGGAGGAAGGAAGGGAGGAAGGAAGGAAGGGAGGAAGGAAGGAAAGGAGGGAGGGAGGAACGAAGGAAGGAAAGGAGGGAGGAAGGAAGGAAAGGAGGGAGGGAGAGAGGTACGAAGGAAGGAAGGAAGGGAGGGAGGAAGGAAGGAAGGAAGGGAGGGAGGGAGGGATGACAGATGGACAGACTTGCCATGGTGCTCACCACTGCAGAAGCTGCATTCCCTGTGCTCTGCTTGCGCAGGTTGCTCAGCCTTTCGTGACTCTGACTCTGCCTGCAGCATATTAAAAAAGGAAAGGAGATGAAGAACAAACTCAGGAAAAAATGATTGGGGTGATGAACTTTTCAGAAAGTTCACATATAGGCTAATGCAAGGCCTGATTCAGCCATGTCTGTTCACCAGCAGGGAGACCATCATCTCTACCTGTCCCACCGGCTACAGAAGCCGTCGTAGCTGCTTGGAAAATTTCCAGTGAAATATTTGGGAGTCAGAAAGTTTCTGTTCATCGAAAAACATTGCACAGAAATTTGTCATATAGTAAAAACAAAATGCGGCTAGAAACAGGAGTATGGAAGAAGAAAAGTGTTTTGAAAAGGTCAGAAGATTCCAGCAATTTCATTTTTTTTTTCAAAGGGAGGTCTTAGACTGCCAGTTTTGAAAGCACTTCTCACTTTTCTACTTTTAGAAGAAATTAAAAAGGAAAAATGGGATGGAACAAGCAGTACAAAATATGTCAGTTGGCCTGAGCCGCAATTGGAGAATGGGATGTTTTGATACACAGTGAATATGAAAAATCTTTGATTTTTTTTCTTTCCGCTGGCATTTGAATTATGAAAATCCCAGAACCTAAAAATATGGGCTTAACAGCCATACTCATAGTACCTGGTGTAGTTTATAGTTAAACCCAAGGCTCCAGTAAACACATCAGCTAAACATCTATTGGTTTTAATAAGGTCAGATTTTACTTTGTGTTATCACACAATGCTAATGGACTGCATCATATGGATATTTCCACAGAAACATGCAAAAGATTGTAGGAAAGAACCAATTTAAAACATTATTTTCTCATGAATTGATTTATCCTATATAGAGGTAACTGTTACTGCACAACCTTGTTACTGTGTGATGAGGGTTTCTTTTTTTTTTCTGAAGCAGACACCCACAATCTTGTTTACATTTAAAACTAATTTTCAACTTCTCACAGAGATATTTTTAAGTCAGAAATAACTCACTGAAACAGAATGAAAATTCCACTCGGACAGAACTTTTCTAGCTTTTCAATGAAAAAATAATCTTTTTGTTGGTAAAAGCTGTTAGTTTAGAAAAAACATTTGGAACCTGGAAGTATGTAACAGTAGAGACCTTTTAGTTGTTTTGGTTTTTGTTTTTTTTTACATTTTCTTCATTAGAAATTTTATTGTGAAAATCCAGAAGAGTGCTTTCAGAATTTGCTTTCTCTGATTTGAAGAAGCTGACAAACAGAACCGGAGTATAATTGCACAAAGTTGAAAACAAAACCCCATTTCTTCCCCCTTTCAAGTCAGGCTCCAAGAGGCGTCACTGAAATTTTCTCATTTTTCCCTTTCCTGTGCTACCTTTAAAGAGGGCCAAAGACAGCTTCCCTCCCACTCCAGAATGTCCTCTAGCCTCGGGACAATGTCCAGATCCAGAGATCCAGTGACTGGAGGTGAGCTCTGCAAGACCCACCACTGTGTAAGGTCAGTCTTTGGGATCCAAAATACTGGGAACCATAAATAAGGGAAGAAAATAAGAGAAAGATGTATAATGAATGTGTAAACTGTGGTAAATGCTGCAATCTGAGCTTTTTCTTTCATTTAGCATAATCCAACCAGAGAAACCCAGGAGAAGAGGTCCCTTGGATCACAGGACCCATTGGCATGGCACCTATCCCTTTCCCAGTGACCCAGAAGGATTGTGGTCCCCACTGTTGGGGCTTGCTTCCTCCATGCCCTCACAGTCCCAGAAGGCATCTTAGGTGTGACCGTGCACAGCTCCGGGCTCCCGTTTGCACACAAGGTCAGAGGGAATTTATAAACCAGGTTTCTTTATTTATTGGAGTGGCAAGGAAACGCCTAAAATTTATAGCCTGACAGGCAAGCTGAGGAAACAGGACACTGTTAGGAAGACAAGATGAAAATTAACCTGAAGGCCTGTCTGCGTGATAAGAGCATCCCCCGTCCATCTGCGCTCTTCAAAATGCTTCAGAGATTCCTTAAGTGTTAGGGCAGGAGTCACAGGGAAACATTTTGCACATCCAGGCCACTGGTGTCCATCCATGTGGGAGCAGTGTTCATTCCCTGCAGGGCACGTGCAGGAAGAGAGCCCTTAGGTGAGAACTTATTCAGCAAAGTTGTTTGTCTGTGAATATACAGCAGGACCATAATGCAGAGCACACAGCACAGTCCCTCCGATACCTTTTAATGTCATTTCCCCCAGGAAGCCAGAGAAGAGGGGTCTCACAGGTCTGAGAGGAGGCATGATGAAAGAGGAGAAGACGCTTCCCAATTGTGGCATCAGCAATGACGAACTGGGCTTGCTCCTTGCAACAGGCTGTTGTAATTCCACAGGTTCTGCTCTCATCCAGAGAGCTGTGCCAGTCCACGCCAGTGGGGAATGTGACCTGAGGGTCTCAATATAAATATAATGATTCTCATACGCTATGGATAGGTATCACGAAGAACATCCAATAACGGTGTTAACCTTCTTCTTACACCCGGGAAGGTGGGGTTTTTAGAAGCTCTCAATACTGTGTTGGCTGCAGAGTCAGCTTAAGTTACACCCAAAGTTAAATCACACTCAAAAAATCCATTACCGAATTTAACACCATAAATGTTCTGCAAGAACGCAACCGCAAACATGCCTCAACTGCATTAACAAGACTCCTGCAAAGGACTCGAGCTTCTTTCTGCTCAGACCAGTGTCTGATTGGCGATTCTGCACCAGCACTGACATCCTTCTTGCCTGATGATATAAATAGAGCATCGTCTCCACAGAACGAATGCTAAATATTTACCTTCCTAAAATAGCGACTGCATAAAAGCCCGAGCTTGATACCGAAATGCGCAGCACGGTTCAATGTAAGCAATCCACTGCGATCAGCCGAGAGGTGTAACACACCCGCGGCGCTCCGCGGTGAGCTGCCTTTACCGTGCACGCAGGAATCCTGCTGGGGCACAGTGTGCAAATCCCGATCTTCACATTTGCAACGAAGTGGAAGAGAAAATACAATAGTTATTATGGATTACAGCTCAGACTTTTACCGACAGTGACAGCTTTGGCCTGTCACTCAGCTGCTAACAATAAGTGGTCCGAGATAGTGACTAGAAAAATAATTGATAAATCTAAGGGCTGAATTTATTCATTCTTCCACTGGACTTATACATTTTTATTCTGAGATGATGAAGAGTAAAGTGCAGCAAATTTGACACTCAGTGAGCATCCATGCTTATAACTCATTTAAAGGAGAGAGGAAAGGTGGGAGAGGCCTTACTCTCAAACTCCACACATGATTTTGTATATTTGCTGTATTTAAAGATGCGCCTTTCTACCCCTGCTTAAAGTTGCTCAGGTTGCCTCTGCCAGAGGTTATCTGCAATTTCAAAGAGGCAGAGTGGGGAAGGAGCACCATGCATCCTTGCCTCATGTTGGGTCCTACTCCCCTTATCTCCCAAAAATAACACGGACATTATTAGCCTGTGTCCCTCACTCCCTTGTCTCTGCTCCTCTTTGATACAGTTCCTCCCCAGAAACCCAAATGCATCCTGGGCTGCATCCCCAGCAGCGTGACCAGCAGGGCGAGGGAGGGGATTCTGCCCCTCTGGGCATCTCTTGTGACACCCCACCTGGAATATTGTGTCCAGCTCTGGAGCCCCCAACAACAGAAGGACGTTGACCTGTTGCAGTGGGTCCAGAGGAGGTCACGGAGATGATCCAAGGGCTGGAGGCCCTCTGCTGTGAGGACAGGCTGGGAGAGTTGGGGGGGTTCAGCCTGGAGAAGAGAAGGCTCTGGGGAGAACTTAGAGCCTCTTCCAATCCCTAAATGGGCTCCAGGAAAGCTGGGGAAGGACTCTGGGTCAGGGAGTGGAGGGATACGATGAGGGATAATGGCTTCAAACTGGAATAGAGGAGATTTAGATGAGATATCAGAGAGAAATTCTTTCTTGTGAGGGTGGTGAGACGCTGGTGCAGGTTGCCCAGAGAAGCTGTGGCTGCCCCATCCCTGGAGGTTCAAGGCCAGGTTGGACGGGGCTTGGAACAACCTGGTCTAGTGGGAGGTGTCCATGCCCAGGGCAGGAGGGTTGGAACTAGATGATCTTGAAGCTCCCTTCCAACCCAAATCATTCCATGATTCTATACGGGAGCAAGCACAGTGTTTCCCTTTATGTTAAGAATAAGCCCCCTGTTGTTTCATTTTCCCTTTTCCCAAGTTCTGGCTGCAAGCTCTGCTGGAGAGGACTCATCCCTCTTCATGTATCTGAGATGAATTTGTCTGCCATCACAAACAAGCCATAATGGAGAAAGCGCCAGGACTAATGTAGATCTTAATGGAAGGCCCCTTCCAACTCTAACCATTCTATGATTCTGGCCAGCTGTATTTTTAGAAGGCTTTGAAAATTACTGATAACTGTGTTTGAGGGTCAGGAGGAAATATTTCCTTTGCAGCCTACAGCCTTTCGATGCTACTCTTGCATCCCCAGGAGATCATAATTAAAATAAATCTTTTATTTACTAGTTTGCAGGAATAGTGAGCTCTTACTGCTTACCCCTGCTCCACAGGGTTCAGGACTGTGTTGCGTACTGGAAGAAGGAGTCATACCTATGAGATTTTCAGGCAGGAGCCATCATCCCTCAGAGGAAGGGAGAGGAGAAGATTCAGAGGCTGAGCAAACTCCTACGAGTGGGCTGTGGAGAGTCTAGCTGAGGGTTAGGTGGTAAGAGCCCTTTTGCCACTGATTAATCATTTCAACAAAGTGGCATCCTATCATCAGCTACAAGTGGAATGAGAGTTTGGGAACTGCGCCAGAGCATCCTGGATGGTTTTCAATTTTAGTTTGCTTCCTTTTTTTTTTTTTTTTAGTAGAAGGATGCTTCTGAATTAATAACCTAACAGGTTTTTTTTTTTCCTTCAGCAGATGTCTAGAAAGGAAGAAGATGTGTAGGAGAGGAGGGAGTGCATGCATATAAAAGGAAGGAGAAGAACAAGCTGAGACTGATTTTATTTGATAATTTCTCAAACATCCATTTCTCTTTGTGGAACTGTTGTGAAGTAACGCGTGTATTGATTAGCACCGCACTGTCAAAGCCTTGATTTGGGAGGATGACAAATAAACAAGACATTTGGCTTGCCAAATTATTTTCTGAAACTAAATGAATTGTCAGTTTCATTTGACTTTGCGTGGGGATTAGATAGCACTGAGGTTTTTGGATTAACCAATGGCCTGCTCATTTTTTCAAGTACCCACATTTTACTGCACCGTTCCTGTGCTGCAGTTTCTCTAGTGGTGCAGCTATAGATACCGACTCCCGGGGGGAAGCCTGTATTAACATTTATCTCAGTGACCCATTTTCAGCAGCATGCCTGATGTCTCCACAGTGCTCTCCCCTGGATCACTCACAGTCTCCAAAAATTTCCCCTGTAAAATCCCTAAGAAATCGAAAAGGAATCATGGATTGCAAAGCCTACTGTTCATGTAACCGACAAAAATATTTCACTACACCCCAGTTTGGTCTAAGGAGTTTTCTACAGAGAAGCAGCATCTTTCTCCCAGAAGGATTTTTCCCTTGCAAGGCTTTTACCTAAACACTCACTTCCCACAGGCATTTTGTCTTAGAAAAGAGACACATCAGAAACACTGTTAGATCCTTTGTGAGATTTAAAAGTGCTTTTGTTTATTTCATGCACCAGACAATAACTCCATGTAGGATAATCTACCAAATTACACAATGGACTACATGTATAGGATATACGTAAGGGTTTTTTTTTTCCTTCTCTCTTTTTTTTTTTTCTTTTTTTTGAAGCCAAATTATTTGTAATAATAAGCTATCTTAACTTTCTAGATAACAGCATCAGGCCATGACACAGGGCTTGGTGTTCAGGGAAGTTTTGTGGTAGATGTTCCTTTCTTAGTGCCTGTCAGCCTGGGTTCCTCTTCCAAAGGGAGCCATGCCCTAAGGCACACAGCCTGCCCTGTCCCTCTCCTTCCTGCTCAGGAGGTCGCTGCCTTTCAGCTCATTGTCCCCAGAAGCAGAAAGTGGGAGATCAGAGACCATCTCCTCTGTTGGAAGCCTCTGGCACTCTGCTTCTGCAATCCCAGAGGGAAAAGAAGTGTAGAGTTATAGCTGACACCCATCAAATGCTCTTCCATCTCTCGTCCTTAGCAGCAAGAATCAAGCTTTTCAACCAGGTTTCATGGGTCCCTCCATGGTACAGCAGCAGGAAAACAAGCCTCTCTGCAGGCAGCTGATGTATGCAGCCTGCATGCTGCCCTGGTCCTCATTCCCAAGACAAAGCATGCCTAGAGATGGGAAAAAGCCATGGCAAGACCTGCTCTTCACCAGATCTCAGAACAAAGGTCAAGCCCAATTTATATTATTTTAAAGGATTAGATAACATTGTAAGCAGAGGATGTGCACTGAATATGTCATATTTATCCAAGTGCTTTTACTGCAAAAATATAAGAACCAACCTCAGAAGTATCCTATCTACTTTTGCTTCCAAAGTACCAGTTATGTGACTGTGGCAGCATAAGACATTGGGACCAGGAAGAGCTGGGATTGCTCGGTACACTCGGCTCTTGGTTAATCCTTGCTCGTGTGTTTAGAGCTACTTCAAGGTCGCCACACCTATGGTTAACTCAATCCTAATTAATTTCAGTGTTGCGGTAGCAATCTCAGGAGTTTGCTGAGTAAAGAATACTCAAGATCAACGGTTTTGTGACGCACACAGTGGTCTACAAAGGATTCAACTGAAAATGCATTCAACAAAATGGTGCTGGTGTGTAACTGAAGTTTGAACCGGGGTCTTTAAAAGACCCAAAGATCAACTGCTTAAACCTCTGCTGACCTGGTCTCCCATCCCATGGTCTCTCCAGTGGCTGTCCTTTCCTTTCATGTCTTCTTGTGAGACGAGTCAGCAAAACAGGAAGCACTTTCAGCTCCAGACAGTAGCCTGACCAGTAGCAGAATGAAATGATTGTGTCTTTTTGTTACTTTATAATGTTATCATTATTTACAGGAAGCCCAAAGGGGGGACAGAAGCATATCATGAACTAGTCTGGCATCATATAGATTCAGATTCCACAAGCCTTACCTATACAAACAGGGACTGAGCAGCAGAGAAATACAAGCTCTAAATTCACTGTTTTCTATTCTTCATTCCTTGTACTAGCAGATTTTTTTCAAAAACCCTTTCAGCAACCCTAGAAGCAAGTGGCTATGATACAGCCCGGTTATGTTCCATCATTAATTCTCAGCCCAGGAGAATATTGGCTTACCTACTAAATGTTCTTATTATTAGAGATAAGCAGGGCAAATTTTACGAAAATATATCCAGACGTATATCTAAATGAATATTATGCATGAACAGGATTCAGCTTAGTAGTCCTTGAGGTCATATTCCACAGGCAGCTTGCCAAGGAGATTTACCTGTGGAAGACCTACGGAAATGGCAAATAGAGAAGAGGAGCCCTTTCCATGGAAGTCCAATATGATGTCAAGGGGCTTAGCAACCACCGAGCCTTTGCAATACTACCTGCAGAGAGTGTACTTCGACACTGTCCGTGCAAATCCTCGCAGCAACTGGATTTGAAGCACTGTAGATACTTGGCCACACTATGTGACAGAGGTGACAAATCAGAAATACTGAGCTCAGCTCACATATCACTTTTGAAGAGAAAAGAGTTAAGCTGAATGGCTTATAAAGTAGCTAATGACAAGGACTAGTCACAAAAACAATTTTTACATTATTGTCAAAGAAGAAAATGAAATAGAAGCGCTTTGTGAGGCTGAGAATTTAGTGGGGATTTGGAAGTGCAAGTGTAAGTAAGAAGGTTTTGACTGCATCGTAGGTTTTGGGCTTTGGCTTAACCAATTCAGGACGCTGAGAAAGAGCAATGGGCTGAAGCACAAGAGACTTGAGTTGTTTTGCTGGGCTTTGCTGGCTTTCTGAGTGATCTTTGGTATTTCTCCACTGATGGCAAAAGGAGCGTAGATACCTGCTTTATACTAGACTGCTACTTGTGGGATGGCTAAACTCAGACAAGCTGAACCCCTTCCTAGCTCACTAGTGTAATTAATGAGAAGAAGAAGAAATTTTCAGAGAGGAGATAGACATAGTGGATTTTAGCAACACACTGAGTGAGAAGAAGCCTTTGATTTATTGTGATGAGAAGTGACATTTCCCTTTCAGCACAATTTGTTCGATCCAGAGAGGGTCAAAATTTGAAATAATCTTCACAGCTCCATCTTACAGCAGCAACATCAAGCTCTGGCAATGAAATTGCCAAGATCCTCGCATTTCAAAGTGCTAAGGGCCAGATTTTCATCTTTCCATGGAGGGTCTGCCATGAGCAAACCATCATTTGTGGTTTTTCACTCAGAGGATTCAGAACCAGACCCTGGTTCTGCTGTGTCACCTGGTAAATATAGACACAGGGTGGGAAAGGCTGTCTTTTTGCAGTGAAAAAGAAAGGAGAGCAACAGAGAATACGTAGAGAGATCAGCGCTAGGAGCAACTTGTTCAAGATTCGTTTTCTGCCTCCTTTTGCTGGTACCTTCTCCTGCTTCCAGTCCAGCTGGTGACACCGAGCTCCTTTTTCTTCCCTGCTTCCCATACATTTGCAGCCGATGAGAATCTTTGGCCTGACTGTTTTCCTACTCCAGCCAGGCTGGGGCATGTCAAAGGACAGAAGATTTATAAAGCTGCATTAAGCAGCCACATTAATCAGCAGATTTTCCTCCCTGTCTGAGAGCCCCGCGGAGTGGCCAAGGTGTCCTGGAGCAAGCGCTGTGCTGGAGAGACCAGTGCTGCGGGCTGAAACCCTGGAGAAATGAATGGGACTGATCAAAATCTTGTGCCCTCTCCTTGGGACCAAGGAAAGAATGAAATTTGGAAAGGGAAGGTGGGATGAAGAAGAGGTGTTGTCATCTCTGCTCCTAACCTGCGGTTTCTTTAGAGCTGTAGGAATTTCGGAGGCAAGGAAATCATGAGCGTTTCTGGATCCTCTAATGAAAATGCCAGTCATCCAGAGGAAGATACCGAAGAAGCCTGGCAATATCCCCATTGAGTTATACTATATGACTACTGGAGTCTATGTGCTGCAGTTATTTTTAATCTGTCTCCCATCTGAAATACTTTATTACATTTTTAGAGGCTTCTTTAAAAGCAGAGAAGGCAGTGTTGCTAGAGAGCGCTTTTATATTTTAGGCTGTCTCATGCTAAGCAGTAATGTATGTTTAGGTTGTTATTTTACCTTGCGTTTTTACTGGGATGATGACAATTTCTGTGTTCTGCTAAATTGCACACCAGTCTCCCATAATGCCAAAATGCTTGTATTAAGAGGTTTAGCTAAACAACGCATACTGGTAGATTTGCAAAGTATATTTTAGGTGTTCTCATGGAAGGTTATTTCTTTTGTGCTAGACAAATGTGCTTAGTTTGTCCATGCGCATTTTTTCTCCACTTTCCAAAGCTGCCAGGTGGTTATGGCAATGTTCATGCAGGCAACTTTACTATTCTTTTATATTTGCTTTAAAATAAGCAGACAAAAACTAGCTTGGCCTACGGAGTCATCTGAGTTAAAAACCAAAAGGTGGGGTATAAATAGGATTAAGTGAGCTGTACATTATTTACTCCATTTTGCTTCCTTCAGCACCATACAAATTAGTAAATTATTTTTTAAAATCATGGCTGGATTATGACTTTTAATGTCTTTATCAATTAGTAATTAACCTCTGTTCAACTGGCCTCAGACTTCGCTTCCTGCTCAAAGCATCCGGGAGCTGATACTGCTTCTGTATGTCTACCCTTGCACGTGTAAATCAGACAATTATTAATTCAAATGACCAAGTGGCATTTTTGAATGTACAAGTAACCTCATTCTCACCAGCAACTGCAAACAGAAAATACCAGATGTTAAAATACAGACATAAAAATTAATTTCGTCTTTAAGCTTCTCCCTTTTCTACAGTCAGTCCCATAAAGAGCTTGAGAGCAAGATTTACAGGCTTAAATCAGTACATCTATTAGAAATATTTTTCACCAGAACATGAGCTGGACAAGTATATTAGTTTCAAAATGAACTGACATCTAATTAAAATATAACCAAATAAACCATGGAATTTCAAACACATTTCTACTGCTGCCGTTTCTGAAGCACAGGATGTAGTAGCAGGTTTCTGCTTCACAAGTTTATTTATTTTTGGGCAGTGGTATTTAGGCAAGAAAGAATCTCTTGGTGGATGCATGGGGAAGGATGCAAATTACACAGGTTGGCAAAAAATGTGTGGTCATTCCAGCAGGAATTTTTCACATACTCTTTTTCCTTTCATATCCCAATAAAAGACGGATGGCAACAGATATTTTTCATGGGATCATGGGATGTTGTGGAGCCTGGGTCCATCCCTCAGTAAAAGGTTCTCTATTATCTTCACTAGATAGGAGGTCACGTGCATAATTATCTCCAAGGAAAAGTGAAGAAAAAGGAGTTTTGAAATGAGGGGGGAGCTTGGCTTTAAGATAAATGGGAAAGTAGGAGGACCATGAGTATCGTTCAAAGAGCACAAAGGAGATCTGGAGCGTGTTGACCATGTATAGAGCTCCTCTGGACATCAGTGGGAGGCCAGGGTGAAGATGGAGGACACAGAAGGAGTATCTGTCATGGAGTAAGCCCCAGAAGAGCACTAAATGTATTATTTTTCTTCCTTGAAAGCAGTTTGGAAACCTTTCTAAGAGCAGCCTGAGTTTTGAACTTAGGGCTTATAAAAAGAAGTATAACACTTTGAACTTTGAAACACTTTCCTTGTTTGGTTTAAATCTGTTTAGGTTTACAGAGTTATGTTCCTATACACCAACTAAGCCTCTGTCCTGAAACAGGAATAGCCTGGATTTAAGATGTATTTGCATTTTTTTAATCGGTAAGCAGTCAGGAGAAAGGCATAGTTTCATCACAGATGCGCCCAGATAGTACTGAAACACCAATTCATGGGCTTTATTTTTTTTCTCTGCTACCAAATTTCTTGCAAACAAATCAAAAACTTCTTTAATCGCTGCATACTCCTAGAAAGACATAATATGCAGGAAGTAGGGCATGCAAAGAAGCTGGAATTCCTCAGAATAACTGCATTTAAAGACTCTCAGTATTTTTACTGTTGTTTGAATTCAGAGCTGGAAGAGCCTAGAAATGAAATTACATATTTAGAAGCTCATAGATAATGTAGTTTCTGGCAGGATTTTGCTATTTGAGGAGATGAACAATTATCCACAGACTTTTGATAACCCAGTCCAAATCAATCTTTAACATATAAAGGAGGTGTTTAAATTACACCACTAAGTCCAAGTAAAGCCCTGGATCCATCTATCAGGGGCTTTGGAAATTCGGTTCCCAGATCTCAGTTTTGCAACTTGGATCCGTCTTCTACAGCAGAAATTACGAACATGATTATTGCTGTAATGCGATGTAATATAGCGCTCTAATACAGTCAGCATCCAGGTTTTCTATTAGATGTGAGTGAGTAAGCAATGATAAATACACAGTTGCATGATTATTAATAACACCGAATATGGAGACACACTATCAAGATTTTGATGCAATACCATGAGAGAATGGATATGATTCTCATAGGAATAATTGCAATGAGGGAAATAAAGAGTTTAAAAACTGTGCAGCACTGATTTATTATGGTTATTTTATTCCTTTTGCTAAAGTCTGCTCCTGTTATTGCAATTTCTTGTGGTTTTGTGTACACAGAATGAAGTATGTTGTTAACTGCTGCACTGCCCAACTAATTATGCTTATTTTTGGCACTATATTGCACTTTAATTAAGAACTGTTTGCATTTTCAGAGCATGCAGTTGCCAAAAGTTTGCCTTTTTAATTAAAAGTAAAAAGCAAACTAAGCTGTTCTGTGAGGAATGTGAATGAAGCTCTAATGAACAGGGAAGGACAGAGAAGACGTTCAGACCTGATGAACTTCAATGCCAATGGTGCAAAATGCGACTAATTATACAACAATTGATTGTTTGCCATGTACAAGTAGCTACAACCCTATTTGCCAAATAGACTGACAAGATAGACTAATCTCTCCTCTCATTCATCATAATCGCTGAAATTCTGTATCCCAGCAAGGCACAAAGAAAAGCTGCACCTTTGTGATGTAAATCAGCAATGGAAAATCTACATGAGCTCTTTTCATAACTGAAAATTGAATTGCACAGGATATTCACTAGGAGCAGACACCCCTGCCGAGCTGGTTGGATGTCTCCAAAACATTAAAGATGCTGCCATGAGGCCACACTTGGTGCTCGTTGCACTTAATGAAAAGGTTTGTGCTGCTATAGTGGCCATTGCAGCGTGTTTTTGGAGCCAACCTGGGTCATATGATGACTATAACGCTGCTCCCCAAAATAATGAGTACTTTTTAAACAGAAAATCTTGCAGGGACATGAACTAAATGAAATCAAGAGTACATATGACTGACTGACCCTAACTTTGGTTTATCCAGTGTGATGAATGGCCCAGCAAAAACAGTCTACTGCTATGGGACGCAGTAGATATATTTTTGAGAAAAATAATCATGGCCACCACATAGCAACCGTTGGCTGATATTACAGTATGTCTTACATCTAGGAAATGAGATTGAATTATGTCAGCAAACTCATGGGATAGCTCTACCTACGTGCCTTAGCATTCCTCGGTGAATTTATTCACTATTCCTCAGTAACGTTTCAGTGTAAGTTATTGTCAGTCATCTTTTTTGGCTACAGCTAGCAATGCCACCAAAAACCAGTCAGTGATGGAGTGCCATCAAGTCTACTAAACAGATCAAGAAAAAGCAGGGCTTTTTTGAGGAAGGTTTGGTTGGTTATATGAATATTAAATATTTGTCTAACTTGTCACTTGTATGTCCAGCGGTATCTATCCAGTTAAATGTCTCTGAGGGGTGTAAGTAGCTCATTGGTACTTCCAGAAACATTTTGCAAAAAATCAAAATGGAAGAATGGGGGAAAAACTGTAAAAATCCATTATTGTTCCATGCCAGTTTGGGAAAATCTCATGACATTAAGAAACACCCAAGGAGCTTCATCTTTTACTGTTCCAGGAATAACTTAAGCATTATATTGTGGAAAGTCTTGTCATCAGCTCTTTGGTCCACCTTCAAGTAGTCACAATGTCAAAACCCAGAGGTGGAAGATGATAGGTAGAAATAGCATGCCAGCCTTGAGGAATCATAGAATCACAGAATGGTTTGGGTTGGAAGGACCTTAAAGACCATCCAGTTCCAACCCCCTGCCCTGGACAGGGACACCTCCCACCACACCAGGTTGCTCCAAGCCCCGTACAACCTGGTCTTCAACACCTCCAGGGATGGGGCAGCCACAGCTTCTCTGGGAAACCCAGGCCAGGGGCTCACCACCCTCACAGGCAACAACTTCTTCCTAATATCTCACCTAAATCTCCCCTCTGCCAGTTTGAAGCCGTTAGCCCTCGTCCTATCACTACATACCCTTGTAAAAAGTCCCTTCCCAGCTTTCCTGAAGCCCCTTTCAGATACTGAAGGCTGCTCTAAGGTCTCCCTGGAGCCTTCTCTTCTCCACGCTGAACACCCCGAACTCTCCCAGCCTGTCTTCATAAGGGAGCATAAGATTTGCATTAAAAATACACTAAGTTTAGGAAGACAGTATCTTCATTTCTTGGCTCAGGCCAGCTGTGGTTGAGCCATGGTGGAACAGATGCCCGTGATGTCCCAGGACTAATTCATAAGTCACAGCAGGGACTGGTTCTAGGTGTACATGGGAAATTGAGAGTGCTGTGGCAGAAAAGATAATGTGTGGATATAACCAAAACAAGTTACATGAAATGGGATAAATGAATATGTCTTGGGGAAAAACACAGCTCTAGCAGTAGAGTCAGCAGCCCCACATTCAGAAATGGGGTCAGGATGTATGAGTTTCTGATTCAAAATTAGGGTGATGGACTATGTATTCTCTAGGAGATATGCAAAATCCTTCATGTACCCCAGTAAATTCTTTGGAATTTTCTCTTCTCCATATGTTCAACAGAGTTATGGGGTTTTGTGCATTAACATCTAGAGGTAAATTCCAGGTAAAAATGGGCAGACTGAAAATTTCCCATGAATGTCCTGGTTGAGCTTTCAATGGCACTGATTACTTATAGGAGAAGATTATACCACTTTATCCTGACTAAAATAATCTCTCAAGTTACTGAATTCATTGAAGCTTTTTGTGTACTTCTGTAGAGAAGACAAAGCTTGTGAAAGATATATGGGGTTGGGAAGAGCCAAGTTTTGAAAGGATTTTTTTTGGCAGCCCTTCAAACCAAAACCAACTGCCTATGCCTGTGAGCTTATCCAAACATTGTTCCGTGGCTTCAAACTCCAGTCACCAAAACTGGGTTACTATTTGCTAAAGATACGTATTCGTAGCACAAAACATGAAAGTAGTAATGCCAGATTTATTGCCTTCTTTCAGAGTCAGAAACCAATAGGTTGAAATGAGATATGTTGGGTAATAAATCCTTACTAATTGTGAAAGGCTGAAACTATGTATAATACAGTACCACATGGCTCCCTGGATAAGGTCCACTAAATTCGTTTCCTCTCTAGTAACTATTTTTTCCCTTTATTCTTTCATGTGGACTCTCCACAAGGCAACAAGTTTTCCTGGTACAGCTTCTGGAAAATGATAATGCAGGTCAGAGCATCGTGTCAAAGCATCACCACTTAGACTCTGTACTGTCATAGTTGCAATAACATACTTAGAGTAGAAATGCGAATAGCAGAAACTTCAGCCTCTAACATCTTTGCATCCACTGTCTTAGAAAACAGAGTCAGAAAGGGCATGAGCGGATCATCCTGCCCTTAATTACATACATTCACTATCTCCGCCCACCACAAACACCGCTTCCACCTGTGCATTATTGCCATCTTAATTTATTGTCTTTAAAACCCATTGCCTACTTTCATTGCCAGGTTGCATCCATTGTTAAGTCCTCAGCCCTCCCCTGAGGTAGCTGACATCAATCATGATGTACCTTTCTGTAATGTCTCTACTGCTTGTGTTTAACAACTAAAGCCAAATGCAAATATCAAAGCATTTGCAAATATTTGCTGGGTTTGAGTCCATAAACACTCAGACCAGGCACCCTTTTGATTACTGGGAAGTTTTGAATATTATAGATATTGTCAGAAAAGAAAATGTTTCCCCACAGTGGTGATGAAAGACCCCTGTGGGTGAAGGAGACATTCTGACAAACCCAGAAATTTTCTCATGCGTCCATAGTGACCTGTGTTGGTACGAAGGGTACGTCCACACCTGTGATTGCAGAAGCTCCTACAGGGTTAAGGAGTCATTTAAGGAAACATCAAAATATTGTCAAGCAATTGAGGTGGCCAATTGCATAGCACCCGTACTGATTTAAAGATTATGAATATAGTAAATAACTGCATCCAGTAATCGTCTGCAGGAGGAAAACTGGCATAATTCTACTTTTACATATCATAGACTCATAGAATGGTTTAAATTGGAATGGACCTTAAAGAGCATCTAGTTCCAACCCCCTGCCATGGGCAGGGACACCTCCCACTAGACCAGGTTGCTCCAAGCCCCGTCCAACCTGGCCTTGAACCTCCAGGGATGGGGCAGCCACAGCTGCTCTGGGAAACCCCGGCCAGGGGCTCCCCACCCTCACAGGTAACAATTTCTTCCCAATATCTCAGCTAAATCTTCCCTCTTCCAGTTTGAAACCATCACCCCTCGTCCACTGCAAGTCCCTCCCCAGCTTTCCTGGAGCCCCTTTAGGTACTGGAAGGCTGCTATAATATCTCCCCGGAGCCTTCTCTTCTCTAGGCAGAACACCCCAACTCTCCCAGCCTGTCCTCCCAGCATCTTTGTAGTCTCCCCTGGACCCGCCCTGACAGATCCACGTCCTTCTTGTGCTGAGGACTCCAAAGCTGGAAGCAGTACTCCAACTGAATCTGTCAATGATGGAAAAGTAATTTGTGAAACACAACTAAGTTCTGGAAAAAAGCGCAGTCTTAATTAATTTTTAAAAAGTTTCTTGGGCCTGAGGGATTTGACTGAATCAGGGCAGCAGTGCAACACCCTTTCTATAACAGCAGTCAGCACCAGCGACCGAAGGTGAAGATAGAGCAAGCGTGAAAATCAGCAGTGCAAAGTCACAAGCCGGTGGGGACACTCTTGTGTCATACCCAGCAGCCAGAAGCTGCCGTCTGTCAAAGCACGAAGCTGCGACATACGTGGAGAAGTGTGTGAATGCTTTCCAAACACAACAGCTTGTGGTCCTTCAATGGCCTTTCTGGAGGGGCAGTGGTGTGAGACAGCTTGTGCTGGAGAGCTTGTTTTCTCATGGTCTGGCAAGCTGTAGAGTTAATAATATTTTAGGAAAGGTGAACTATGCATCAGTAAAATGGTGATTCCTCACACTTCCTGTTATATTCCTCACAATTCCTGATATTTACCCACTCCCTTCCCCAAATATTGCATGACAGCAATTACTCAGGAGAAAGGATCCCAGATGAAAAAGGTTTCGTTGTTGCTGGTTATGTTGGACAATCATTAATTTGCCAACGTGTTAAAAAGGGGATAGTGGTACTTCTCTGCAGTGCTCTTAGTGAAGATCACTACAATCAAGTGCCCTGGATATGAGGAATGGGGTGGAAAGAAGGCTTTTGTAGTAAATCCTCCCTTTCTCTTCCAGAGCGAAAGAGAAAAGTTCTTGGAGTGGGGCAGCTCAGCCTTTCTAACTGGACAAGCCAGAAGACACCATCTCTGTCAATTTTAGGACCTTTTCCATGTGATTCCTGTAGTCCGCAGTGGTAAGAGGAACCACCAGCAGCACTTGCATCTATTCTGGGCAGCGAATTCTTGTGCAAGAGGAGGCATATATCACATCTACTTATTTTTCCAGCATTTTTAGATGGTTCAGCAGATTTACAGATTTATCATCTTCATAACACTCTTATACTACTTCCCAAAGCTACAGAAACCAATAGCAACATTTGATGGCCGTGAAATCATATTTATGGGATCCATTAAAAACTCCATATTGGTAGTTAAATCTGGAACCTGGCATAAGGGATGAGAGTATATTGGAGAATTCCCTGTGGAGCAGCATATGTGGGCTCATGTTCATAGCATCAGGAGGCATCTGTCACAAATTTCAGCCCTCCCAAGCAGATCTACTCTGGCATTAGCGTTCAGGAAGCAAGGCACATCCAAGAAAGCATGTGCAAAGATGGGCTTTTAAATAAGTGTTCCTGCTCCCGCTGCGTCAGAAGGCTTTGACTTAAATTTTGTGTGGAGAAGGCATCATGGGAGAGAACAGTCTTTCCAAGTTAGAAGGAAAAAGCCAAACTCCCCAACAGGGAGACAAAGGTGGCTATCACACACTGCCCAGCAAAGCAGAGGTTCTTGAGTAGGGTCTGAGGACCATGTGCCCCGTGACTGTGGCCCACAGACCCGCACTGCCATGGGCAGGACACTTGCTCCTTGTGTGCCCCTCCTCAGGGTGTGCAAAGTGCTTATGGGCTCCGGCAGATCCCACCGACCACTGTGCAAGATGAGCTGTCCTAGGAGGGATTTCACAGCAAAACCACCTCCCAGCATCTAAGTGGCATCCACATGGCAAATAAGGAGCATTTTTGATGCCCCATGTTGGAGGGTTGGAGCACACATGAGTGTGTGCTAATCACCCTTGCACATGGAATTTTTTGAGGGTGGGTTTGTTTCCAAGCAGTGTAGACCTCAGCATGCCTGAGGTCTGCGCAGAAGCTGAGGACTGTGCTCACGAGGCAGCAGGGACACACTCAAGCGTCCACCTTTGCTCACAGCAGAGGAGAGTCAGAGAAGACAGAAGAGCCATGGAAGGGCGACAGGGATGGCTGTATTGCTGCCCTGTGCCACCACCCTACAGTTGCACATTTCACCTGCTGCAGAGCCACACCACCACCTTGTCATCTGTTTGACCACAGAGGACTTTCTGTAGCAGATGGGTTTTGTTGAATCAGGTCAAGAAGAAAGTGCTGTAAACACTGATCTGCAGTGGGCTGCAGCAACCATCTTTACATATGACAAAAGCACAATTTTCCCTTTTAAAGCTTCTGTTTTACCAATGCTTTATCTAATCGGACACCTGATGACACTAAGATAAGTGTTCACTGCTTATTTGCTGCTTCCTGGGAGGCAGAGGCCCCCAACAAAGGAATTTAATCTTCCCTCCACAACGATTTTCATTGCCTTGTAGAGGTGATCCTTGGACCACTTACATTCAGAAAATCTCAGCATCTTGGATGAACCAGTCCTTCAAAATCTTTGTGCCCAAGCTCTTAACTGGGAATGATGCAGGGATACCTTTTCATCAGAGAATTCATCACTCTAATGAAAGTGCCGAGTAAGATGTTCTGATGCCTCCCGCAGAGGTTCACAGCACGTCCTCTCGTGACGGGCTCCTGTCCTCTCTGACGGCACAACACAAACGGCGCTATGACCTGATTCCTTTCAGCATTTTGCTGAGGAAACGCAGGAGGGAGAAGTTTCTCTTTTATTTTAATCACTGCTTTTATCCCCTCTCTCTCTACCTGGGAAGTTGTCGGCTTTCTAAACTATCCAACCCGAGGCAGTAATTTCCTGAGCAATTACCTCTGGTCACAAACTTCTTTCTTGTTTTCCTGGGGCCCAGTCAGAATAGGCATTCAAAGCACTTCTCACGCAATTTTAGTGGCACCAGGTACAAAATTGGTCCCCAGTCTGCAGACACAAGGCTGAGGGCTGCTTGTGGCCACTGTGCATCTTCACTTTTGGCCATGGGACATCAATGCTGCTACTACATCAGCTGCCTGAGCCTTGCTGGATCTAATTCTCCCACCACTGTTGCTCTTGGAGGAATGAGAAGCATAAAAGCTGAAAGCATTTCATCTTGGAGCACGCCAAAACGTGCCCTTCCCAAACTGCAGCCTGGGACAGCGCTGTTTGCCTGCAGCCCTTGGTCAGAGCTATCTTTCTGCAGCACCAGGGATGGGTTTGTGGGCTGATTTGTTCAGAGGAGGAACATGTGAAATGCTGAAAATCAATTAATAGGATCAATCAATCCCCCCGAGCAGGTCCTTCACTCATCCTTGACTAGATGCTTCATTAATTAGAGAGGGGTGAGTTAATGGCACTCACCTCTTCTTCTTTCTGAATCCATTTCATACCCAAGAGCTGTTTGAAGTGGGTATTTTCTTTTTGTGGTTGTGTAAACCTACAGGACAAATCCTTCTAGCGTATTCAAAGGCATTAGCAAGGGACTTAACACCAATATGTTTGCTTTCCCCTTATCTGTGTGTTTCTGATTCCTTTACATTGCTAATATGCTTTTAATTTATTTTCCTTGCTTTGTTTGGCTGGGGCTCATCCTTTTGTTCTCTAACAATAACGCCGGTTCAAAATCCAGACGCCTGCCTTGGCCCCGGCGAGGTATTGACGTTTTCCTTACCTTTTCAATTATTAACCACCTTGCTGTTGCGCTGAATCAAGGTCTCAGACCTTTCATGCGATGCCCTGACAAGAGCCGGCTGCTTAATTCTAGCCTGAAAAGCAGCTCAGGTTGAGATTGGCAGTACCACCCGTCCATGCACAAAAGCTGAAGCGTCTGCAGGCTGGGAAAAAAACTTTATTGCTATATATCAGCCTCCAAGCTCAGTCTAAGCACCAAAACTCGCACGTTTTATGATACTGCATATTGTCTCTACTAAAATCTCATTATATCTTTGTAGTTACCTCATCCCGCTGCGGAATAATGTGTGGTGTTAATGACGCAGCAATGGTAATAAAGTGTCCCTGTGATGATTTAAAGCAAAAACAGTTCTCCCCCTGAAAAAGCCTTATAACTAGCACTTATTTTTATGATGGACTGCTCATTCACTTATTAAACATTTATTGTTTCCTCAATAAAAGTAATCTTAGATGTATTCAATTATTAATATAAATAAGGCACAAAATGTGAAACAGCAGCAATCTCATTTTCTGTTTTGCATTAATCTTCTTTCTTATTCAGCCATCACAAGAGGAGAGGGAAAAAAACCCATATTCAGACTTACTGAAGAATAAATACAGTTGGCACGAGAAAAGCGAAATTCTTATCTATATCTGTGTCAGGAAAAAAAAAAAAAATTAAAACTCCTTGGAAACCCATAATGTTTCCAAATATGTGGTGGAGTATTGTTAGTTTGGTGCCTCTAGCCTGAAAATAACTCTTGAAAACTGAGACTGCTACTAGTGTTCAGCATTGGACTGGACTGCATTGGGGGAACACAAAATAGGACTGAGATAGCTCTGTATTGCACCTGTATAAATACAAACACATACACATATAAATTTATATATATATGCACATCATCGTGTACACATGCACATATTTGGATGTTAACATAGTGTTAGCTTTTGGTTATTATTTCTTACAGCTTACAGCAAGCTCAGATCATTAAAAACTAGGTCTTCTCTAAACCCCTTTGGATCACCATTTGTGGGATGATAGCAAGAACTCTGGGGTTCCTACCTATCAGACGGCCACAGAGTAGCACATCTGCAGGCAGCAGCTGAGGGCACCATCTGCGGTGACCATGGGACCTTCAGGTTGGTTTGGCCCATGGTGATTAGGAGGGAATTACATTCCCATTGCCACTTGGCTGGTGTATTTGAAATAGGTTTACAGACAGTGGCTCCTGTAAAAGTATATTTTTTGTTATAAGTCTTTTCACTCCACATTATCCGTGGCACCCTTGAAAGCAATAACTACATGCTCCTGGTGCAACATCAACTGAATGCAAGTTATAAGCTCTGTGACTCGCACTAGGCAAATTTTCAGGTTTTATTTGAATCTTTTCAGGCTCTTTGCCGAGATTTAGCTGTGATTTGGTAGTTCGGAGTGATCTTTTACTCCAAAAATCACTGGGATAAAATTGGTTTACATTTAAGTAGAAAAAGCTATTTGTTCATGATTTGCCCTCTCCATTATTCCTCCCATTTTGCAGATGTATCTTACAGAGGAAGGTGCTTGGAGGACAGGAAGGGAATAATGTCTTCCAGCTCTAATACTGCCGAAGTACTCAAACTGAGAAGAAATCGTGTGATATGAGAAGAACGAGTTCATGGACTGTTTATTCTAGTCACCTCAATGCCAGACTACATTGGCAGCATGTGCCAACCTTCAAATTAAATAAAAAATTGTCCTTTAGCTGGCAACTGAAGCAAGCAAACAAACAAACACAGAAACCAGGTGACTTGCACTGCTCTAGAAATCTTGTAAATCTATCATCATTTGCTTATGAGGTAAAAAAAAAAAAAATTATCAAACAGGTATACAGGTGATTAAACTTCTGCATACAAGGGCAGAGAAAAGAATAGATCATCCCAAACATGGAGCCATCAAAATTTGAAGAAAAATTTGTAAGCTGGTTTCAGATTTCACTGACATTTTGAAATTTAAAACTGCAACTATATTTCTGAATTTTTTGCTTGTGTGATTCTAACTCTACAGGAGTTAGAAAACAGCTTTAAAAGACAGAGGAACTGTGAAAACTTTCTTTATTTTCCTGCTTGCTTTACCATCAAATTCTGATGTTGAAGCAACAATCGCAGCCATACTTATTTAACACCTGCACAAAGAGCCAGAACTAGCATTTTATTTCACTAACATTACATTAATTATGGAGTAAGGTCTGCTGTCTTAATTCCAAATTAGATACCAGTTCATCAGGATTTAGCCATTTACTCAGTTTTACATGTTGTGGATAAACCCGCAAGTCAATGGAATTACTTGACACTCATGAAATAGCAATATACAGGTTTGGATGAACCTGCACCTTATTTACTATTGTAGACCAAAATACAAATAAAGAACTCTTCAAAAAAACTCTGAAATAACATTCTGAGACAAAAGATGGAAATTTTGCTTATCACATCTTAAAAAAATAAATTTATAAACATATACTAAAAATAGCCCAGCAAGTTGGGCAGACCAAAAGGAGCAGCCCCTGAACCCAGAAGTGCATCAGCATTCGAAAAGGATAATTCCACAATTACTCAAACCACTAAAGTTAAGTCCCTATGTGCTCACTCTCTACTAATGGTCAAAAGATTAGAAGCACCCGGTCATGGAAGTTATACTGTTAAGGATCCCCGTATAACCTGCAGTCATTTACTCATTGCCAGTAGCACGTACAGGATATACAACTGACTATTATCATTCTTATTTTGCTGCTTTTTTTATCAGCATTTGTGTATCACGGTATCACCTTTGTTACACAAGTGCATATGTGGGTAGACCCACAAAAAGGGAAAGAGAAAACAGCTAAAGAAATGGAAAAGATAAAAATCCATTTAAGTCAAATTGAGTTTTTATATAAGAATTGGCTTAATCAGGTGAACCATCTATTACTACTGGAGGAGGAAAAAAGTCTGCCGGAATGACAAACGCAACTTTAGCTATGCACACTTGTTTTTTTCAGAATTTAGAAAAAGAAAACCAGATATTAATGATAGCTGGTTTGAAAGGGGAAAATGTAGTGTACATCACAACTGGGAATCATGAATACATTTGCCATTGCACTGTATGCAAAGGTTCCTTATTCCCAATGAAGGGGTTTAGCGTCATGAAGAATGCATTTAATCATACTTGTAAGCTAAAGAAAATCCCACATTTCAAAATAACATGTTTAGATGCAGAGATGGGCACAGAGAAGCAGATCATTTAAAAAGGGAAGTGACTCAGTTATGAATAGCAATATTTTTCACGGTTTAAAATGATTATCAATGGACTGATTTTTTTTGTTTTTTGGCTTCAGAGATATTGGATTTAGGGGAGACAATCCAATTGGGAATCACAACGCATTTTGCCTGTGAAATCTGCAGTTTGCCTGTGAAATCTGGAGTCATTTCTCAGATAACCCGTTGCTTGATACAACAGAAGAACATGTACAAAGAGGTGGGCAATTCTCACCTCAAGAGAAACTGTTATCTAAAAAGAAGGGGATATTTTGCATTATTTCATTTTGAGTATCCATTTGAACATTCTTGTTGTTGCATAGGCTCCATACAGGTTAGATGTCATCTTTATCACCTGAATTTCAATTTGTAAGAGATAATTAATTAAAGTACCAATGGAGGGTTGTCTTTTTTTTTGTGTGTTGGTTTGTTGTTGGGGCTTTTTTTTCATTATCAGTCATGGCCTTGGAGTGGAATACGTTTTGAAGTGGTGGTAAAATTCTTGTCAAAGGAAAATCTGTATCAGATTGCCGGGATCAATTGGATTACCCTCTCATCAAACTTGTTAGGACACTTGACAAGTCTGAAGGCACAGTACATGCTGAGCGGCTTTGAACGGAGTATTCTCCGGGGAGCATACGCTCCACAGGGTGCAATATTTTGACTGAAAAAAATTCATAAAGCTTTTCTTTTGTCTTCTTATGCCAGAATGTGGTCATTTCCTTTCTTTGCGTGAGTCATGTATTTGTGAAGCTGTTTCTAACAGCTGATGGCTGGCTCACGCTGAGCTATGAAATGATTAAAACAGCCTTGATTCTTTGGACAATGATTAACTTCAGCAAAAAAAACCCATGCAACTCATGGAGCTTGCATTAAATTGCAGCTAAAAAAATAAAAGAGAGAAGCTATTAGAATCAGTATTTTTAAGTATTCTTTGGAATAAAATACCGATCTATTACAATTAAATGGCAGGATCGTTTGAACATGATGTGGCCCTGCACGTTCTCATTAACACCATCATCAAGCCTTTCAAATCATACGCACAAGGCTTGAGAGACCAGTTCAGTGTAATTGAATTCAAGGCAAAGCCTGCAGACTGAAGAGGCTGATTACAGACACAGCGACAGAAGTGTGAAACTACGGAGCATTTGTCTAACGACTTTTCAAGGAATTGCTGGCGAAGCTGCTCTTCAAGGATGGCAGAAGACTGATGGCAAAATGTACGTGCCCGCTATTGACTGTTTGACTGATAGCTCGGTGCCAAGACACAAAACACATTAAAACAGCTGCAAAACTGCACGATACATGTGTTAGGGAGAGAACAGAGGAGCGCGGAATGTTTCTTTATCATAGCTAAGGAAAAGTGTGTCTTGTTTCTGAGCGTGAGTGGTTCAACACATTATGCCTTAGTAACAAAATGTTCAAGTCCAGTCTTCATTTAGAAAACAGACAAGCTGGAGTCCACCTTCCCAAATCCAATATTGTTTTACAGGTTTCCTTGTCTATGACGGTCTGCAGTAGCAAAAACTTTGAAGCAAAAAGCGATTCGAAACAAGCAGCACAGCCTTACACTGCCCGTGGATGCTAAATTCCCACTGAAGAGCGCTGAATCCAGTTTTTAAAGAAAACTACATTTTTGCAGAGCTCCTTTGTGATGTGCTTGGCCAAAAGTCTCAGAAATAGTCTGTGGAAAGTTTTCCTTTCCACATTTTAATCTCCAAATATAAACACATTTCTCACCTGTCAAATAAAGTGGTGTGTTGCTATGATATGCTAAACAGACACTTAAGCCACTAATCTCTCTTTATAGTAATTTAAGCACCAGACAAGTTCCCTAGCAGTTTATGTGGCTGACTAGACAGGACCGTACAGCGAGTATGTCTATCAGGAGGGAGTGTGGAGACTAGTGTCCTGGTTTAATTAAAAGACAAGAAAATACTTTGGTCAGGGCTGGAGGCAAGAGCTGAATAGGAAAGAACCCAGAGAAGAACTGGGTGGAGAAGGTGAGATGTACGAATGATTTTTTTGTTTGTTTCTACCTAAAATACATGTCCTATGGTACAATAAATTCTTAGACAAATATAGATTTTATTGACTTTTAGCGTTACCAGGGCCAGAGGAAAAGATAAAGGTAACATATGATACATTTCTTTTAGGTGGAAATAACAGCCAAGAATTTGGGGAATGGTTGGCACCCAGCAACCTTCTCAAGGACAAATACAAGACAGGAAAAAGTGGTTCCCTGGCCACCCAGCCTGGGTGAGAGGTTCAAGGGATAGGTGTGAAGAAGAATTGCGGCCACCAGCCTTCAGCAAGGTCACCACTGTCCTCCCCATCTGGGAGGTCTGGGGGAAGTAAGCACAGAGCCTGCAGCACACGTGCTGATTCATGGATTTGGGTCTTGCTTCCCAGCAGAAGTCTCCTCACCTGCTTAGTTACCCCTTTTCCGCTACTAAAAGTTTTATAGTGAACATCAGTGCAGAGACAGGGCCTGGGAAATCTTCTTTGTCCTGCTGTCAAACGCAGAGAAAGAATACAGCCCCACAGCCAAGAAACTAATTTATTTGATTTTGAGCTTAATTCTGAGGATCAGGAAAAGTTAAACAATCACAAAAACCACTTAGTGTTTTTGCTGATATAAATTCTAATCCAGTGCTGCACCATTATTGTTTTAATTTGTGCAAGACAATCTGCTCTGTTTGATTGCTTCAGTGGAAGGACTCGGGAAGATGGCAGAGCAGGCATCCATCTAGACTACAGTTAATATAAAATAACTCATGCCTCAGCTGATTTGTTGCTGGTAAGAATATGAGCACCAGGAAGAAAGATGTTCTGCTTGCTCGTAGTATAAAATACTTACCTTTTTTTACACATAAAACAACCTCTAAAGCTATCAGCTGAGAGAGGACTACCATGCAGGACATCAGCTGAATTTCATTTTGTTCTTGATTATTCAGTTTGCAGTCGTGGGTAGGAATCCTGACACACAACATCAGGAGACGCATGCCAAAGGCACCTCTGAACGATGTCTGGTCCATTGCTCTCTGTCCCTCTCACCTCCAGCAGAATCACTCCACCTATGTCTTTCCTTACAGATACACATTGGATATTTGTCCTGGTAGTGGATGATGGAAGTTCTAGCACTTCCCCAGATAATTTTGTAAGAATAATTCCCATCCTACCATTAGACTGCTTTTCTAATTGTTAGAAATACACTAAGTTTGTCTGGCTGAAGAAGTGGTAAATTATATCCTTTTCTGTCAGGATTTAAGCAGTATATTACGCCGGGACCGGATATCCTTCCTAATGTTTCCTTCCTTATTTTAAGAATCATAGCAGCTCTTACATGAAATTCAGGACAAAATGAGCCATCCAGAGCTAATCTAGCCAGAGCAGCAATCTTAGCCCAAGCATTGCCTTTAACACCTGCTCAGCTCTTTCCTGGGGGTCATTGGTGGGTGACTGGTGTCCATCCCCCAGATGAAGTCCCTGGACAGTGAGGTTACTGTGTCATGGGCTGAAGCCCATGAGTTGACCTTCAGGATCTTTTTCTCCTTCTCCAGGGCAGAGCCTCTAGAACCCCTGGGAACCCTCATAAGGTACTTCACAAACATCTTCGTTTCAAGTGTATCAGGCATCCTTGTTGTCAAGGATGCTGATGAAATTTTGCTGGTCTAATCAGCTGAGGATCTGGCACAGAGCCTGTCAGATTTGGCATGACGTCACATTTTTTTGCCTGCCTTTGGGTTTACAGCACATTGGTGTTGTACAGCTCTTTTTGTGACTATCCTTCCCCGACTGTTGACAGCTCAATGCAACAGGTCTGAATGTGATCTGATTGAATGATTTCAGCCATGCAATGGGACTTACCGCTCTAATTCTCCCACAGGCTGGAGATTTTCTGTTCTTTTTGGAAAACAGAGAATCTAATTTTTTTCCCAACAAAAAAGTGTAATGGAAGGGCCATAGTTCCAGCTGAAAACCTATAAGGACTATCAGTGTGAGTTTGCACCATACAAGGCAGAACTCCATCAGGAGAATTTGTAGCTCCAAAGATTTGGTATTTTTCTATCATACAACATACTCTGGAGACACTCTCCAGCTCATCCCTTGTAACTGGGCTGTATAATCATGGCCACACAAGAGTGCGCTGATGCGTCTTCATCGCTGTCCCCATGGCTCGTGGTGTCTGTGACTCCTCAAACATATTGGCATCCATAGCTTCACTTACTGTAAGGGACATAAATGGATGGTTTCCACCAGAAGCAGTGTAGGAGAATAACCAGCTCCCTAAAGTCTGGTTTCTCCCAGCCCTGAGAGGTGAGGCACCAGGACCACAAAACATCTGGGAGTCCTGCTCACTCGCAGCATGCTACAAATAAAATAAATAAACTACCTACATACGTATCATCAATGATAAGTAACTCCAATCATTTAAGTATTTTTTTTAGTGGTAATATCTTAATCCCATTAAGTGCTTTTTTTTCTGTTACGAAGGGCTTTTGGTGAAGAACAAGCTATCATGGACTAAATGTTAGGTAGGCAAAGCCAACCCTTCCAACCAATATTTCTATGGCAAATGGGGCTTTTTAACCCTTTTCTCTCTGTACATATCCCTGGACAGATGAACAAAAGAAGTAAAATACTCGTGCCGCTTGCTAACCCGAGAGGCAGGGAGATGCTCAGCGTAGCCAGGCAGTTACCCCAGGAGCAGCCAGAGCCTCAGACCCCGAGTCTGAGCCTGCCCCGCTGCTCCCAGGAGCTGCTCTGTCCTGGGCCGTTGACCTCAGGCACATTCCTGTCATTTGGCTGTTCTCCAGAGCACACTTAAACTTCTCAATGTGGCCTTTGGCTTTGGACACATTCGTGAAATTTTTTATTCTGAGGGTGGTGAGACGCTGGCCCAGGTTGCCCAGAGAGGTGGGAGATGCCCCATCCCTGGAAACATTCCAGGTCAGGTTGGACAGGGCTCTGAGCAACCTGGTCTGGTTGAAGACATCGCTGCTCATGGCAGGGGGTTGGACTAGATGGCCTTTAAAGGTCCCTTCCAACCTAAACCATTGCATGATTTTACGATTCTATAACAAAAAATAATCTCATTTTTATTATAGTGAATCAGTAATATGGAATAAGTATAAAAGACACTCTCGGTGGGCAGCATTTCCTTAGTAAACCAATGTATTAAACTTACCAAGAACTTCCCCAGCTGATTATCTGATCTCTTACTGCAATGATTCCAGCAGCTGTCAAAATCAAACATAAAGGGGCTTTAAACCACCTTTTTAAAGACTGAAAAGCATTTTCATAGATTTAAGAGTCCTTCAAACCCAATTATCGAATCAAAATGCAGTTGCAGCCACTCTCTCTAACATCTCTTCAGAAGTATAAAAACACCCATGTATAACTAATCACTCATCAGCTTGCATAGTAAATGCTTTCCCAGCGTGCGCTTTATGACAGCATGTACGAATTAAAAGTGAAATGCGGTTCTTAGCATTCACCTATAGCCACAAAGAAGGCTATCATGTTGCCCCAGCTGCAAAAACACGAGCCCAGATCCCACAAGCCACGTGGGGAGCTCTCAGCAGGTGAAGCCAAGGGGGAGCTTATCAACCTGCCCACTGGCTAAGACCCTCATCAGCAGGTGTAGAGATATATATATGAATGTATATGTATATAAATGTCTGTGTATATGTATATTTATATACTTATAAGTGTCCATGCGTATAAATGAGTGGGTGGTTAGGTAACGCTATGATGTGATTAGCAGCCATGCCAGTAGATAATAAGAAAGCTTATGTTTTTTCAAAGCAAGATTCCCAGCTTGGAGATGCCAGACATGTCCCTCCCTCGCTGACTTGGAAACCTGGCTTAAAAGCTTGAATAAGCAGCAGCTAATATCAGTTTTTAATAGCTAGCTTCCCTGCTGTCAGTACAGCTCCGTGGATTTACACTGTCTGACGCTGCTGTCCCCTAAATGCTTACTCTAGGGAAAATCTCGGCATATTTCACGTATTTATTACTGTCATATAATACTACAAGGAAGTTCACAGCTGGTGTGAATTGTTGTGTGTCTGTGAAGTTAACATCCAGGTCTTTTCATAAATGCGTATACATCACCTCTGTCCTCACGTATACATATTTATATCTAGCACGCAGGAATACCGGTTTGGTTCAAGTACCAAATCCTCAGCTGGTATCGCTTGGTGTGCTTCTCCTCATCTGTATCATTAGATATGTCTCAACCTACTGCTATTCTCCTCCTGCTTATGTATTAGTGTTGAGGGAAGTAAAAATATTGCAGCCCATAAAGGGCCAGATGCCTGAAGTGCAAAGTGTTAGTCATCCTCAAAGTGTACAATGGCATAGTTCCCTAAATTATAAAATACTTTGATTAATTTCTCAACAGGCTATTTTTTGATTTATTTACTTATTTTCGTTACTACATTTGGGTCTTATATTAAAGCCAGACTAAAAAAACCCAATGTCTTACCTTATTCCTGCTTTTAATTACTTGTGCCTGCAAATAATGATTTAGGCTCCCATATGTATTTCTAGGAAGCATCATTATTTATTTCATTTCTTTCTTTCACTTTGTCTTGCTCTTAAGTTTGTTGTTGTTTTGCATTTTTTTGTGTCTTTTTCTTTTTCCCCAGAATTCAGCAAAACATTTCCTGTAGAACTTTTTCTATTCCTGCACCATCATCATGGCAAGAAAATAAAGTTCTTATTAAAAGCCACGCAACTTACTTTTGCTTACCGACATAACCTACTTGAAAATCAATAAGAATTAAATTCTGCACATAAAAATAATATTAGAGTTTTACAGGGTTTCTTTAATGCCACATTTAATTAATAATTCTAGATTGCTTCTGTAGGTTTTTTGGCCATCCCATAAAAATGAAAGAAAAAAAAAGTTTAATGAAGTAATTATTAGAAGAGCAAACAGTATCAGAAGGGACATTTGTTTTGCAGTATAAGGTATTTTTGCCCAAGGAAAGAAATAACAGAAGGTTAATTGAGGAGGGAAAAAAAAGCTGCTGGGCAGTAGACAGGCCTGGAAAGGTGAGCAAGAAAGAAATCAGAGTAAGAAGTGATTTAATTCAGTGCAAAGGACTGCATGCAAAATAGGCATAAGGAGCTGGGTACCAAACACGATCCACTTGTTCAGAAATTATGCAGAGAGGGGCTGCAATAAGGACAAGGTCAGAGCAAGTGAACACAAGACTTCTCTAGGAATCAAAGATTTTCATTTGGGGACTCACACTTCCCTGGAACCTTTTGCTATTTTTTCAAAATAACAATATTTCCAAAATTGTCTGGAAAAAATATGACAGATCCCTGAGCACTTCACTCTCAGGGCCAGGAGGGCATTTTCTGTCATGACAGAGCTGAGGAGAAACCAAAGGGATGTCCAGGACAGAGAAGGTGCATCATTGGCATGGAGGGACCGGAGGAGTGTCTGCCTCTTCTCTTTAGGCACAGACTGATCTGCAGAAAAAAGGAAGAACAGAAAAAAAAAGAATTGTGACTTTCTCCATAAAACACTGCTTCTGAGGTCTCTCAGTCAATTAATATCCTTTGAAAATATGGAGGATTTGGATCATTTCCTCAGGCTTTGCTGGATTTTCCTCTCGTGAACACCACCCCTGCCTTGGTCTGGCTCCAGTGACTTCGGCAGAAATACTGCTGATCTTCATAAAAGTCGGGGCATGTACGTACACGCACGGATTTTCTCCCGGGAAAGAGTTCTTTAGTCAACATGCTACAAAGGCCAGAAATTGAAAATCAAATTGCTTTCTGCTCCAGGTAGCGCAGTAGCTGATACTGGGTTTACAGTTTCAAAATGCCTGAAAGATTAAAGCCATTACTCTGCACACTCCCTCCAAGTGACAGTGGTTGAGCCAAGACCAGACCCCATCCCAGGCTGTTATTAACATTGGGAGGGTGGCTCTTTGCCTAAGGGACAACAGAGGAAAGGGGGCTTGGAATTTTATTTTGTTTGGGGTTTTTTTGGTTTTGTGTTTGGTTTTGTTTGTTGTGGTTTTTTTAAAATTAAATAAAATTTTGGAGAGAAATGATGGAGAGAAATTGTATCTGATTCCCACCTCCCATTCCGTTTTAGTCTTGGTGGTGAAATCTAATACCTCTGATGGATGATGCCGATAGCAACCACCCCACTAGGACAGCCCTGCATGCCGTGGTCCCTACATCCAGAGGGATGGTCTACACGGGCATGCTTGGAGCCCACGGCCTGAGGTGATGATAAATAATTTGCTAACCCTCTATGTTACTAATATTTCAGCTACTTTTACCTTGAGCTTGTGTTTGACTATGTCTTTGCCCATCGTATACTGATGCAGCAGCATGATAGAGAGGCTCCTGACGTCTCTGCAAACCACTCCAAGCCTGAATATATTAGGAAAGACTAATTTTGGTTTTTCAGATAGCTTAATTCAGAGCACAACAAGCATGATTTTGGCAGATCAGTTACAATCTCATCCCATGGGTCCATACCAGGCCACCTGAGAAGGATGAGGCAGGGTATAATGGCCTTGGTAGGGTTCACATGTAAGGTGTTGTTGCTCTGGGGTCCAAGGAAGCTCGTGGAGAGCTGAGTGTGCTGCTGTGGCATCCTCTGCATTGTATGCCTGCAAGTAGGCCAGGCAGACACGGGGCCTTTCTATGTGAGATCCCTGTAAATAGAGGCCCATTAGAATTTGGCAATTTAATGAATGGGAAAGCCATTTTTCATTAGCAATCTCTGAATGAAAAATATCTAGTCATTATCTCCATAATGAAGCTAAATCAATGAGTGGCTTTTCAATCCTAATGTTAATGGGAAACCCAATACCCTGCCTGAGTATTACGTTAGGTGAGTACTTTGCTGCGGCAACTCTAGGATTTGATAGTAAGCTGAAACCAAGGAGAAGGGGAAATGGCAGAGGGGAGGAAAGTTGCCTGAGAGGAATGTAAATTTGTGGTTCTTATCTAGAATTTTAAACCATATTTGTACATGTAGGCTGATCTTAAATGACATGTTAGTCATTCGTGCTCTAAACTAATGTATTTAATGTGTTAGACCGGTATCTTCTCCTTCCAGATCTTTTTTAAAAAACCTCTCATGGCAAAAGCAAAGAGTCCGAGAGTTCAGTTGAAGTCAAGGACAAACTGACGAAGACAGGAGACAATCAGTCACAACTTGGAGGTACCCTGTACACTACCTCAGGAAAGCGATCAGCGCTGCTCTACCCGAATCTATATAAATAGCAGCCAGAGCCAGTCTTGAGGAAATTAGAATCATAGAATCATAGAATCACTTGGGTTGGAAGAGAACTTCAAGATCACCGAGTCCAACCACAAACCTCTGCCAAAACCACCCGTAAACCATGTCCCTCAGCACCACGTCTACCTGTCTTTTAAATACCTCCAGGGATGGTGATTCCACCACTTGCCTGGGCAGCCTGTTGCAATGCTTGAGAACCCTTTCAGTAAAGAAGTTTTTCCTAATATCCAATTTAATCAAATTACTGTTGCTGCAGATGAAGCGCTCAAGAAGAAAGCAAGCTGTGGAAAAACTGAGACACAGAGCGGTGGTTGGAAACCCAAGCGGAGACAGAGGTATGATTTTGCTTTTCTTCTCTTAAGACGGGAGAAAGGAAATCTTGTTTTTGTTGCTGCTGGAAAAGCCAGAGACCTTGGGGTCCTATAAGAGGGGATGGGAGGGCGATGCAGTGTTGTGGAGGGAACACGCACACGGAAGAATGAGAAACATTTGGAAAGCAGTGAGTGAAGAAAAGAAAACCAAAGGTGAACCTTAATCTTCCTTTTTTCATTTATTTTTTTTTCAGAAGAAACAAGCAAAATCCTGCACTGCGAAGCAGAGAGAGAAGGCTCCAAGGAGAAAGTCATGCGTGGCCAAATGATGGCCAGGACAATGGGACCACGGCAGCCTGGGGAAGGCTGGAGGTGGTTGGCACACTGGCAGGCAGAACTGGAGGGCGAGGAAGAAACACCTTGGGGAGGAATTTCGCCTGGCCACAACCAGTGGCTCTGCCAACACAGGTCAACACTGAAGGTAAGGCAAGCTGCTACAGATATGGTGTCCTTCCAGTTGTATCACTGTTTTTATGGCAAAAAAAGCTGCCCCCAAGCTGCCTGTTTTTAAATCTGTGCTGGAAAACTGTTTTCCGAAAGTCCATTTTCTTCCTGGGCTACTGGAGCTGGCTCAGATTGGCAAGTGTAAATGCAGTGTGGCCCACAGTTTGCTCACCTGTACATCAGGGTTCACTGGCTTGTGTGCTACAGGAAAAAAATCCTTTTGGCACAGTGCTGCAATGCGTGGCTTTTATAGCTATTGCATAACTCAACTTCAATTCAGCTGTAATTGAACACGGAGTACTTGAACGCTGTGCCTGTCATCAGCTCTAAGTGCATGTGAGTTCTCCATTCATGGGGAAAACAGAGTGGCCTTCTCATCTTTTGCACTAAGAGGAGATTTTACATATTCTGGAATCCATGGGATAAACTTGGCATCAGTCAGCTGTTAAACCCTGCTATTTTAAAGTGTATTTATATATAAAAGGTAGTTCTCACATAAGTTTTCAATTGCCCACCTACTATAAAGCTGCTTGTAAAGAAAAGGGAGGGAGTACTTAGTACTTTTGGAAAAAATCCATAGTCCTTTTAATCACGGTGATTGTCACTGCTTACTTACATCAAACTGACACCGAAAGATTGCAGCCCTGTCGGATAGCTGCTGTGCATAAGAACAACGCTTCTCGAGGCAAAGATCTTCTATTCCAGCCGCAGCGTTGCTCCGCGGTGTAATTACGCAGCGGTGCCTTGTGCTTGAGGACTCCCTCTTCAGATCAGCTGAGACCCAGACAGAGGGAGGCTGTCTGCGGGGGTGAAAGCACAAGATGCAGGCACCAAGGAGGAATTTCTGACTACGCGCCCTTCTGTTGATGCAATGAGCAGAGGAGGACTGGGCAGAGCTGGGAAGGTTCCCACGGAAGTCGGTGTTTAGGGGAGACTGAATGGAAATCTTCCAGTCTCTAAAGAAGGAGGATGAAGGGGAGGGAGAAAAAAACCCAACCCTAATCACTCAGTTAAACCACATTGAAGTTGTGAGATGTTTCAATAACAATTGATAATAACAGTCTGCCCAGGGTTGAGACACCATCCCTGGAGGTATTTAAATGCTGGGCATATGTGGTGCTGGGGGACACGGTTCAGTGGTGGACCTGGCAGTGTTAGCTTAACTGTTGGACTCGATGACCTTAAGGGTCTTTTCACCCTAAATGATTCTATGATTCTGTGTTTACAGACATGAAGTATCCCTTGGTGAGAATGTAGGCTGTGAATAGCTGAGCAATGGCCTCCTGGGTTCTGCTCAGAAGAAGTAATGGGAAGAGATGTTTGAGAAGACAATCTGTATTCCACAGGCTTATTGCTACGTACGCAGGTGATGCAAATTCAAGATGTGATGATGGGTAAAGACACAGCACTAAGAGACTGGAGCTGAACCTGTTGATGTTAGGAGCCGTAGCTGGGTAGGAAATGCTGAAGCAAGACCAACCATAGTCTCACTTGTGAGCCAGCCATGATGGCTGGAAAGGTCAGAAGTGCTTGTGTGTACTGCCTGGGGGTGATGACAAAAGAGCAGGAGTTCATGCTGCTTTTCATGGATGTAAAAACAGGTTTTATACACAGAGAAATGACTGAAAATCTGATACAGGCAAGTCCCACCTACCCATGAAGACATTTATCTCTCCAACCTGGACGCTTCGTGAGAGGAAGGAAAAAGAGAGTTACCCAGTCCTGTCCTCTCATTCCGAGCATTAGCAGCCCAGGTAGAGGCTTGCTCTTTTTCTTTTCTTGTTTTCTTTTATTCCTTTGAGTTTGTGATTCATAGCTAACCCTTAACTACGGACAAGTAGAGAGGATGTTGCAATATAGACATCTCTAAGATGACAGTCGTTTCCTACCATGTTGCTTCAGGAATCCCACCATGAGGAACAGCAAGGAAAGCCTTAGCGCACCCTGGACATCCACCCATTGGGTGAAGGCTGAAGTTGAGAGCGACCATCAGTCATCAGACATGGCTGTGACGGCTCTGTGCTGTGCTTTGTTTTTTTCTTTTCTTTCTGCATATTTCCCTGAGGCACACCTCTGTGCTACTCCAGCTCTCCAGCACACATCTGAGGTCAGTCCCGCAACCTGCTGGGACATCTTCCCGATGGCTCCTCGGCTAGCTAGGGACATCTGCGCTGCTCCTGTGTCAGCACAGCTCGCTCATGCACTGCAGGCTTCTCACTGCTGGTGGTGCAATCAGCAATTACTGAACCAGTTTTTGCAGAGTCACCGGGGAGGTTGTTCATCTGCATGTATTAACTGAAGGGCAATCCAGTATACTGGGGAGTCAGACTTTCCCCAGCGAAGCTGTGTAAATATAACTCCAAAGGATTCACAGACATGCTGGGAAGTTTCCTCTGGGCCAAACAATATTTTTAATTCGTTGATAGCATTTTAATTTTCTCATGATGAAGAACCTCTAAAGGCAACCACATTGGAGAGTGAGAAAGGGTCAAGAGGCAATTAAGAAAGGAAGATCTTGCTTTTCACTGCTAGGAAAAACAGTTAATTAGATGAAACAAGTGAAAAAAAGAGAGAGAGAGGAGCTGAACTGTAATTTGGAAGATTTAAAAAGCTTTCTATCAAATAAATTGATTAGCAGACTAATCATAATCAGGACTCTTGGATTAGCAGTTAATTTGTGAAATCAATTAATAGTGGTATTTTTCAAATCACAGTTTCCTCCCGAGCACAGGGAATTCATTGCAGCATGTTTTTAGAGATAGCAGATGCTGGATTTGGGCTGTGGAATGATTCCCTGTCAATATAACAGCTCTGTTGCACCCTGCTTTCAGGATTTTTATTTTTAGGGGTTTTTTGTGTGTGAATGGGTGTTGACTAAGTTGTTTTAATTCCTTTCTTGTTGCCTCTGCACTTTTCGCAGTTTTTTACATTAAAGAACAAATTATTCTCCCAATAACTTTTGAGTGCTCTCTGCTTGGTTGGAGGGTTCACGTCATAATCTCCTCCCCCGAGGCTGAACAGCAATTTCCTGTGCTATGAAATAACAACTGAAAACTTAAAGAGAACTTAGTGGGATTTTGCTGTCCTCGTGCTTCAAGGCAGCTGGGGCTGGGGGTGCTACAGGAGGTGAACACTGGGAATCTGGGATATCCCACTGACTTCTACCATCCCTGGGGCTGCCCCTGTTCTACTCATTGTGGTGGGTCTCATGGGAAACCAAAGAATGGTGGTCAGATCCAGGGGCCACAGGTAGTTCACTCCTTGCAGGGTAACTGCACGTTGCTACCTATTAATTAACAGCATGTATCATACTACATAACTCTGTGAAGTTAAACTAAACCTAAAACACATTTTGGCAATAATTCTGTGACAGTCTGACAAGTGCTGCCATGGCTAAACCAAACTGAAATTATCTCAGGCCATGACAGATCTGGGCAGCTCTTGACACCACAGGGTGATGCCTCGACATAGCATCTGTCGTGGTTACTGCAATGCCAATGGCCCGTATTTTGGGCTACAAGTCCATGGTAGAGTTCATAAACCACTTATCTGAGGACTGTGAGTCTCAGACCTTGTATTTATCATTTCTGCTGACTCCCGCTGTTGAAAACACTGATTTAGCAGAAAACTTTGTGGAAAAATGACAGGAAGATGGATGAGTCCAGCAGTCCCCATGCTCCCTGGGGTGCCTGTGCCTGCAGCAGCAGTGGCCAGTGATGTGCTTAGCAGGGAAAAGAGCCAAATTTCTAGCTCTTTGGGTGCCCGATCAGTCAGTGGGCTACCCTAAAAAACCAGCCTGGGCAGCAGGTCGGCCAGCTCTTGGGTTTTCATACGACGCGGGAGTCTGGTGCCAATCGGCACCGATAGCTGGGGTCAAACTCATCACACCCTTCTCTTTAGGGGTCAGTTCCACAATGTTGGTATTTCTTTAAGGCAGACATCAATCAGTTGTTAAAATGCTACTAATTTCAGCTACGATCCCCTCCCTGGCTGCCCTGCAGGCAAGTGCATGAACGCCCATATCAAGCAGCCAAGGAGATGCAAAGATTTGGAAGGCCATGATGACGTCAACAACTGTAATTTTCAAAATGAAAAACAACCATTGTTTTTCCATAATAATGGAGCTGAGTGTTTGGTGCTCAGATTGTAACAGGAAGTGAGATTTAGGCTGTCACAGGCCCTTTAGAGGGTCCTGTGAATATATGTGAAAATAAAAGGATTTCTCATTAGGGTGATAAGAAGACTTTTGCTCTGCTTCTGTTATCCCTTTGTTATTTAGTGATCTCATCTCTGAGTCTGCTGTTCATTGGTAGAAATCCAAACTGTTAGAAAAAAATTAACTAAATTCAAAGTATTTTAAGACATATGTAAAACTCAAAACTGCGCCATTTAGTCAAAAAACAGAAAGGCAGCAGACGCAGACAGGTCCAAGACAAATCCCACTTTGAAACTATTGCTTAATGAATTCCCCAGCCCGGCATTTCTCACAATGCTTCAATCCTGACAAAGAGAAAAGGCAGCAACAAGATGTTTTAGGAAGTTCCAGACTAAAACAAAACTAAAGACGGCTGTTTCTCAAAATACTGTCTCACAACTCTCATTTTATAGTTGTCTAGTTCAAATTGCTTTTTCCACCCATGGTACATAAGGAATTTTACTGTGCAAGCTGTTCAATCTCATATGCCTTTTTTTTCTAGTGATAAACCACCCTCACTGGAGCATCCAGTATATAGAAGCCCATTGCAAAATATTTGCTAAAGATGATGGTTTATCTAGCATCTGTATAATTATTTAGAGAAAACGGGTGTCTTTGTCATTTCACATCTGCCAACTCCTGTTACTAACTCTTTCTTACCTCACGAGTGCACTAGAAATGCTTCAAAAATGTTCATTAAAATTGATTTTTCTGTCCAATTTTATAAACAATGAAAATACATGAATTATCTATGTCCTTTGAGTAGCCTTTTGTTTTCCCCACAGCAGAATGCCTGGGCAGTATGACCTGTAATAAAAGCAGCACGCTGAAATGAAAAACAGCAGCAAGCTACCGTGTACGACGCCAAAAATAAGGGAATGAAAGGCATTGCACATAGGATGTTCAGGAGAGTTATGACATTTATATATCAAAAAATTGTGGTTTATCATTTTACATGGTGAAATTATAAGTGATGTGACAGATAAGATAGAGGACACATTGATAGAGGACACATATGACACATTTTGCTCTATAACTTCACTGTTGTGAGCGGAAGTGTAGGTGCTAAGGAAGAGGCAGAATAATTTATAATGCAGCTTGCACGTGTATTCCCACCCGCATACGCTTTGTAAAGCCAGTGACACCTATAGAAATTACAACTTTTGAGACAAACTTCCTAAACTTGCTCTGCACATTTTGGGGTAGATAGAAATAATGACTTTAAAATGCTTTGTTGAAAAAAAATTCCCTTCAAATTCCACACCCCATTTGCCCACCAGGTTTGTGGGTAGCTGCACGCTTCATGGGCTGGGTGGAAAAGCCTACACTGAACATTGATTGCTTTGGCCTTCCCAAAGGATGCTGTGCCCACCTTACCACTAAAATGAATAAGTACAGGCAACTTGAGAGCATCAGAGCAAAGACTCCTGTTGATGTAAGTGATTTTTGATCTCATCAATGTTTAGAAATACTTGAAGGGAGGGGGCCAGGCTTTTTTCAGTGGTACCAAGTGATAGGACAAGAGGCAATGGGTATAAAATCAAATGTAGGAAGTTCCATCTGAACGCGAAGAGGAACTTTTTTCCTTTGAGGGTGGCAGAGCCCTGGCACAGGCTGCCCAGAGAGGTGGTGGAGTCTCCCACTCTGGAGACATTCCCAACCTGCCTGTACACCATCCTGTGCAGTCTGCTCTAGGTGGACCTGCTCTGGCAAGGGGTTGGACCAGATGATCTCTAGAGGTCCCTTCCAACCCTTAACATTCTGTGTTTCTGTGATTTTGGCTCACTCCTTAATCCAGTTTAACAGTATAGTTGACGTGGACTCATGCATTACCTCTCACTTTAGCCCAGATTATGAATACATCATGAATTAATTACGCCAACATACTCATTTCAACTATTCTTAAATTAATGATGCGTTTGACCAGAGGACTTTACAAATCAGGACTGCAGAGGGATTATGAATCTCATTTGGCTGGGAGAAAAGGCTGGACCTGAGTCATGAGGGTCAGCAGTCGGTTACTAATTGCCCACTCCAACAGGCCGGGTTGTTTACTTAATCTGTGTACAATGTGAGACTCTTATCCTAATTAAGTAGCTGCTGTTTCTCTTTAGATTGATCTTAAAGGCTTGTTTAAACCAGAGATAAACAACATGCCATTACGATGTGATGTATTGTTCTTGATAAATGATACCATGTTATTAATTCAGAAGATGAATGCCAGCTTCTAGCATGGGGTTTTTTCTGATTTCATAGTTGTTACAGATGCGGGGCCCTCTCAGTCACACAGCTCCATTTCCTGCATGAGAGGCAATCAACACCCCTCTGGCTTCTATGTTATTATTATAACTATTTATTATTATTATATTAATGATATTCTATTCTATTCTATTCTATTCTATTCTATTCTATTCTATTCTATTCTATTCTATTCTATTCTATAACGATAATAGTGTTAACAGTAATAATAACAAGAACAATAGCAGTAACAATAACAACAAATCTTCAAAAGATATTGAAATGTGACAAACTGACAGCTTTAAATTTTATGGCTGCTTTCGCCTAGCTGGCGGATTTCCAACACTATGCTTTTCATTGTGCTTAAATAAAATTGGACTTAAATAAAAATCCTCTAACAATTAATGTTGATCCTCCATTAGATCGTGTGGGCCTGTTTTTTTTCTTTTAAATTTCACTTTAGTGTTGATTCAGCGAGGTATTCAGGAGTGTTTTGTAACAATATGAATGTGAATTTGCTGTATATAAATACACTTAAAATAAGTGGTGGAGCAAACCTGGGCTTTTTCTTCAGACCTGTGTGGGAATGTGTGATGTATTCAGCTCCCCCCACTTAAACATTATTTCTGAATTTTGCCCCAAGGTGAATTAATTCCCAAATAGAATATTCTTCAAAGTTCCCCATGTCATGTCAGCAGCTCTTTAAATGCACATATTTTAGATATATGCATTGGTTTCTTGATTATGAAAAAGTGTTATTAAATATGTAATAAAATATTTATGCAGTATGACTTTAAAGCTAAGAATATTAGATCACAAGAGATTTCTCTAATTGAAATAGTCTCTGTGTGTAGCTGGAGTCTAATTTAAAGTGTGCCTAGCCTACTTAAAACTTGAAACAATAACATACAGATGACATCTGATCTGTATTGCTTTTCAAATACAAGTGATTGCAATACTATAAATTGTTTATTACGTGGAAAATCAAATAAACTCTTTCCATTCAATGAATGTTGTCATATGTGTGACTTGATTATTTGTAACTTTTTATAATGTGATTAATAAATAAAATGCACATGTATGCTAATGTGCACACACACACACATTCATACACCTTATATAAATACTAGTATCAAGGCCAAAATTTAGTGAGATACTTTAACAGATGCTTAGAAATAAGCCTTTGAATTAACGCTCATTTTTAACTGTGTTCTCAGTCCCATCATGGTCGATTTGGGGGTTTTTTGGAGCCAGTTTGACATTACTCATCTGGGTACTTCAGCCTCAGCCTGTGCATACCTTACAGCCCTTACAGGTGAAGAACATTAAACCAGACCAAAAAAAATTTAAAAAAAAAAAAAAAAAAAAAAAAACTGCCTAGCTGGGAAGCTCCATAGCAGAACTGCAAGTTAAAAAAAAATAGTAACCTCACAGTCGAGGCATCCTCTGAGACTTGCAACACCTAGGCTGGCCCCAGGGTGGGATTCAAAGCCCAGAATTCCTGGAAAACCTTCCTTCCCACCCTGCAGAGTCTCAGCAAGAGCTGAGCATTGCTGCGGCTGAACAGCAGTGGCCAGCAGCAGAGACAGCCACTGTGATACATTTGGCCTGGAGAACAGGTATTTAAAATCTTCCAGAAGATTTGATGGATAAAGTTTCCTGTCTTGTTTCTTTATGCGTATAGGACCAGTTCCTCCATTGACATAAATCAGAGTAGACCCGTTATCTTCAAAGGAAGGACAATGAGTTACCTTCAAACTAAAGTTGCCCAAAATGCCTTGGGCACATCAACCAAAGGAAAACCATCACTAGGATTGAAAGCAACCCACTGACTCCATCCCCTTCCTCCTCCTCACCACCTACTTTATACCCCTGTGTGCAGTGGGGTGGTATGTTATGGTACCATTTAACAGCCACTCGTATTAGTAACACAGATGCTCAGGGTGGGATTCACATGTGAGAAATGTGGATGCTGGCACCTTGAGCTAGTTATCAAGGCTCCCTTCACAATCCATGGAGAGAAAAAGACATTTTTGGTGGAGCGCTGTCATCCAAACACATGATAAACTGCCCCCAGAGCACTTATTTCACTCCTCTGAGCAAGAGGAGAGCTGTGTGACTGCTGTGGAGACGTGCAGTGGTGGGTGAAGAGTCCTGCTTCAACTGCTTGGGATCCCTCTGCTTAAATCCATGTTGTAACATGGATTCAGCTCCTGAGTAATATACTCTGACAGTAGAGCACAGTTGTCAGATGTTTGGGAAAGAATAGCTGCTCCAACTGGCATCAAAAACTGTAAGGCGATATAGCCTTTGAGCCAAAAAAAAGAAAATGTTTTCAGGGAAAAAAAAAAAAAAATACAAGGATGAATGCTCCATAAAGATGAGTGATGGTCTCTGGTGTCACCCGAAATGGATGAGCAGAGAGATAGCATTGTTCATGAGTACGCAACACACAGAATCGCTGGGATCTGAAATACGGTTCTGTACTTCCACCGCTGAGCACAATGAAGGGAACCCAGTGACAACGTTTCTGTTAATAGGAGAGGACTTGTAAGCTGCAATCAGAGAGTTTCATTGGCTCATTGTCAAAGCAAAAAGCAATTGGAATACCTGCCCTGGGGGGTCCAACCACATGGTCGGCATTAGCGCTTGCAAGGGCTCCCCTGGAATAGTGATATGCACCAAGAGGTGTTTTGAAAATGTGCCTCAAGGTCTCCAGACTTTTCAGCTCATTCTGGAGAGAGCATGTGATGGCAGTTTTGGTGTAAGAAAGTACAAATAATGAAATCTTTCTCTGTTTTGATCAAAGGGAGACTATTTCGTTGTTCATCTCCAACAGACAATGTGCTTTCCAAAGTCTCGGAAATCCCAAATCACACTTAAAGGCTCAGTATTTAAGTAAAATCTCTAGATGAATCAGCAAGGGAGAAGCCAGAGTCCCAGGATCTTGTGATTCTGTCCTGTATCACAAACCGAATGGAAGCTGTGTAGTCTGTGGTTCAAGAAAGGATCGTAGATAACTCTTTTCTAACAGATACACATCTAACCTGTGCTCCAAGACCTCCAGAGTAGAGATGTGATGACCTCCACCCGTCTGTTCCGCCACTCTATTACCCTTCATACTAGAATGGTTCTTTTGCAATGACTAGCCCAAATCTTCCTTTCAGCATCTGAAAACCATTTATTCTTGTTAGACCCTTTCTGAGAAAAGAGAAATTCCTTTCGTCTTTCTGCTTTTATTTTTTTTTTAAATCTATTTGAAAAATTCCTCTGAAATCAACAACCACTAGCCACCATCCATCCACTTTTGCAAACTACTAGGGATGAATTTCTTAATGGTTGTTTCAAGGGTTCGTTGTCATGCATCCATGTGGTGAGTCATCACTTCATCCCTTTGAGGAATCGTAGCCGAAACATCCACTGGGACCAGAACAGACTGCTGGAAATAAAGCTTGCAGCTCCAGACTCGATTGCTTCTTGTTAAACATTTCCAAGGTATATAGGCTTCTGGAGCTTAACCAGATCACCTATAAACTAAAAACAGCAACAATAAAGAGACTGGAGCATTGCACAGCTCTATTTAACAAAACCAAGCCTTTTTTAATGACTCAGTAGTTAAAGCCTCTTAGGAGGCAATCTCATGGGTTTTGCTCTGTTGCTGATCACCCCTTAACAAAACCGTGTTCGACAGCGAGTGAGCCAGTGCGGAGCTCTGCGTTTCTGATCCGGGTGAAGCAAAAGCAGAGGCATGGATGGTTTAACCAGGAGAGAGGGGAGCAGGGGCTCAGCTGACTGTAATGGAGACACACCAATATTTAATCAGCTTGAGCCCCGGCCCAAGGAGCTCTATTAACTCCGTGTGTCGGAGTTATATGTGCACACAAGTGATCACCACTCTGCCCTTCTCTACCGAGAGATGATTGCCCAGCAAATCAGTAAATTGACTTTCATCGGAATAGCAAGGCACGGTGCAACACCTCACAGAGAGGAGAATTTGGCAATTATGAGCTCCGCCTGCTCCCAAGCATGTCCCTCACCACCTCTGATGGTATTTCACTTATCGAGACACAACTTTGCACTCCATTTTGCAATTCAGGAAACGAAAGGTAGCACTATCTAAATTATCTTTGACTGAATAAAGATATTGGCCTGAAGAAGGTAATCCAACATCAAAAGGAAGCAAAAAAATTTAAAGAATCTCACTACATTTAAAAACAAAAAAACCCACCCACCAAAAGCAAATAGATTGAGAATGTTTCCTTTCTTTTGATATTTATTTATTCAAATACTGCATATTAGACACGGCAGTATTTTCTCATAAATGACCCTTATTCACATTGTTGTGACTTCATTCTTAAGAAAATTTCTGAGATGAATTGTGTCCTATACGGTTCAGTTGCCAAATCTCATGATCAACTTACAATTCAGAGAAGCAGAGTAAAAGTGCTGAGTATTGTTTATGAGCACCCGTTCTCTAAGCAAGTGATTTGGGCTCATTTTCCAAAGTGGGACTTGCTTTCTCTCAAAGATTCAAGGAACCAGCATGGTAGATGGGAACTGGATTCAGGAGTTTGCAAAGGTATTCTGGTCACTAAGTAAGTGTGTTGGAAGGAAAATGTAAAAATTGCACTTCTCAGAAACCTCATTTAACATTTTCTTCCCTTTAGAAACTTTTGCCAATATACTTCATGAAATATGCAACTTCTGCAATGATTAAGATGAAACATGTATCCTTAAAAGCAGCACCTGCTCACAGCAGAGCTAAGATTTTCCTGGGATAAGGTTCATCACTGATGTGTCAGAATTGGTCATGATTGCCAGTGCCATTGAGACGACCAAATTTTGAGCCATCTGAGAATGCCCTCCTGGGCTTCTTGCAGTGCTGAGAGGGGGCACAGGGTCTTCCCTAGGTTGAGTGTCCTGCTCCAGGGGGAAGCTCAGCTGTGAGCTGCTGGTCCTGCCCAAGGTGTGTGGCACCAACCACTGTCTCCCCTCCCAGCAAGCAGCTCCAACAGAAACTACCCATCTTTGAGGGTCAAAGTGGAGGCCAAGACCCAGCTCTCTGCCCCATAATTTTGCTTTCACAGAGATAAGTGGACTTAGATTTGTTGTAGCTCTTTGATTTGTAGTACCTACAACGGCACTCAGAATCATAGAATCACGGTATGGTTTAGGTTGGAAGGCACATTAAAGACCATCTAGTTGCAAGCCCTTGCCCTGGGCAGGGACACCTCCCACTAGACCAGGTTGCTCCAAGCCCCGTCCAACCTGGCCTTGAACCTCCAGGGATGGGGCAGCCACAGCTTCTCTGGGCAACCCTGGCCAGGGGCTCACCACCCTCACAGGCAACAACTTCTTCCCAATATCTCATCTAAAACTCCCCTCTTTCAGTTTAAAACTATTGCTTCTCATCCTATGGCTCCAGTCCCTGATCCAGAGTCCCTCCCCAGCTTTCCTGGAGCCCCTTTAGGGACTGGCAGGGGCTCTAAGGTCTCCCCGGAGCCTTCTCGTCTCCAGGCTGAACCCCCCCAGCTCTCCCAGCCTGTCCTCCCAGCAGAGGGGCTCCAGCCCTCCCAGCATCTCCGGGGCCTCCTCTGGCCCCGCTCCAACAGGTCCATGTGCTTCTGCTGTTGGGGTGCCCAGAGCTGGACCCAGTATTCCAGGTGGGGTCTCCCCCGAGCGGAGCAGAGGGGCAGAATCCCCCCCTGTCCCTGCTGCCCACGCTGTGGGGATGCAGCCCAGGATGCAGGGGGGTTTCTGGGCTGCCAGCGCACGGTGCCGGCTCCTGTTGAGCTTTTCACCCACCAACGTCCCCAAGTCCCTCGCCTGGGGGCTGCTCTCCAGCCATTCTCCGCCCAGCCTGGATTTGTGCTCTTCTCTGTAGGGAGAACACAGTTGCTGGCTGTGCAAGTAAATGGGTATTTTATAGATACTTATTTTTTTCATACATATTTCAACATTTTAGCAATGTATATATTTCAACATATTTCATAGGTGTTTAACAAAGTGAACTGATTCAAAGGGCTCTGCATGTTACTGAGAGTCAGCCAAGCAACCCCCAGACTTCCCTTCCCATGCTGAATGAGGGAGAGCACAGTCGCCTGTGCCCCACCACTCCCTGCCAGTCCACGACCTGCTGTGCAGCCTGTGTGCTCCCATCAAACCCAGCAATGGCACCATTACTACAGCTGGAAAAATGGCAGCTTCAGAAGTTGGCAGAACTTTTGTCTCCTAGGTGGTGTCTTAGGTATGATCTTGCCGTATGGGCCAGTCATACTCTTCTTACTGGTTATTTATTTTTTTTTAGTTCAGTGGTAGGTACAGGGTTAAACACGGAGCCATTCCCAGCAGTGCCAGGCAATGCATGAATAACCCAGCAGCACGCTGTTAACAGACAAATCAGATCCACAGAAAAGCTGTAGGAATTAATGTCACCTCCATTTGCTAACCATTGATGAAGGCAGACAGAAAATAAGTGACTTGCCATAGGTCATGAAAGTGGAAAACCTATTGCACTCTTTGCGTCTCAGTTCAGTGCCGTAGCACAAGCTTGTTCGTCAAGTAAAAACTTGCTTTTCCTTCTTAGCCAGCGCAATGGCAGGATCAACGCAGCATAAAAAAATCTCCTTTTTTCTCATGCTCCATCTGACCATTGTAATAAATTACAGTGACTTGCAAGATGCTGAGAAATAAGGTGGTAAGAGGAGTACCAGATGTACAAGCTTCTTCCAGTGCTACCAGGCGAGGCACAGACCCTGTGGGAAAGACCCCTATCAGCTACCCCCAATGACTCTCCAGGCACTTGAAAACATACAGCACAAACTGTATTTTAATTCATTTGGAGAGCATAGAAAAGAGGAATTTTGGTCTTTGCTTGAATATAAATGTGAGTTTCTACGTACAAGCCCTACAAAGATTTTCATTCAGCATTTAGGAGTTAAATCAGGTTTTAGGAAACGCTCTCTTAAATTGGTAAATAAAAGAATTCATAGTTATTTTTAAAGGCTTAAAGAATATGGATCAAAGATGTGGGATATGTGCATACTATATCACTGTGCTTTGGTATTCTTATCTTCCTGCTTTTTAAATATTTAGGCATTGTTTGCTCCTACAGTTGCTGTAGGATATTGAATCATCTATTCCACATTAACTTTTATGTAGCACTATTCCTGAAGCACAGAAGGCTTTCATCTACAGAAAAAAAAAAAATTGTATCGATAACTAAGCTTCTTTTTGTAAGTTATATTAAATCAAGGCATTTAGTGATAGCATTAATGATTGTGCATAGCCCAGATTAGGTGAGAATTACAGCAAATCCAGCTATTCATGTTGTCAAATGTGAACATTCACTTGCCCTCCTTAAAGGCTCCTTCTTAAAAACAAAGAAAAATGATGATCCTTGAGCCTGTAGACTCCACCTCCATAAAAAATCTTAAAACTGCTTTGCAACAGTTTTATCATGGACCAAAGGATCACCTGAAAAAAGCTACTGGGGAGCTCCAAAGCTTCAAATAGTGACACGCTGATTTAAAATCTGTAAAGAGGATGGTCTGTCTTCCTATCAAATTAGCTTCTTTTTAGACAAGGGTATCTTAACTACCCATGTGCATACCTGTTGTTTTAGGGCCAGATTTCACATATTTTATTCAAACACTATAGCACCATATTTTGTTTTCAAGAGGATTAGTTACAAAGCAACATATTTTTCACTGGAGGAAAATACTTGGTTAAAAAAATGAGTTTCTGACTTGGCATTTTGGGTTTAGTTTGCTTCTTGTTTTGGGAGGGTTATTTGGGGGAGAACTACACACCAAATTAATGAATATAAGTAATAATAATAAAGATTTACATTTTTAAAAGCGGTGGTTTTCACGTTGTCCTTGAGGGGCCTGTGATTGCACTAATGTGTTGTGCTAGCAGCCTCAAAGGGAGCCTTCCATGATGATGTGCTGCTGCTGATTCCTCAGAGAGGAATTTCATGGATTGTGGTGAGAAGGCAGGACAGGCTGCACTGGCCAGATGCAGGGCACGGCCAGACCAGCGTAGAGACCAGCCAACACGTAACTGGCCTCTTCTGTCCCCTATGCCCCTATTTCCCCATGTGTGCTCCTCACCAAATCACCTAAATCCATCCCTTCTCCTGCCTTTAGTTCCTCCCCGAACATTCCATAATCAATCCTGTGCAATCCCAAGACGCCCTTCCCCTGCATCCCCTAACAAGTCCCACACCCCTGGGCAGTGACCCTTCCATCCCAAAGGTGTTCCAGCATTGACTCCTCCTCATGGAAGTTACCTCTGGCCCTTGGGGCTGAGGGTCCCCTGGATCAGCCCAGGGAAGTTCTGGACAAGGTGGCTCATTCTCAGCGCTCATCCTTAATTTGAATTCCCCTTGCCCGCCTTTGTGCTCCGGTGGTCCTCTGGGCTTGTGGAGATGGGCCTGATGGCCTGATGGCTCCTGGCATGGACCTGGGGGCATCTAGCTGAGCAGGGTGTTATCTGGGGTCCCCCCACCATTGTCTCCCCTGGTCCTTTGTGAGTGTGCAGATGAACTTCTTATCATCCAACCTAACAAAATATATCTTCCTCCCCAATTTTTTACGACCAGATTTTTTTTATGAATACTGCCTGTCTGTTTGGCAGCTAACTTATGGAATTCAAACTAGCACACAATAAATTACAGGGAAAGGCGTATTCTGCCCCAAAGCGTTTAGGAAATCTTTTTTTGCTAGAAGACGATCATGACGAGGTATTAAATTTGATGTGCCAATTTGACCAAGGGAGGGTAAGCTGTGCCGGCAGAGGGTTGCCAGTGTGAGGGAAGTGAACATTTTTCTTGGGTGAAACATTTTTCTTAGAGACTTTTTCTCTGCAGTGGCATGGCTTGAGCAGCTCTGATCACAGAAGTAGTACAGGACTGCCTAAGCTCAGCCAAGGGGGTTGCTGCACAAGCTGATCAAGCTTGTCTAACTGTATTCATAGAATCATAGAATGTTGTGGGTTGGAAGGGACCTCTGGAGATCATCTGGTCCAACCCCCTGCCAGAGCAGGTCCACCTACAGCAGGTGGCACAGGTGCCTCATCCAGGCAGCCTGGGAATGTCTCCAGAGTGGGAGACTCCACCACCTCTCTGAGCAGCCTGTGCCAGGGCTCTGCCACCCTCAAAGTAAAGAAGTTCCTCCTCATGTTCAGATGGAACTTCCTATGGTCAAGTTTATACTCATTGCCCCTTGTTCTATCACTGGGCACCACTGAAAAAAGCCTGGCCCCCTCCTCCCGGCACCCTCTCTTTAAGTATTTGTAAGCATAACATGGATGCATATTATTTGTAAGCATAACATGGAATATTACATTTCCATCCAGCAGAGAATCCCCTACTGCTGCAGTGCCCATATTCAAAGCCATTGCTCTTCCATTTGGGTGCTCACTGGTCCTGTGGAGGTCATGATGTGGGCTTCCCTCTCCAGCAAGAGCCCAAGCAGGGCTGTCCATCTCTCTGGTGGCCATAGCAGGGTGAGGGACATCATTTCAACAGTGCTAGTGGGTGACACAAGACTGGCACAGATACACTTTGTCCTGGGCACCATCTGGTTGGGGCATATTCTGTTGTTGGTGCTGCACAAAAGACCTTCAGCTCCTTGTCCCTCTGCTGCTGGGCGCTCACTGCAGGTGGCCAGCAGACTGGCTGCTTGGTGTGGTACCACTCATGGGTGCAGGCTCACGAGCCAAGAGCAGAGGAATGGGAAGAGCAGAGTGGGTGCAAGGACCCCTTTGGGGACTGCATAAGGTCCCTTGAAGTCCCAGGTGGTGAGACATTGAGATCATAAATTAGTCATATTGCATTTCAAAGGTGCTTTGATTTTGCCGTCACTGGGGGTGTCACTGGAAAGCTGTTCGAGAGCTTCGCTGCTCCTGGTGTTACAAACCTCTTTGTAATCTGCAGCCTGAGTTTATATAGCCTGTTTAAGCATCAGGAGGTCATGTATCTCGCTGTGACATTACAGATAGTTTGCACTGTCGACCTGAGACCTTTTAAAGGAAAACAGAGTGCTCTGCAAATGGCTTCTCACCGGCTGTCTCTGCTGGGACTTATCTCTGCAGATGCAGTTGTTTGCATCTTTCCATGTTTGATCCCATTTGGGTTTGAATGCCTGTCTGTCTGCCTGTATGTGTTCCTCAAAGGCACTTACGCATGGCAAAAACTCCCGGCAAAAACTCTCAAATCCTCCTGCAGGAGCCACCTCTGCCTTGAAAACCAGAATCCTTCCCACCAGGAACCAGCGGGTGCCCTGGGCTGCTGACATAGACCCCAGTGATTCACCTGGGAATTATGTGGACACATCTACCACAGCTCCCACGCAGCTGGAGTTTGGCAGACTTTACACATAATGTGAAAAAGCCTTACCATCAGAGGCTGTGGTTAGTCCTGGCGTCGAAGGCAGAGTGCCGATGGAGGGACGAAAGCAGCAGCCTGTGTGATGAGGTCACGATACAGGAAATACCACCAGTATAGCATGGAGATCACAGTCCTTTCTGGGCCACTCCATTTCATTCATATTACAGAAAAACGCTCCCTTTACAGAAGGCCAAATCTATGGAGAATGCACGAGTCATCAAACAGAAAAAAAGCATGTGATGGTTTTTTTGAAAAGCTAAGAGGCCTTAGCATGCTTGGCTGAGCTATCAAGAAGCCACCTGGAGCAGCTGCTTTCAAACATTTGTATTTTTGCTCTGATATCTCCAGTATTCAGGAAAGAGCTCCCTCACGGTTTCCCTCTTCTCCTTCAGCTCCACCGCAACGTTGGTGTTGTGAAGAAGCAAATATAACCAGGCCTCTGCTCTCCATGGGTCATCAGGGCAGCTGTGACAGAGAAAGACCGTGTTAATCCTTACAGCCGCTGTTTTGGGTCCCTGTCCTGGTAATGCTTCTGTACCTGCTGGAGTAGGGCAAGCCCCTGTTGTAGGCTTAAGTACTTAATTTTTCGCAGGGACTGGAGCCTAAGTCCAATGTCGTCTCACTCCTTCTCTGTTATTATCACTCATTTATCAACCCAGACAACACTTATCCTTGGCAATGACCATGAGGAGCCCCCTAAAGCTCCTACAATGCAAGTAGTACCGAGCTTCATCTCTGACAAAGGAATGAGATAGGCATCTGCTGCTAATGACCTTCATTACACATTAATTGTCTCTATATTTGAAACAGCTACGGCATTTAAACCTGTCACTCACTTTCGACTTCGTCACCTCTTGCAACTCTTCCAATTCTCTTTCAGCATGACAGTGCTTTCCGTGGCAGTAGCAACTGCTTTCCCTACTTTTTCCTGGCTTCCCACCCCCAATGTTTGGAAATGCAGCTTTATGACTTTTAACTTCCTACCCTGAATATACACTTGAACTTATTTAAGAAAGTTAATCAGAAAGGAGACTTTCCCCATTGTGGAAAATTTCCTGATCAGAAATTCAAATGAATACGTATTTATTCATTCAGATACTCAGGCATGGGAATCTCTGCACTTTGAGTACAAACACAAAGACGTTTTTATTTTAATGTCACTTCTGCAAATTAACATAGTCATATAGTTTTCAAAATTAAAAACTCAAAGGATTAAACCCAACTGGTAAACATGGCTTGGAAATCATTTTGTGTCCCAAATATTAAGATTACTAAATGTAGATGAAAGAGGCAATTCCAGAAGAAATTTCTGTTCCTTCACGACTAAAGAAGATAAGCCTTAACTATATGTGCATGCAAAAATGTAATATGATTTATTTTCCAACTGATGAAACTACTATATATTGCTCTAGGTCACAGAGCAATGTGACACAGAGCAATAAAACTCCAGGGGCTCACATGCTGATGATGGCTGTAATTATTGATTAATTCTGTTTTAGAAAGCTTGAAAACAAGTCTGTCTTGAAATGGGCCGCAACATAATGCCTCTCTCATTGCGTGAAACCCAAATCTACCCCTCATTAGAGCTGCCTGAGGTTTTCAGACTTGCCAAGGGATAGATGTCATATCTGGTAGGGGGGAAATGAAATTAATACCTTCAACTTCGTGGAGAGAATTTTAATAAGGATTAAACCAGGCTGTTAAAAAAACCCCAAAACACCATAAGGAGGTTTTCCAACCTGAACACAGATAGGAGGTTCTTGTGGTTTTTAGAGGAAAACAAGCTTCTCTCCTACACAATCTTGTTAAAGTGATTACTATTTCATCCTTATATACGAACAGCACCTGGAGGCAAGTGCCCAGCTGCGTTTAGCACAATGCAGACAACCAGGCAAGGCTGGTCCCTGCCCCTCAGGCCCTGCAGTTCACAATCAAGATGAGAGACACCTGACTTCTAACCATTTCCCCCTGCTGAAAACTCCATCACATGGTGGGTGGCATCACCTCCTTTGACTCAAGGGATCTATTTCAATTAGGAATCTTGTCCTTTTGCTTTTAGAAAGAACCAGTCAATGTCTCCATGCTGGGAATATTGCATACCCACATGAGCTATGCTACAATGGCTGGCAAGGGATGAAACAGACTGCCTTTTAACTGCTATTATAGGCAGAAGATACCTCCTACTAAGAAAATGCCACTGGATGCATGTATTACCAAGAATAGAGTGTTTATGTTGGTCAGTTTGAAACCACGAGGTGGAGAGCTGCAGAAAAAAACCCGACACTGCTCAGATGGGAGGATATTTTCCGCATCGGCTTTACCTTACCAAAGGGCTGGACGCATGGTGGGGCCATGCACAGCAGCTGTGTCAGGTGTCTGAACTGCACGGTAGGACTTTCCTTATGAAGCAGACTCGGAAATGCCTGCGGCTTCACATTCCTCCCTGGCGCGAACAGAAACTGCTTGCTGTCACACGGGGGACATGACGTCTCAGAAGAAGGACTCTGGCGCACGTGGGCATCATACTTGCCTTCATTTATCACAGAGGACATAATAATGTTGCTGAGATAACTCCTGGATGAGTGCTGCACCACCAGAGTCTTAAATCTGCTACTTAACTGGTATTCACTGACCATCAGCTCTGGGCTCATTGTGGTTAGGGGGTTTTTGGGCCATGCTTCAGCATCAGGGAGCTTTGGCATCTCTCTTCTTTTCTTGTGAAGTTTGGAGAGGTTTAGAGGGGTAACTTTCACATCTTTGACCTGCGGTGGCACAGGGCTTAAGAAAATGAGTACTCCACATAGAGAGAGTATTTGCGCACGTATAAGTTTTTGTTTGCATGCAGAATCACGAGCATGACCTGACAGATATGAGTTTAATATGTGGGGATGTTTCTGAAACGTAAGGTCTGAGTGTAGGAAGTAGCCTGAGTTCCATTGTCTTGAGAACAATAAATGTTTCAAAAATTCAGGTTGTTTATTTTCAGTGAGTCGGTGAGTTGAGTTGACTTGACAAGGATGTTAGCTTGGATGTACAGACAGAAAGGCGCGTAGTTTTGGGACATCAACTTTCAGTCGTCTGTATGTGAATGGTCTGCCACTGTGACCTTGCACGCTTTGCTCACCTACCATCACCTGTCCCCTCCCCGTCCGCTGACAGCAGCAGCAGTCGGTGATTTTTTTCATTAATGTGGAAAAAACCCACTCACCCAATAACTAGCTAATCTTACACTGTATCATGTAATGATTAAGTACTTTCCCTTCCAACAGTATTTTAGCAGTAGCTAGACTATTAAAAATTAAGAGGATACTGACCTGAATGTGGAGCCAGCCTATTTGATAAGCTTTATAGCTTCTGTGGCTACCTTGCTAGAAATATCTGAGCTAGCTATGTTGATATCACTGCTTATACTGATGTCTCCTTAGATTTCCACAAAGCATTTGGTACCACCTGACCTTCAGGTCAATGACTAAGATGATGTATAGTTGGCGTGGCAGTTACTGCGTGAATTAAAGCCTTTCTAGGTGTCAGAAAGTTATTATTTAGCTGATTATCTCTAATATTGCATCTTAACTATGTTAATATTTCAAACAATAACAAAAAAAATCTCACCAATTAAGATTGCAGATGACATTAATTAGGAGAGTAGGAAATTACAAAGAGAACAGGGTGCTAATGTGTAGCTATTGCAGTAACTGTTGAAAAAGGTAAAACCAAACACTGAGTGACTTAATACAGCCTAATAAATTTTCAGACATTAAGGAAAAAAGAATGTATGCCATCACTTCATGTTGGATATTTGTTGAATTTCTGTGGAAGGGTTTTTCTGTTTATTCCAATAGCTAGAAAATGAACAAGGCAGATTTAGAAATACGGCACAGCTTTCAAGCAGTGATATAGTTAATCCTGGAAAACTTTCACGAGAGTTTTTTTGGATTCCCAATCACAGCAAATATCTAAAATGAGGCTACAACCTTTCCTGAATAATACACTGTATTTAAATAGGAAATAAAGCAAGGAAGACTCAGAGACTGTGTTATTCTCAAAGTCAAACAATTAGAACATTTTCCAGTTTGTGAGTTTTCTTTTTTTCAGGTGTAGACTGGTGTCAATACCACATGGATGTGTCTTGAGCTATTACTGTGAGATAAGAATCCATCCATGATGGTGAAGTTCTCACCAGGAGGAAGCCATGTAAGTGCCTAGATAGTTTTGGTGACATTGGTACAACCGTGATATGACTTGTCCTCCTTGAACCTCCTGATAAACTCCAGAGATAATTTGATACAAGCTCTCCTGTGAATGCAACATCCCTTACTGACCATGTGCAAAGCATGGTCAGGTTTGGAAAAGGGATTTGTGAAAGCTGAAAAATCTACGTGTTCTTCTCCTCAAGAACTATCTGCAAGAAATAAGAACCTGATAGGATGCACGTAGCATACTAGAATATGTTCAGCATTTTCTTGACATTGTTAATTCTTTTCTCTGCACACAAGAATATATGGAAAGCAAAGAAAAACTTCTTAAAGCAAAGGTCCAGGAAAAACCTCTTCGCTCTTGGCAATACGAATGCAAACAGAGCTTTAGATTTCTCTGTCATTCCTGTAACCACCCCAGTTTTTCATCACCATACAGGCTTCTCACATTGGTCTGTTCTTGAACATGGGTCGTTCTGATTTCTTTTTATTCCATGTTAGAATTACTTACTCAAGCAGACTTTTCTTGTTGTGCTTCATATTTTCACTATCTCAGTTACTGACTGCTCCCAAGGTCTTTCCTTGATGCACTATTTTAGGTATGAGAGTTTTGCATAGTCAATTAGATCACTGCTGGGCAAGACACTAAGAGGAAGTTTTTGAAAAGAAGTGCAGAAGAAAACATGGATAAATATTTTAAAATATTTACCACACGCTGCCTTGTGTACAGGGGACCCAGACACAGAAAGTGTGAAATAAACTTGGAAAGACAGTGAGGAGCTAAAAGCACAATTCAAAGGAGCAGAGTGATCTTAGTCTATCACTTTTCCCACAGAACATGGCAAAACCAATCATTTTCCCTTGGAATGTGTTTTACAGGAGGAAGCTGCTACAACCAACTGTATCATCTCTACCTTGTACATGATTGATAAACCATGACCTTCAATGTGTCACTCAAGAAAACAATTTCCTGTGAGCTAAACAACGCTGTAGCACTCGCATTTGTGCTCAGCCTTAGAACATGAATGCTAAATAATTGACCCGTTTTGCCTGTGGCAGGAGCAATGCGTACCTAGTACTGAGCTGCTTCATTTCTTATTCTCCCAGACACTCTGCTCCGTGTTTCAGTGCGGCTGGCAAGGCCATTGCACAAGGAGAGGATGGAGCACCCCATCCAGCCATCTGCCAGGGTTCATTTCTGCCTGGCCTCATCTTTGCAAGCAGATGCCCGGGCCCGTCTGCTCCCCACGTGGCTGCAGTGCCTGCACGCTCAATACCCCGCATATGCCGTTGGCTGACATTTCCTCTCCAGCTCTCTTCACGGGACAGTGGGAACGTTATTTCTGTCCTTCTCCAAAGACATCCAATGCAACAGATTGACTCATCAGCATGTAGCACAGCTATCTGAAGGGTAAGTTCCTGGGATCTGCATAAAATCATGGGGTTTGAGGAAATGTCAGACTTTTATCTGTATTTTGGAATGAGATGTGAGCAATTACAGGCTGTGAATCCCTGCTTTGCATAGTTGTGGTTGTCAGTCTCATGGAAGGTGTAATAACCATCTTTTTCTTGAGACCAGGTACATTATGGTGTGTCCATTCATGGAATCATAGGACAGTTTAGGTTGGAAGGGACCTTGAAGATCATCTAGTTCCAACCCCTTGCCATGGGCAGGGACACCTCCCACTAGATCAGGTTGCTCCAAGCCCCGTCCAACCTGGCCTTGAACCTCCAGGGATGGGGCAGACGCATCTTCTCTGGGCAACCCGCTCCAGGGTCTCACCACCCTCACAGGCAACAATTTCTTCTTAATATCTCAGCTAAATCTCTCCTCTTCCAGTTTGAAGCCATCGCACCTTGTCCTATCACTACACATTTAATGGTTGTTGACTTGACACTGTTGAACGGTGACAGCTGGACACTGCCAGCTGAGCTCAGAGCATCACCACCCAGCTGCCTCCTCCCCTTTTCCTACAGGAAGATCACCACAGCTACAGCCATGTGAAACAAATCTTACTGCAGGTGGCTGGTAAAGGCTCCAGAAATGCCTGTTTTTAAGCTCTGAGTCCTGCCATGGCTATTATGTCTCTACAATAACTTGGAAAGCAGATGTTAATGCAGGTCTTAGCAAGGCTGAGACATGAGTGAGTCCGGGCCTCCTTCAGCCCACTGGAGGTGGCACCGCTGCTGCCTTCTGTAGTCATATAGCAGAGCCAATTTCCAGGTGTTACTTACTGTGGTGTTGTACGAGGTTCCAGCAACACTGTAAGCGTTTGGTATTATGCTTATCCAGTCCACATTCAGATTTGTTTCATCTCTTCTGTAGTTGAAGATCTTTTCTTGCGTTATCAATGACATATTCTAATAATACCTGATGAGAGATGAATACAATGAACTGCTTTTCCCCTTTTTCATAGCTTTTCAATCTGGTTATTATTAGCTATTATTATTCGGAGTACTCAGAAATGTGCCTGGATCCACCCAGGGGTATAAAGCTTTGAAGAAAATACTATTGAAGTCAAAAGGAAGCATTGTAGTACATCAGCACAAGCTTTAGAGGACACTTATGTCTATTCCCAATTTGTTAATGTTGTTAATGACACGTCTTTTCCTTTTCCCACCATTTCTTGCTCTCTTGTGTTGTACATCGAGATTGTAAGAAATACAGGACAAGACCTGTATTTTTCTGCTCTTCTTAGAGGAATAACAGCAACATAGGACCATGATCACCAATAACAATAATAGTCATCCTGGTCATCATCTTCATCTACAAGTAGGAGGATTTGTAACGGTTGATTTCCTGTACAACTATCCCAATGAAATATAGATCCAAGATCTTGTATTCCTTGCGACAGCCCCAGTGGCATGAAAAATCAGCCTGATGACTAGTTTGAAGCAGGCTGATACTGATCACCCAGTTCACATGTGTCTCCTGCCCCAGCAGGCTGTTCCTAGGTAAAATCCTGGGTAAGAAATCACACAGTTTCTAACAATATGTAACAATTCTGCCTCTTTTCCCATTATTGACAGAGGTCTTCCGACCTAATCTCTGTCTTTCATGCAAATATACAGATACAGATCATCCTTGAGATGTCTACTTCTTTTAAAAAGTGTTTGCACTTGGCCAATGGATTCAAAAGCAGCACTTTGGGTGTTACCATGCAAATTACGGTGTGGGCGGTGTCAGTCAGTGCTTTTCAATCAAGCCTGATGAGGTTAGGTGAAATTTGGTGTGATTTGCATACCTTCCTGCCAGAAGTTCCTCTGAACACCTCAGCCTTGGGAACATATTTTTTACTGCAAACTGTTTTTGGACGAAGAAGCAAAGCTTTGTTAGAAGGGAATCAGGGTGACAATAGTGAGGGTTGGCAAAGTTATTTTCGGTTCCGCATAAAAGAAAATAGGGATTTTAACAGAGATGCTTAAGCACAGTTGTTGTCCCATCCTATGTACAATACTTGGAGCTATCTGGGTCTGTCATCCAGACAGGACTGGTGAATCAGAGGGGAAATGTAAGAAAAAAATCTTATTTTTAGTAGCAGCAACAAAAGTCCAAAGTCTAAAGTCATGTTTCCAGCATATTTTTTTTAATTTGGTGTTCAAAGCACACCATTTAAAAGTTCCTATGAAAAGTTCAGGACACGAATCTTCCTCTGTATTGGGTTGGTGGGGAGTGAAGCAAAGGTCCCTCTACGGGGCCATGTGTCCCAAGAGGGCCTGAGCCTGGGCCTTTTGGGGCAAAGAAGGTGCAGTTTCCTCTGTGTGTGCATCTGGTAATCTTTTTTAAAGTAAGCACTGAAAATCACAGCAGGATCATAGTTTGATATCGTTTAAGTCATTTTTTCCATGACTCAAGGAAAAGACTTTAGGAAGCTGCTTCTATTAATCGCTCTGCTCTCTGCTCCCTGCGAGGACTAAATAACAGAAATTACAATACATGAAAAACCCTGGTAATAAAAAGAAGAGGCTGAAATGTGCAGCCCTGATATCTGTCAGCACCCAGAGCCCGCCTGCCAGCCGCGGTGAGACTGACCCCCGCCAGAGCCACAGAAGAGCTCTGTGCTTAGGTCCCAAGCACAAACCTCACCTCCTCAGCACAGCCAGACGTTTTTTATTTCCTCATTTATCATTTAATCTCCGAGATGAATGCAATCATGGCGTGGCCAAAGGTATTTGCTGATTCAAGCTGAATTCAGCAAATAACTTCAGCCATGCAAAACATGCACATGAATCCTGAACGTGAGAATGCAGCTCAGTTTGTCATTTCTAGGATTAACTATTTTGATTATTTGTATGATTTTTGAGCAATCATTTTGGCGTCATTCATTACATGGCAGAACAGTTCTTCCCCCTTTGTACCCCAATGGCTAGTGATGAGAAAAAATTCATCCCTGCCCGATTTGAATTTCTCTATTCAAATTGTTCCCATTTGCCTGCAGTAAGGGAGCATTCAAAGGGCTTCTCCAGCTGGGTGTATGCTGAGCATCGTTCCCTGGGCACCCACCACGGAAATGGGAAGAGGAACATCTGAGTGCAGCAGGACAAGGATTGAGATCCTTTCCCAGGAGACCAAAAATTTGTCTTCAAAAGTCCCACCCTGAAGATGGGGCTGTGGGCGCCCCTGTTGCTGGGTGGACTTGCCTTGGCCCTGAACAGGTTGCATGACCCTTGCCTGTTGCGTTTGGCGTCTCACGCAGACACAGATGCAGAAGAATTGCAGGGAAGCTGAAGCAAGAGACATCATTGCCTGTATTAACGTATTTGAGTGCCTAAGATCTGATCTCCTCGCAGGCTTCTCCTGCGTGAGATGCTACTGAGCTGTGCCAGAGGCTGGAAATACTTTTCTTTTGTGATGCTTGTGTCTGGGGACACTTTTCCTCAATGCCTGGAGGTGACTCCGGATTTGGGAGCAGACGCCATGCCACGGGCAGCCCTGGTGCTCCCCTGGCAGAGGTGGGTTGCAGCTGATTCATGGCAGCGGTGTTGAGCAGAGGGGCCGGGCACACTCCCACAGGCTTGTTCTCTGCCTGGTTAACCTATCTTTCCTCCCTGCCATGGGTAAAATGCCTTTACCCGAACCACTTGTTTCACAGACAAGCCTTGTAGGAACAGTAAAAGACCCTGGAGATCTGTGGTATACACCCATGTTGCCGGTTTAATTTTCACCTGCCAAGCAGGAGAATAGACAGGTAAATATTTACACACAGCAAAATTCTCTTGCGCTGAATTATTCCAGGAATTCAAAGCCCGGGAGAGCACCGCTGCCGGCAGAGTCAATGCTCTTTACCTCTTAACCAGGGCATTAAGCTGTAGGTAGCGATCCTCAGCGATCAATGCAAGAGAAAGATGGAGAGGCACGGAGAGCAGCGTTTGCCAATAGCCTTCTGCTGGGCTTGCCTTCTGCTCAAGCCCATCCGTCCTCTTTTATGGCCCTCTACATATCTTTATGCCACCAGGGTAGAAGGAAATCTCTTACAGAAGCACAGCAGAGAATGTTTCTTCCCCTTTGCACCTTTGTCTTAAGACATTAATATTACTCAGATTTGTAGCTGACCAAAACTTGGGATGCATTTGGCTTTAGAGTTGAAATTCTTCCCTGTGTGAAGGACCAGGCTGGGATCGTTCACCGGCTCTGTCTGGTGTAAGCCCGTAAATCCAATTTAAATTTGTGCCAGATGAATCTCACAGCTCTCAGCCTTCTACGTCCCCAAATATTATTAACCTTCCTGTGAACAGTCACTGGCACTAAGCCCTTCAGCCTCTCTTGTGTTCAGAAGTTACTGAGAGTCTCCTGGAAAGTGGAGGGATATTTTTCTTCCTCAAAGCTCCAGCTTTTGAACTCACATTGTTGCCTGAGCCTCTGCTTTTGTACAGAGAAAAGTCTGCAAATGGAAACTGTATTCATCACAAGAGGAACGAGGCAGTTAAAAGGGAATACATGCATTAAATTTCTTTAATTTTACACCCATTTTATGCCTTTTTAGGGGGAGGGAATGGGGAATGCTTACTCCTCAAGCACACGGTGTTTTCTGTAAGAATTGAGAAGTTTGGCTAATTAGTTGCCTAATTTTTGGCAGTTCAAACCCAGACACTTGATTGCTGGTAGGATGCTATTCACCATCATCCCTGGGTGGGGTGACCCCCAGGGGATGGCTGTGTTGCTGCCGGGTGCCAGCCCAGAGGAGATGGGCAAAAAGGCCCAGCTGAGGCTTCAGCTGTAACTCCACTCTGGAAAGACACAGGGGCCTCAGTTTTAGGGCAGAATTTCCTTTTTCCAATGGGTTAAACCCTCAGGAAGCAGTCAGTGATTAAACGGAGATGAGGGCACGCTGGGGCACCATGTGCATTCAACTGCCTGCAGAACACTTTCCTCGGTTGCTCCACAAGGCTGAAGACCTTGCAGATCAGAGCCTTTTGCCATTTAGTTCAGCAAAAAGATTTAAGTAAAACAAGAGACCATACCTTAAGATAATCGTTTTCTATGACAAAGTGCTAAATATATTCCATTTGTGCTTGATATTGCCATTAGTAGGCATGTGAGACTAAGGAAATGTGCCCACTGGTGAGGAGCAGGTTGGTAAGTGCATGCTTAAGCAGCATCTGCACATGGAAGTGCTACATCAAGGCACAGTTACTTTATCTTTGTGTGCAAGTGGGGATTTTATATGCATAGATAAAAGTGAAATAAAGTTTGGGAAACCTATTCACCTCACTGGTAAAAGAATTTCACTCTACATGCAATGAATCCCTTCGACCGTCTGACCAGAGCACCAAATCACACGGACCTTCTCTGGAGAACAGCAGGTCGGAGAAGGATACAATTGTGGTTCTATGTGGGCAGGGCTGTGGGGTCACAGTCTCAGCAACCTACTCATTCCCCTTAAATACTCACAGTTTAGCAGGTATTTGAGCCCAAGGAGGAGCCTATGTGAAACTGAACAAGAAAAAATGAAAACACTTCAAAATGTTATTTTGGGGCTTACAGAACTTGAATAAATGAGCATATTAACTATTCAATTATCTATGGAATTTTAAATATTTTGTCATTCAGCCTACTCCTTCCTCTTTGCTATGACAGCATCCCTTTGCAGGAGCTGAGGGATCTTTCCGGAAAGATGCTGCAAGTCCTCCTCTCCAGGCTGCACTTCCTGGGCACTTTGAAGAACTTCCAGATGTGATGCCCAGGCAGCGGCTATATGAAGGTGGTCATTCGTCTCTTTGAGTTGCCTTCACAATTTTATAAATTAGGGTTGCTTTAATATCTATCTTACTAGTTTCCAATATCTATTGCCAATATCTGTAGGCTGGAAAGAAATATATACTGTTCTTAGCTTGCTTTACTGGTGTGTAGAGGTGGGCGAGTTCTATCAAAGTCATTGTGGGTTATGGCCAGGTACAAATTTCGTAATGATCAGTTTTCAGAGAAGTCTTCATCTCTAAAGATCTCTTGATCCTATATTAAGGTGTGTTCATACCAAGGGCAATTTTCAAAAGATTTATGCTATCAAAGTACCGCTATCAAGCACAAGATGTGGGATTCATCTGATCAAAAGCAAAGGTCTACATATGTGCATATATCATATCAAATATATATGTATATCACACCAGGTCATCTAGATTTCCATTAGAATCAGCAGAATGAGAACTCCCATCACAAAATGCTTCTCAACCCAATGTAGACAGTAGAAGTTGAGGGGCACTTTAAACTTGTTTTCTGTCCACGGACTAAAGAGGGAATTCAGGCTGACAAGATGACTCTTTGAGGACAACCTTGCACTGGGTTTAAACAGTTATTTGTAGTGTCATCCATGACAAGAGGAAATAAAAAAGCTGCATTCTCAAAGAGTTCATTAGCAACCTGTGTTAAAACCATGCCCTCATCAGGTGTTGGCCAAAATCCACTGGAGAGGGGGTTCAAGCAGCTGCAAAGCCTATGACGTGTTTGCGGGGCTTGTGGGGATGGGTGCTGATTCTTCCCAATGGGAGCAGAACAGCTAAGCTGTAGGGCTACCCTGGGAAATGTAGTCATTCTGGAAGTTTATTTTAGCTGTCTCTAAATTCAGTTTGAAGATGTAAAGGCTGCGGGTGAGATGTCATCTGTAGGGGTTTCTGACAGTGGAAATGAGCTGGATTTTCATTTCTCTCTGGGTCTTTCTGAGGAGTCCCCAGCTGCACTTGCAGCCTGTAGCCAGCCCAGGTGTGAGGCTGGCAGGGGGGGTCAGGCTGGTGGTGGTAGTGGTGGTGCTGGGCATGGGGATGGGCGAAGACCTCTCACCCTCCTCCACCCATGTTTGTCCTTAGCAAGTGGAACAAAAGCTGGAGAGTATTTATGCTGAACCAACAGCTCTACTCCCTTGGCTCTGATTACCTCCAGAAATTTATAGAACAAACCTAGAGAGACTGCAGTCCTCCTGTGTTTTAAATGTCCTTCTCTTTCACTCATTATTTGAGGTTTTTCCAGTGCTATCTTTAGCTTGGACTGTGATACTGCCTGTAAAAAATGATTTGTAATTCTATTTGGGATGAAACCTCACTTCTGTGCGGTGCCCACGTTATCTGTGTGGTGAAGATACCTTAGGAATAGGAGCTGTAGATGCCCTAAGGGAGCAGGTGTCTTCCCCAGCCACGTTTGAGCTGCAGAGCTTTAACGAGATCCATATTCTCCCTTGCTCAAAGTGAGCCCCAATGTCCTTGTTCCACTAACATCCACTTTAATTAGCTCATTCATTTTCCAAGCATTTGCATAGGGGATGACTGAGGAATTAGGATAAGTAATTTTATGAATATTGCTATGAATAGTAAATGTTGTTCCTATTAGAATGGGTAGTTAATAAAACATTTTTACTTCTTATTTTATACTCATGCTTTATTTTCAAGTATAGCAAAGAAAAACAATCAAACAAACTAATACTTTCAAAATGGGAAAATACTGTACAATGCCTAATCAAAGAAGCTGTGATAAAGTGGTTATTGCTTCGGTGAGTCAAGTTGTTCAAGTGAAAGCGAAAATAAGATCAAAATTAGGAAATAATATCCCAATTCATTTTTGGTAGAATGCTTTAATTATCGAAATCAGGAGCAAGAGCTTTGAGGTATATAGAAATTAATTTGTTAGTTAAATTACTATACATGCAGGAAGAGATGAGGACAAAAGGGAACAAATGGTAATTAAAAGCGCGACACTTGTTCCAAGCAAAAGCAGCACTGCGGATGGTACAAAAGCCATGTGTATGGGAGATAATCACAGCTCTCAGATATCCTGAGATAAATTCAATTCTCACTTATTGTTTGTTTGCAGGTAATTTCATCTCACAGACCTCAGATAGACATCTTAGATTATCTTCACCTGTAAGGAAATCTGTATTTAAAAATAAGAATTACATTTGTCACAAATTCCTGAGGCAAAAAAAATCCATACCTCGATTCAAATGGGGGGGAGGGCAAGTCACTAAAATTGCAAAGCTTTTGTTTCTGAAAGACACAGACAAAAAGAATGTATTTAAATTGGTATTTTAACTCCCAAGAGCCAGTTCCAAAGATCATTAGTGTGAAAGTAAAAGATAATTGAGGATATCGCTCGACTACAATGATGAACACTAAATGTTGACCTTAGAGCAGACATCATAAGGCAGAGCAGTGTGAAAGTAGATGTTAGATCAGGGGAGCTGATAATGGGAGAGAGTTTTATTTTTTAACAGCTGGATCTCTAGCTGCAATGCACGTGATCTAAACAGTTGCCAAGTACTCGCGGGTGTTGAATAAACTCTGTGAAGGCTCTTCGTGGTTGCAATCTAGTTCCTACTGAACAAGGTTTTGCCTTGACTGGAACTGGAAAATGGATGTTTAATGCTTAATGGGTGTTTAATGCTTAAAGGCACTCTGCCTCCTTGGTGGGAGGCTGTTGGCATGTGGATCAAATCCAGGCAAGTTCTCCCCCAAGCATGGGTGCAAGGAAGCCCACTGCTGCAAGCACACTCAATAACACCTTGCTTGGTGGAGAGGTGGAAGAACATTTCACTTCTGTTGCGGCATTGCTCTTTCATCCCAAAATGTGATGAATACTGTGATGAGCAAAGAATATGTGAAGATAATCTGTTGCAGTGATGTTTTCTCCTGGATTAGCAAGAATTTCCCTTTTATAGCACATGGATCTGCCTTGCAGATCCCCAAAATCACACCCTTTGGGAGGGTTTTCCCCCAAACACTCAACACCTAGAAAAGATCACACCTGCTTGGAGCAGTCTGGGGGCTCAGACACCATCCTCCCTACTGATGGGCTCTGCTGTTACAACCAAAGGGCAGAAGTCATTAGCTGGGAACAAATGTTTGCTTCTCCCCCCAGTAAGCCTCTGGTGCATGTGTGCTATGACTTCAGAGAGTAACGAGGGAACCAAAGGTTTTGTTCCACAGCGTTGGAGCTACAGAGAAGATGACTCCAGACAGTTTCCAAAAGCTCATAGGAAAATGAGCCATGAAAAGACAATCCTGAGTCTGTGACCACAACTGGGCGCTGCAGCTCCCAGGGGAGCAAGGCAGGCAGGTCTTACGCTGAGGTTGTTCAGCGAACCCCGTGCAGGGTTGCACAGAGCAGCGCACTTGAACGACGGGCTGTGGGAGGGCAGTTCTTCATCAGAGGATGAGTCCTGAGCAAGGCAAGCAGCAGAAAAATCTTAAAGGCTGAAGTTAGAGTCACTGGTGCCTCCAACTAATGCTTCTTCTGTTGATTTAAATAGTGCAGGAGAGTCAAGAACTGCAAAGAGAAGAAGAAGGAAAAATCCCCTAGTGATATGTGTCAAACCTCAGCTTCAAGGAGGGAGGAAGCTGTTATGTCCTATAAAGCTGTTAATTCTTTTGTATTCCTAAACCTTTTTCAAATGTTCTTGGAGCCCAGCCAGCCCGGAGCACATATTGTAAATCACTGAAATTTATGGTCCATATAGCTCTCAGTATCTTTCACTTGTCAGATTTAAAGTCTGTTTTGGGAAACAGTCGGAGGATTAACTTCTGCAGAAAGTCTCCCTTACAAAGTACACTGGAAAAAATGCAAATGGGTCCACGTAAAATACTTGGTACAGATGTGCAAACAGCCTTGACATACAGCAAAGGCCCCACAAACCTGTCCATATCTTGGAGCTGTTGCTTGACACAACACAACCCGGGTTGGGATGGGGTTAAGGAGAGGATCACACACACACAGACATGATGCCAAAGGGGACGTCCTGGAGATTTCTGCAGGATTTGGAAGTTTCTCGGCTCTCTCCAGTGACTGGGTCTGCTTGGCTGTCACTGGCAAACAGCCGCTTTTCAAACAGGCTCATATGCCTTTTCTTTACCTTCTTGTTATCCTTTTTGGCCCTAACTGAAATTCTCAGTTCTAACTTTAAAATCAAGGGTCATGTCTGCAGAGCTGCCCTTGCAAATAGAGTTCACAGGCTCTTGGTCCAGCCTGGCCTCACCTGCCCATCACTCAGGAAAGGTCCAGCATAGAAAGATGCTGTGGCCAGATTTGCATTCATCTGCTCATTAAACTTCTGAAGAATATTGTTCCTAAAGCTCGCTTCTTTTTAATCAAGGACCCCACTTCCACTTTTCCTTCTGGACTCAATACTGTCACTTTGGTCAATGGGGCTCCCTTTGGGTCTGAAACTTCACCAAGGGGCATCATTGCTTCTGCTTTTAGGACTGGAGCTCTAGCGCTTGGTCTCCATGCCCCGACCCACAGCCCAGTGCATGTAGAAATGCTTGCAGGGCTGGGTCTTCGGGTGAGAAATGCATTGGAAAGAACAACAACTACTTGAACAGATGCTGGCACAATCTTAGTGAAAGTTTCAAGAAATAAACACAGTATTAATTCGGTACTGCCTTCAGCATAAAGTTTTGGATAGGAAGCACTGAGCAAGAAAAAGCAACCTGGTCTTAATACTGTCTGAGTAACAAAGGAATACTAAAAGTATTCTCAAATGCGATTATCATCACAGGTAATATTAAAGACTGCGAGGCCCAAAGGAAATTACAGCACACACTGGAGATTAAGCAAGCCGTCTCCCAGCTGACGGTGCTGTCTGCTCCTCCGTACTCACCTATCACTCATTAAAGTGCGTGGTATATATTTGTCGCATAGCAAAGGCAGCAGTATTCAGAGAAGACTCACAGAGTGTGTGAGCTGTCACTTTCTACATAACCTTGTTAGTAATGACGTCTATTTAGATTACCTGCTTGGCTAACCCAAGCCAGGCTGCACGAGCAGATCAGGTTTCCACCCAGAAAAGCAGCGTCTAGGCTTGATGGCAGTGGCGCTCTCAGAAGAGTCAAAATGGGTGCGATATCCGCATGTAAACCTCTTACTTGTGGCAACTCTGTGAATACCCATGTCCTCGTTTGCTGTGTCTGGAGCCTCGGTACGTACACATCAGCGATCCTGCCTTTGGGGGCGCCTAAAAGGGCGGCAACACAGACAGGAGACCAGGAATCCTGTTGTCAAAATGTCATTTCTGTGCAACGTGTCATTTAATCTGGTGGGCTAATTTTTTCTAGGCCCATAGGCCCCTTTGCACTTGATTGTGCAAAGGTGCGAGTGGAAGATGGCTCTTAGGTTGCTCTTAAAAATTCGCCAGATTGGGCCCAGTTCTGCAGAGCTCATTAGCACAAAGCAAGGAAACCCTGCGCACCACGGGCTGATGCTCAGATGAGGTGAGATGCTGGTCCGAAAAGACCAAAGACTAATGCAACTGAAGGATTTACTCCCCAGGCATGGCGAATGCTGGGTTGGGAATGAACAGCTATTTCAAACACCAGCAGGTTTGTTATGAAATAGTCGTCTTGGTCGGAGAAGTGAAGATCAACTTCCAGGAAAATGTGTGGGTCCTCATTTTAATTTCAAATTCTGTTTAACTACAGTGCTAATTACCATTTAAAGCCAAAGGCTTCTGTTCACATTTGAGAATCTTGCAAGTAGGGTTTTTAAAGCCTTTATGATTCACCTTTAAGTAGCTGGCAGTCATCATCGTCACATCAATGTTTAATCTGCTCTGCATGAGTACAAAGTCCTCACTACTTGGTTGGCGAGGCTGCTTGGGTTAATTACTGTCTACCAGGAGAAGGACAAATTAAATGTAAATAGCCAGCAGGTCCAACTAAATAATGAAAGAACTTCCTGTTGCATCACACGCTGGGGTTTGCACCTATTTAATCTTAGTCTCTTCATGTATAAAACCATCATTTATATTTTCTCTTCTTTAAATGTATTTGCAATGTTTGCATAGGAAATGAGACAGAGGTTTTACTAACTGAGCCCAAATCTGCGTTTGCCTCAGAGTAATCCAAAGCAGCATTCATTCCTGCTGTGGCATCCCTGGCAGGTGTCAGCCTGGAAAAGGAGTGGTCACCTCTCCCTGGCGATGCCGCGAGTGACGTGCCAAAGCTACTGCCATGTCTGGTGGATGCTCTTTGTCTAAGGATGTTGTCCCAAATATGGGTTCTTTACCTGGTGTGCAAGCCAATAACACGAAGAGTAGAGGTATTTCCAGGTTTATTCCATTAATGTCCAGAAATGGGGTGCTCATCCCAAAAGGGGAGCACACCTCAGTTTCAAAAATCTCCCCTTTTATACATTGGTTATTACATATTCAAACAATTAATACATATTGTTATTCTCTTTAAAGGTTGGTCAAGATTTCTTCTCTTCCTATGTAGATTAGTGTGCAGACTCTTCCTTCTTCTTCCACTGTTCTCTTTTGAGTAGGTGGTATCATTTTGGGAGGTGGTCAATGAGTCAGTGGTCGCAATCTCCTCCTGCTGAAATTACCTTTTACCTACCTCTCCTCTAATCTTGACAGTTCCAGGAGGTTTTCTCGGTTTGCTGACCAGGCCTACAGTTCATCACTCTCTTGACAAGAATATCCTACCTATCAACCAAGCTACATTGTAGTTCCTTAATTGAATCACAGATAAATCATGTCCAATTACTATTTCACCATTTTAATATTAGGTAAATAATTAAGTAGGATTGGGGATGTGCAGAGAACTCTAGCAGCAGCAGTTTTCCTTAGTTGCTTCAATTACACTTTATATTTCATTTTTCTAGTTAATATCAATTTTACCACAACAAGGACACATGAAGCTGTGGTCGCAGAGTTGGGATGTTGACCAGTGGGTCAAGAGGAAAATCAGCCCAGTTGGTAGGTTTGGTCCTTCATATGTCCCTTTGTCAAGCATGTAGATAGATGAACAGTGGTACTTTTGAATTGTTTAAATCCCTGCAAGTAAGTACCATGCTCTTGTCTGCAAAACATTGTGCTATTTCTTCCCTCACCTTTTTCCTTCAAAACAGCCTTTTCTGATTTTATTATATGTTTTACCCTGCTTCTAGTACTGAGTTTGGTGTCTCCTGCTCTATGCGAGAAACTCTGAGAGCTGCTACAGCTCTGGAGACACAGGTGTCTCGTTTTTAATCTCCAGTTTCATCATGGCCCCCAATTTCAAGAAAGAGGTATCTGAACACCAGTGCAAAAAAAATGACAGGGTCAATGTCTGGCACAGTCTTGCCTGAAGCATCCTAAGACAAAACTTTGCAAAATAAAAAGTTTACTAATGCAAAGAAAGAGCCTGCAGAAATTTTCTCCCCACAGGATTTTAGTAAGATGTCAGAAGACGATAAAAGTCAGAAGGGCTTTTCAAAGGGCTTCATAATGTGAAAGGAAAAGAGAATATTTAACGTAGCTGTTACACCTGAACGTATTTCATGTATGACCAAACACTAGTCTCCACCTCTCCACAACTACTCTAACTTCTCTATGCTGAAAGGACACACTGAACACCTGTAAAATATGCTGTAAAAATACAGGCAATTCATTTGGAAAATGACTACAATTCCTTCTTTTGACGAAGAATCAGGAAAATTATATTCTGTTCATTTGGAAAGCACTTAAAAATTAACATCTATCTGTATATTACTTGAGAAGTTAAAAAAAATAAACTGCACAGAGATGTAATAGAAAACTCTGCTTGATGCTTGTCTGTGGTCCATAAGGCAGATGTAGGTTGAAATGTGTAATGGTCAGAGGGGTGAACCAGGCAAAGCATCAAAAACTTCTGAGCTTAGCACTGCTGAAACTCAGCTGGAACGTGCCTGGCACACCTCATCGCAGAGGGAAAACACAAACCCAGCAATTATTCAAGGTAAGGAGGTAAAAAAAGATACTGGCTTGAAAAGAAGAGATATGGTGAGCCAAGGCTGAAAAGGTGAGGACAGATTACCTGGAAAAAGAGACACGTGGTATGGGAATATTGGCATTTAGCAGGTAACAAATGGCCTGGAGAAGATAGCTTGGGAAATTCTGCCTCCCTCCTCTCAACACTAAAAAGAAAAATGTTTTTATATGCAAAGCAGTGATTTCCCCATGGAACTCACTACTTCAGCGAGTCACAGAAATTAAGAACATGGCAAGACCTAGAATTAGTGGCTAGGATGAATATTAGGAATATTCAGAGTGTCTGCAATTAGTCATAACAGAAACGCTGTGGAAGAGATGAAAATTCACGTTTTACCACTCAAAGCAATCCCTAGCTATAAAGGTAAAACCTCATTTGCTTAATGGATTATTCCTCATCTGTTTATTTCAGGCTCTACCATTCCTTTGAGGCATCTGGTATAAATTCTTGTCATCAGAAACAGTGCTTCTTTGTGTGAACAATGAGTCCAGTTCAATGAGTTGGAGGTTTTTAGGCTTAAAAAGTGCATCTTAACATGAGAAATACGTGCAAAGTAACTCTCAGAAAGTGTGAGTTAAGGGGAATGTTTACTTTTTTATTTCTTTTCATGAATGATGTGAATCTGCACCTTATATATATACGCCTTTTTTTTTTTTTTTTTAACTAAACCTTATGAAACAAGAAGTTTGTAGTTTCACGCTATATGTTAAGGCTACAGTCCACAAATTCAAACCATAACTATATTCAGAGCTTCATGGTCAGGTTGGAAATCTATTTTATTTCTCTCTCTGCATGCAGTATGTCCACTTCCAGTCATACAGGAGGGCTTGTCTCTAAGTTAAATGGAACCACTTAGACTGATTTTCCTCCTAGACAAGTCTGATTTGACTGATTTAATGGTTTGCCTTTCTCATCAGCTGAGAAGCAGAAACTTCAGTTTAGCTGTGTCTTGATTTTTCCCACATTATGTGAAACGAGCTTTCCATAGGCTGGAAAATAATAATGATTTTCAGTATTCTTGTGAAAGATTTAAATTCAGAAAAGACTGTTTATTTGGGCAGCTTTGAGGAAGGCAAGGAGAGTATTTATTTTCAATCTCTTTTTTTAATATTTTTTTCAAAAAGATGGATCCAAATCTTCAAATCCTCACGCCCCCACTCCAGCAAAGCCATTTGGCAGTGCGGGGGCCCCATCCAGCGTGGTGGTCCTTGCTGGCTGGGCACTTTGCCACCCTCTACTCACCAGAAATAGAATTTTTACTATGTAATATCTTTCTTCCTTAGTCTATGTAGAGACGGATGGCTGTATGTAATTTCCTTATCTTTCCTAGGTGTGTGGTTCCCAGCTTTATCATGTAATTTTCCCAGCACTGTTTTGAACATTTCCAGATTCTTGCTAATAGTTTTCCTTCAGTTCTTGCTCCCAATTAACCTTTCATACTTCCTTTAATCCAGTAAACTGCACTTTCCACCATTTACATTTTTTATCTTACTAATTGAGTTTTTTCATCTCCATCTTTTGATTTCAAATCTAATTATATTGTTATCGCTGGTGTAAAACCAGTGGGTTATTGATAACTTCTGTTCATTACTAAATTAAACTCTGCCTTATCATTGTTCATTGCCTAGCACTCTGATGTGGAAATCAACCTGCACTTGCCTCTTCAGTCCTTTCCACTGTTTCCCAAGGCTTGATTTGCTAAATATCTTGTGTTAAATCATTCTGCCCGTCCTTCTTCAATAACAAAATGCAGCTGTGGCTTTGTCCAGGCTTTATTAAAAATACATGACAAGCAGCAAGAGATTAGTTTATCCCTCTGTGAAAGGTTCAAGTGTTCCTAAGCAAAACTGCATATATATTATAAGGGAATAGACAAAACGTTTCTCCAGGAACCTTCAAAATCTTAGAATAAACACAAAATTTCTGTAGTGCTTGTGGCACAAACACCCCTCAGATGCATTCATATATATGTTACCTTTTGTCTTGCAGAGTAAGAAATTTTTAGCCCACTATATATTCTTGTGCCTACAAAATCTGAGAACTGTTGCATATTCCTTACCTGCTTGTGCTTCAGATGAATAAACTGAACGCTAATTTGCATCCATGTTGGCAGAGATGACTCTGCAAAATCAAATAATTGGGTGGGGGTCTTTTTTGCTGTAAGCCAAAGTTGATCAAAAGTTTTTCATATAATAGTAAAAGAAACATTCTGACTAGCATGGACTCGCAAACGTTATATATAAGAAAGAGCTCTTTCCAGAGGAGAAAAGAACAACACAGCCCTCAGCAGAAATGTGAGACTGGACACAACTCACTCAAGACACACATCAGTATTTGTCTCTTTTTAGGTGATCTGAAGACAGTGGTAGAGGAAATCCCATCCAAGTGTACGCATGGGTTGGTGCAAGGTGATTGCTATCTTCTTCTTTTCTCTTTCCACTAAAATTTCAATAAGGGCACTCAGAGGGTTAATTTCTTTCAAAGCTTACAGGGCAGGTAATTATTCCTCCACACTGTGGAGTAATGTTTTTTCTTAAGGACTGAAATGTTGCCTCTTCTCTGTCCCTGCTTGTAATCTACCAAGCTTCCAAGCCAACAAATCACCTTCATCTGATGCTCATAAATACCAGATTTCTGGACACCCTTAGTCACCAAGGAGTAAACTGAATTGAATTAAATCAAAACTTTCTTGGAAACCCAACTCAGGGAATTTCTAATCAGAGCAATATTGCAAAGGCTACACCAGCTGACCTCACAAATCTTTATTCCACAATGATTAACTCATCCCAGATTGCATACAGTTAGCTTTTGCTGCGAGAGACAAAGCCCCTTGTTCAGAACAAGTGCAAATCATGTGTGGAAAGCACTCCAGTGGAAAGTGAGGGTCATCTCACTTCTATAGCACAAAAGAGAAGAATTTTAAAGAATTTAGAGATATTCAGTTACTAATGGTAGAGGGCCATGGAAGTTCATGGAGAGCTTTGAAGGGCAATACGGTACGGAATAAGAAATAAAGTTAGGTATCAGCTACATAGGAATGAAATTGAACTGGACATTCATGTTACAGAAGAAGAAAATGACTAATGGGATGATCAGACAAAGAGATCAAAAGCAAGGAGGGCAACTGCCAGAAAATTATTTCCAGCAATTACTGGACAAGACAGAACTGGAGCTTTCTCATGACAGGAGGATAAAGCCAGGGTCTTGCTAATCTTTCAGAGAAGAATATTTAGAAGATAAGATGGGCCAATGTCAAATTTAGTGTAATTTTGCTGAAATTACTTGAGAAACTGAAGGGAATGATGTAGTCCTATGAGTTCAAAGTTATACAAGGGCTGAAATCGTTTGTAAGGTGACAGTAATCTGGAAACAGAGAATGGAGCTTTACCAGCTCCAAGACCCATTTTCATCTTGCTCCAGAGATGTAGGTATCAAGTTATTATCCTTACTGAAAGTTTAATCAAGCCCAAACAATTGAGCAACACAGTCACAAAATCCCCGGGGTTGGCAGGGACCTCTGGAGATCATCTGGTGCAACCCTCCTGCCAGAGTAGGGTCACCCACAGCAGGTGGCACAGGATGGTTTCCAGGCAGGCTGGAAACGTCTCCAGAGTCGGAGACTCTACCACCTCTCTGGGCAGCCTGTGCCAGGGCTCTGCCACCCTCAAAGGAAAGAAGTTCCTCCTCACGTGCCGATGGAACTACCTATGGTCAAGTTTGTGCCCGTTCCCTCTTGTCCTGTCACTGGGCACCACTGAAAAAAGCCTGGCCCCCTCCTCCTAGCACCTGCCCTTTAAGTATTGATCAGCATCAATGAGATCCTCCCTCAGTCTGCTCTTCTCCAGGCTAAAGAGACCTGAGACCATCAGCCTTTCCTCCTAAGAAGAATGTTCCAGTCCCCTACTCATCTTCGTAGCTCTTTGTTATGTGCTTTACTTGTTCCCAGGTAGCACATGGTTTTAGATCCCAGACTTTCCTTTTCTCCTTTATTCCTTGCAAGAAGGTGAGAGTCCCCTTGTGCCCTTTTTTTTTTTTTTTTGTAGCACTGGATATTTTCTTCCTTCCCGCTTTCCTGAGGACTGATAGACGCTCTGCAAGTGAGATACAGCAAATGAAATGACAGAGTCCCTTGTGCTTTCCAGTGTAAGCTGCATTGCAAAGAGCCAGGCTGAGCCTCTTCTCCATCTTCAAGCACCAAAAGGAAGAGTTGCTCTCCAGATGGACTTGCATGGCTCTGGGTTCTGGGTCTAAGAGTTACATGAATCTTTTTATTTTTTTCTTTTTTTTTGGAAGAGCAGTGAGTGTTAAGGGGTGGAATATATGGCACAGTTAAAGCTAATGAGTATTCTCTAGTCTCTGATAAAATATAGTCTAGATCCTCTACTGGAAAGAGCTCAGGGACAACTCAGACTTCAGGGAAGCTTTACCTTTTAGCACCTGCTTAGCTTCGGTGGCTTAAAACCTGCTAAGTCCTTTGCTACTGTGAGGTTTATTTCAGGAACAGTCAAGGTATGTTGCCATTTAAAGGAGTGCCATCATGCATAATTTTCACCTTCTTTAAATTCCCTGGTGCTCTGCTGTAACAGAAATAAATGCCTGAATACACTTGTGGAATATTCTGTTTTCTTAGGATAATTCAGAGATCATGTACCTAAATGTAATGCGATTGTATGTTATTTATTCCTTGTATTATGCATAGACTGCAGGATATGCAATGGTACGGTAAAGCCTTTAAATCACATTCTTGAATGGCTGAAACCAATATTCTTCCCATTAATTTAATGCAAATTCTGATGTTTACTGCCTGGCAGATCAAATCTTCCATTTGATAATGTCCTGCCCAACAGCAAAGACTGAAGACTGTTTCTCTGCCCCTGAAGCCTGGGCAGAATCCTTTAACTTCATCAATCAGCATCTCTCTCTTACCTCGGATGTCCTTTGCCTGTCCAGGGAGCCCTAAACTCTCCCAGAGCTGGAGGGTGTAGGTCGATTAAGCATGGTTTGCTGAGCCTGAAATGAGTGCAGTAATTCAAGCCCTGAGTGCTTCAGGAGCACGTGGTCCTGCACCAGGCTGGAAACGGCTTCCTAACTCTTCTCCAGATGCTCCAGGGAACAACTCCTCCCTGCTCATCCCAGTCTGATCTTCAATCTCCCTCTCTACCTTTCATCCCTGATGATGAGAACAGGCAGAGCTCAATGGCTGGGAATTACACATCAGACCAGGCTGGCAGATTATGTTTAACACCTTTGCCTTTCATACCGGTGCATCAGCACCTGTGAACTAGGCAAAGAAAATCTGAACATGGGATAGACATCGGGGAGGCACAAGAAAAACTTGCCTCTCCATATTATTTCCTGATAACGTTTTCTGGTTTACGCATAAGTGTCCATGAACCTCTTGCAGTTTTTCATCATATGATTTACATATCAGTCCTCTGTGTTTGGTGTACATGAACACATGGAATTTAATAGTATTGGCTTATGGGATTCATGAACCCTCCCTGCCTGCACCTCTTTCTTGGCCAGGTGAGGCCAAGAGCGAGGCTCAAAAATGAACAGACAAGCTATGTTAGAGGTCCTGCACTGTGCATCACCCAGCACGGGACCTGCTGGGAGAAGGCAGGATGCTGGGAGGGCTGGAGCCCCTCTGCTGGGAGCACAGGCTGGGAGAATTGGGGGGGTTCTGGAGAAGGGAAGGCTCCAAGGACACTTTAGAGTCCCTTCCAGTATCTGAAGGGGGCTACAGGAAAGCTGGGGAGGGACTTTTTACAAGGGCACATAGTGATAGGACAAGGGGTAATGGCTTCTAACTGGCAGAGGGGAGATTTAGAATTGATATTAGGAAGAAATTGTTGCCTGTGAGGGTGGTGAGACCCTGGCGCAGGTTGCCCCGAGAAGCTGGGGCTGCCCCATCCCTGGAGGTTCAAGGCCAGGTTGGACGGGGCTTGGAGCAACCTGGTCTAGTGGGAGGTGTCCCTGCCCAGGGCAGGGGGGTGGGACTGGATGGTCTCTAAGGTCGCTTCCAACCCAAACCATTCTATGGTTCTATGATAAGACCTGGGTCCCAGCTGGCATAGGAACTCAGTTTTCCTTTACATTTAAACTGGGACATCTGGGAAAAGAAGATGCTGAGATGTGCTATTGCTCTACTGTGGAGGCAGGACACAGTGGGATCTGGCAGTTGAGCCTAAAAACACTCTTGGGTCCTCCACTATTTCTGAAGAGGGATACATCTCATGAGGAAAGAGGTATCCCTTAGGATGGCACCTGGAGACCTGAAGGCAGAACAAGTTAGTCCTGTGACAAGCCCTGGAGGAGTAATGAGTGGTGGCCTCTGCAGAGGAGTTGGCTGGGAGGAAGGAAATATCACCTGGTTTATTATGGGGATGATCAAGCTCAGAGACGCAGGCCATGAGTCAACAGAAAATAAGCACAGACTGCTTTTCCCCAGTGAAAACTCAGCAGCAAAGCGTAGTGAAAAAGAGTGAAAATGGGATGTAAAACCTTTCTTTGGTACCTATTTTGGTACCTTCTTCTGTTCCAGCTTGCCTAAGAGACCCAAGTCTGCATTTCCAGTTTACTGGGCTTGTCCTGCCCTTCTTGATTAGGCAATGGAGTTTGCTTCTGTGCTTCTCTTGAGGTAGGAGGATTTTTCAAATTGTTTTGAATTTTTTTTTGAAAAAAATGTCAACATTTTTCAAAAAAAGAAAGGTTTTTCAAACTCTTTTTTGGACACCTGCAAAAAAAAGCCTACATGATGCTATGGGTACAAGAGGAGGGGAAAAAAGCATTTGCTTTTCAGGCATGCCATGTAGCGCAGAAAATTTACGATGCTATTGCAAATGAAAGTCAGACTTTGTGACAAATGAGTCGTTATTAGCCTGTGAAAACTATCACTCAGTTTAGTTAGCTAGGGCATTATTAAGCTGAGAAGGACGTGATGGGACATTTACAGGAACAGACAAATGGTTCGCCGTTGCGCCCACCTGTATTGTTTATGACATGCACTTTGCTCGGTTTGGCAGGGTGCCACATGGGCTGTGTTAATTTTAGCAGCAAGGACACTAAAGAATGCAGACATGGTTAATAATGTATGCTGTTGGGGTCCTCTATTGTCTCTGCTTTTCTTGTCACAGTCCTCTGTGCGTTCACTGTGAGACGAGGGAGGGAGTAAGGAGGAAAAAAAAAAAAAAGAAGAAGAAATAAGGACCCAAAATACCCAGTACTTGTCCTCCTAGAAAGGCACAAGGCCAAATTTCCTGATTGTGCAAATGGGGAAGGGCCTGCAGAAATCAGTGTTTTTTTTGAAGAGAAGCCTGTTGAAAAACTGGCCCCAGTTCTGAGTTTGTCTGTTGCCTGCAGGCACTGTGGTCTTATTTTAGAGATGCTGAGTAGCTCCAGTTTCCGCGGAGGTCAGAGGGTTGACAGACCTTTCTGTGATATATAACTGGAAACTGGAGCAAGGCTGAGTTTCCAGATGCAGTTGTCTGAAGTGCCTGTTAACACTGCTTAGCAAAGAGTTTCTGCACCGTCCTATTCCACATTCACCATTCCTCGTGAAGAACACCTCCACGCTGCCGCTGCTCATGGCCTCACCTGCCCAGTTGCCTCCCTCCCAAACAACCACATCCAGAATTCCTCCTTCCACACAAATCCAGGCTGGGGCGAGAATGGCTGGAGAGCAGCCCCCAGGAGAGGAACTTGGGGGTGTTGTTGGATGAGAATCTCAACATGAGCCAGCACCGTGCGCTGGCAGCCCAGAACCCCCCCTGCATCCCGGGCTGCAGCCCCACAGCGTGGGCAGCAGGGCCAGGGGGGGATTCTGCCCCTCTGCTCCGCTCAGGGGAGACCCCACCTGGAATTCTGTGTCCAGCTCTGGGGGTCCCAACAGCAGAAGGACACGGAGCTGTTGGAGCGGGGCCAGAGGAGACCCCGGAGATGCTGGGAGGGCTGGAGCCCCTCTGCTGGGAGGACAGGCTGGGAGAGCTGGGGGGGTTCATCCTGGAGAAGAGAAGGCTCCGGGGGGACCTTAGAGGCCCTTCCAGTATCTGAAAGAGGCCTGCAAAAAATATGGAAAGGCACTTTTTACAAGGACATGTAGTGATAGGATGAGGGGTGATGGCTTCAAACTGAAAGAGAAGATCTAGACGAGATAATAGGAAGAAATTGTTGCCTGTGAGGGTGGGGAGCCCCTGGCTGGGGTTGCCCAGAGAAGCTGTGGCTGCCCCATCCCTGGAGGTTCAAGGCCAGGTTGGGCGGGGCTTGGAGCAACCTGGTCTAGTGGGAGGTGTCCATGCCCAGGGCAGAGGGTTGGAGCTGGATGATCTTGAAGCTCCCTTCCAACCCAAACCATTCCACGATTCTATACGGGAGCAAGCACAGTGTTTCCCTTTATGTTAAGAATAAGCCCCCTGTTGTTTCATTTTCCCTTTTCCCAAGTTCTGGCTGCAAGCTCTGCTGGAGAGGACTCATCCCTCTTCATGTATCTGAGATGAATTTGTCTGCCATCACAAACAAGCCATAATGGAGAAAGCGCCAAGACTAATGTAGATCTTAATAAGAGGGATTTAGTTTTTAACATACTTATTATGACTGATTAATTAAATGTCTCATAAATACAGGGAAGACAGCTGCAATTCCAATTTCTGAGCAAAATAAGTCCACCTACTGTAATAAATCTGTTTTTAAAGCTTTATGGATCCTCTAACCTTTGAATTAGCATTGCCTTTTTTGTTACTGTCTCCAGCAATGAATCAATTGTCATGCCATTTTCCAGCAAATGTTATAACCCAGTCATTCACAAACTCCTGTTGCAAATCCGCCTTCCTGCAAACTCTTATTTGCTAATGCAACAACCTTCAGAATCATCCATTTTAAGAATAGCAGAGTGGGATCAAATTTTTGAGCATAATGACAATGTCAGTGTAGTTTATGAAACCATAACAATGTAAGAAATGACATCTGGTAAGCCCATCATGCATGTAATGTATGGTTAGCTTCAATGATTCCTCAGAGTTTTGCTCTCTCTGTAATGTATGGGTGGCAGCGTGCCACTCAAAGTAAGGAGAATCGCTCAGTTGCCTTGAATATAAAGTGGAGAATATACTATGCTTCAGCGGGCAGGCTGGTGGCACTGGAATGTTGATGCGGACACCCTGCGGAAATGCCGCTGGTAAACAACATCAGAGGAACAACCTTGCAGGTCCATCGAGGAAGGTCTAATCTGGGGGGAGGGAATGCTTTTGTGTTTGTCCCGAACGGTCTTGGTGGCTACCCAGAGGCTGGGCAGTGGTGTCCACACAGTCGAGCAAGATCCTTCAGCTACAGGTACAAATAAACCCTACGTGGTCTGGGCAGCCCTCTCAGTCTCATTTATTTAAGGAGTCTTTTTCACCTGGGGAGAAACCCCCAGATTAAGTTCTGAGGCGGATGACGGAGCAAATAGAGCAGAGCGTGGGGTGAAGGTCACTGACCCACTGCTGCCACAGGGACGATGTTCCTGAAGATGGTTCCAAAAGGAGCAGCACTTCCCACAGCAGCGGTGGTCTGTCTAGAAGAAATAAGAGTGGGAAAAAATGCTGGCTTTGACACAACTCACCCCTTAGAGCATCTCAGTGGTAGCTACAGACACTGATTACTATAAAATATGGACACTTTTCCAGTATTTAATGGCCATGTCTTATCATCACCCTCACTTTGAGACAGGGAAGCACATCTGGCAGAAGGAGGAGAGTGATCTTGTGTTACCTTTGCGTCCAAGATTTTAGCAGTCAGGGATTTAAGGTAAAAGACCAACCACAGTTTCATCCATAGATAAAGTGGAGGAAAAGGCCATTGTAGAGGGCAATTCATCCTTCCTGTCTTAGACGCACTTCCTCAGAGGTCTTTGAGGCCCTGGCCCTCAAGCATGCCTGCGCATGCACCAGAGGATGCCCGAGTTTGAGACAATGGCACAAAGTCCCACTGAAAACAGCACGGGAATTGAACACCAAGCCCCACATCTCCCATCCATACCCTGCCAGCTCCTACATCCCTCACGTCTGGAGTCGTCACAGAGAAACCCTTTCCTAAATCAGGCTCTTCAGTTTCCATACAACAGCACATAAAGTTGGTACCTTTATTTGCACAACCTTTGGTTTGCTTGGCATCACGACCCCGCTCCAACATCAAGAGGATACCTACAGCATCAGCAGAAGGAAGAGGACAAACAGCCACAGCTGCCTGTAGCCCTGGAAACGTCTCCTCATGGCACGGGGAAATATACGGTTCACTAGGCAGGGGCTTAAAAGGTGGTAATTTCCAAATGTAGTTTTAAGGGAATGGTGTAAACTGGGAGGCAGATGTGATGGGAACTCTGCCGAGACATTTCTGGTAAGAAACTATGGTGACTGTGAACGTGACTTAGGTCTTTGGGCAGAAATTATGTAATATTTTAGAAATATCAAGTATAGTAAATGAAACATGCACATACCTCTTCCTCCTTTCAACATCTGTCCTTTTTTGGAACTCGCCAAATGTCATTGTTTGTGCCTTCCAAGATTCCCATATTAAACTTGCCATAACTGCAGAATACTTCCAACAGCAACGTGGGGCTTGTTAGCAATTGTAACCTTGAAATAGATCAAGATCGCTTCCAAATCTCCAGTATTTTAATAAAATTATTATTTTGCTGTTAATGGTGTCACAGGCTTATAACTGAGGAATGCAAATAACTAACAAAATTAAATCCTTTCAGGCATTCCCGTGGCTGATTTTTATTTATTTATTTAATTTTAATATATGATGGCGGGAAACCGTCTTCTATTAAATTATGGGTAGCAAAACACAGCCAAGCTCTCAAAGCAAGGTCTCACTGGTAGAGAGAACTCATTAATGTCAGTCAAATAAATTGGTGTGAAATATGATCATCCCAAGCAGTACATTTATTTACACTTGCAAATCAGAAATAGTACAGTTAAGATATATGAGGCAACAATTAGGGAATATGTCTGCAGGTATTCAAGGAAATATCACTCAGCTTCTGCTGGAAAAAATGAATATTTTATTGCCAGTGTATCTGTCTAATTGAATAATGAGGATACTAACACTCTTTTACAGGTACAGCAGCAATGGAAATTTCAACTAAATATAGAACTAATTCCCCTGAAGTAGTCCTGGTATAATAAGAGGTTTTGTGTCCGCTCTGCATGAAAGATTTCTTCCTCTTTAATTGCAAAGCCCCGGTGATACCCAACGGGCTGCTGCAGTGGATGCCCTACTCCATACAGGCTGCACCCCAACATGGCATAACTTCCAAAATGGGGTGTCTGCGATATCCAGGTTGGAGGAGGAGGATGCAGCGATAGCAGTGACCATGGGAAGGACAGGAGGCAATGGGTCTTGCAGCGAATGATACACGGGCTGGTTTGGAGCCACGAGATTATTTCTGGAATCATAGAATCATAGAATGTTAGGTGTTGGAAGGGGCCTCTGCAGATCACCTAGTCCAACCCCCTGCCAGAGCATGGTCACCCACAGCAGGTGGCACAGGATGGCATCCAGGCGGGTTGGGAATGTCTCCAGAGTGGGAGAGTCCACCACCTCTCTGGGCAGCCTGTGCCAGGGGTCTGCCAACCACAAAGGAAAAAAATTCTTCCTCATGTTCTGATGGAACTTCCTATGGTCAAGTTTGTGCCCGTTACCTCTTGTCCTGTCACTGGGCACCATTGAAAAAAGTCTGGCCCCTCCTTCTGGAACCCTCCCTTTAAGTATTTGTAAGCATTGATGAGATCCCCCCTCAATCTGCTCTTCCCCAGACTAAGAGACCCAACTCCCCCAACCTTTCTTCATAGGAAAGATGCTTCAGTCCCCTAATCATCCAGTATTTCTAACAAGGGGAGACTGGAAAGGAAGCTGCTTTGGAGAGGACTGGTCTAACCTAGACCTTTTCAGAATGATCTAACCTAGAAATTTTCATGTGTGTGCTACCCTAACTCTTCTCCTTTTTACCCTCTCACCAGGGCGAAGAACAGGGCAGAGCCCATGGTAGGGCAGATGTCTCCATGCTCCCAGGAAGTACTTCCTCCAAGGCCATCACCCACTGATGTCCAGAGGAGCTTGTCCATTTCAGCTAATGTCATCCCTGAATTGAGACCATTCAGAGCAAGGGAAGTGCTGCATATGGAAGTATTTGGCATAGTAATGATTTAGCAGCAATTCAAAATTTATTAGTGATTTGAGGTAGATCAAGAGGTCGAATTTTAGCAGCACTTAATCATTAACTGATTTAAAGGTTTACAAAGTGATTTAACTAAATAACTGAACAGCGACTTGATTACAGATTTGAAGACGACAAGGTTTATGCTAACTTACTGTGAGGTATCCCAAATCCATATATATACAGATGAGCAAAAGCAGAGATCTCAAATTAATGCATCTACATATAAACAAAGTATATAAGTGCACGCATGTGCAGACACACACACACACCCCAATTTATAACCACTGAGCTCAAATATCTCTTAATATTGCACGACTCCAATGAGCTGGAGGATACCCCTTCTAACTCCTACATGTGCATGGACAAATGGAAGAACATCCACATCTATAAAGCTAAAGTATATTTATCATAACCATATAAGTGGAGAGGTGGATGAAAGGGAGGCGAGCCTGTAGTTAATATTTCCCTGTTCTGGAGTTAGAGTAAATACTCACACTGCATCGGCATTCTGTAACAGGCAGTAATTGAGGCTCAAGAGGGATTGTCTTGCCCTGGCCTTCTAGTCCTCAACGTGTTTGCCTGAGCGGCGTCCCAACTCAGGGGAGGTACTGGCCACAGCCCACTGCCATCCAGAAGAGCTCAAGGGTTCTTTACTAGAATCACTATTTATAGAATCCGAGATCATTGACTTTCGTCAGATACTTTTCCACTCTGGCCCAGCTTGGACAATGGAGTAGTCCAGTACTTTCCATCGGTTACTCAATCCCAGGACTTGCTAGGACTTGTGGTCCTGGTACCCCCCTCTCTGTGGCCACAGTCCGTATGTTGTCAGGAGCGATCAGTTATAGTTATTACCTTCAAAGGGTAGGAGCCATGGGAACCAGACACACTAAGGGGTTGCCGTAGTGTTCTGGTCCATTGCTCTCCACCTTTTCTTTCTTTCACGTTAGACCATTATGAATCATTCTGGTCATTATATTATCATGCGGTCCAGGCGGGGAGGAAATCGGGATGCGTACCAAGAGGCCTAAGGGGTGGGGGGGTGGGGATCCACCACAGGGAGCAAGATGGCGACAGCTCTGTGCCATCCAACAAGACAGAGCACAGTGACTGCTCCCGCTCCCATCCCACCTTCAGGCTTTGCTCTGGCTTTACAACAGTTCTTCAGTGCGCACAGAGAGTTTGGAGAGAGCAATCGGGACTTCTCAGGTTCACTGAGGCCTCCAGGCCATATAACAATATACTTCAGCAATGCTCTTGGCTCACTTCAAAAGTAAATGGCTTTGCCCCGCATTTACCTACCAGTGGTAAAGACAGCTACGGGGGCAGGGTCTTACTCCACTAACATTATTGCTTAATTATACAGTAAAGCCCCATGGCAATACTTTGAACATCAACACCACTGGTGTAGTTTCACAGTACAGTGTAGTGTGAGTCTAGTGTGTTAAAAAAAAAAAAAAAAAAGCTGTTAGCAAGTTTATAGTCAGTAGAATACAGTAAAATTTTTTTTTAGATTCCCAAAATCAGCTGAAGCATCACGATGAGGGCTACATCTGGGGGATAAAAAAGTACAACTGTATTAGGAGGTTATGATTACTACACATGTCGTTGTCATATCAGTCATTTAGCAGTCATATCCTAATAAACTGCTGTGAAATTTGTCATTTCAAAGTCAGATTAATTCAGATTCATATAATAAAGTCATCACATCACACAGCTAAGTAATTATGTTCAAGGTTTGTCACTGCAATGAATGTCTGTGTGCCTAAGTACTGAGGGGGACTTTTTTTTGGCTGCTGTTTTCTTATTGATGAATTAGCCAAATAAGCTCTTTAATAACTTTCCTCTGGAAAGGTATTTTAATAAGAATCCAGAAAGACAGAGAGGGGGAAAAAAAATCACCTTATTTGAATCATATAATAACTACTGGATTCTCCACGCTGTTCTTTGGGAACCTGTAGATTCGTGGCACTCATTACAGATCAAAGTACTTAATTCATCTGTATATCCTTGTTTGTGCACAGAAATACAGAATAAGTTAGAGAGTCGGCATATGTTAGAGTGAGCAGCAATCTGTTATGGTAGTAATTTCACTGCTTGCTGTACTACAGAGGGTTGTGCTATAACACGGCTCATTGTAATGGCTGTACTTTATTTTGTTCAACAGTCATGGTAAAAATATTTGGCTAATGTTTTCATTGCCTGCCATCTGTGTGGTCAGAAAGGTTGTCCAACAACATCCGAAATGTCACTGCTTCAAACAGGGGCTTAATTGAAACTTAATCAGACAGATCTTTTCTATTAATTAAATACCAGCTGATTAATGCAACGTATTTTGATGTGAAATAACTGTGGCCCAGATTCGGCTGTGCTTCCGCACGGTGAGGGTTGTTCCCTCTCCCCACGGGCGGTTGCTGATCGCAGCACAGCTCTGCCTGTATGAGCAGCGCTACAAAGACTGACTCTATGTTCCCAAAAAGCCATTTAAATGCTGCCAGGTATCAGAAAAATGCCATAACGAAGGTCACAAGCACAGTCTGGATCCAGCCCTTACATTGTTTGTGTCTGGATCACGTGCAATTGTTTTCCCTCCTGTCCCACTCAGCGTTTGGAGAAAGTGTTGCGGTATTTCTGTATCTGAAAGAGGCCTAGAAGAAATCTGGAGAAGAACTTTTTACAAGGGCGTGCAGTCATAGGACGAGGGGTAATGACTTCAAACTGGAAGAGGGGAGATTTAGATGAGATCTCAGGAAGAAATTGTTACCTGTGAGGGTGGGGAGCCCCTGGCTGGGGTTGCCCAGAGATGCTGTGGCTGCCCCATCCCTGGAGGTTCAAGGCCAGGTTGGACGGGGCTGGGAGCAACCTGGTGTAGTGGGAGGTGTCCCTGCCCAGGGCAGGGGGTTGGAACTGGATGATCTTGAAGCTCCCTTCCAACCTAAACCATTCTATGATTCTATGATTCCCTGGCATTGCTGTTGTGAACCTCGTGCTGCCGCTTGCCCTCTCTCCAAACCCACATAGCTTCACAGGTTCATCTTTGCCCTTGGAGGCTTTTGTAGATGTCTTGTTTCTTTTATGTATGCTAAGGGATTTGCAACCCTGCCCTGGGATGTGGGGGTAGTACTCTTTCCTTCTTATGAATTAAAGGGTGAGGCACATCTGCAGGGGGCCGTGCTGAAGGGTCCCCACTGGTTGTTGTTCAATCCCAAATCAGTCAAGTCAATGACCCAAACATGAATTAATTTGACCAGTAGGTTTCTACTGTAACTTTATTCTGTGGCAACACCACTCTGAGTTTTGCAATGTTGTTTTTAAGAACTTGGGTGTTCGGTCCATGGCTGGTGGAAATCCTGTCCTTGCTTTCACTCAGAAATTGTGTGTTGAACCATTTTGCTTCCCTGTGTGAAGTGGGAAATGCAAGGTGGACAGCAAAGCCTTCTCTTGGTGAGGGTAGGACCGAGAAGAACATCCAGACATGAGAAACCTGAAGTACACATGGCTTCTAGAGTTTAAGTACAGACCAAAGTATTGCCCCCAAATCACAAGTCCTGACACAGGAACTGGCTATTTAAAAAAGGTCTGAAGTCCCACTGCAGACTCACATTTGATTTTATGAACGCTATCAGGAGAAAAAAAAAGTATTATCAAAATGGAAAGACAAAGATTTTTAATAAATAGCATCGTTAGGGCAAAAGCAATCATGTTGCATGTTTCTTGGCCACCTCTTGAAAAATGAAAGAGAGTCTGATGGAAGAAAGCTGCAGTTCTGATTAGTGTCATCCTCAAAACATCTGAACATTTGGAAATGCCCCAGTAACCAGCAGCAATATTCCCAGGGCTGCCCTAAGGTTGACATTGAAGAACAAGGTGCCAGGATGGTGTCATCAATCTAAGTAGTAATTTACATTTATCATGAGAAATAAACCCTGGAAACAAATGGCAGCTTGCTACAATAATTCACCCAGCCTAAGATATAAACCTGAGGAATACACCTAGCAATTAACTTTTACCAATCGAAGGGCTATAATCTCTATTAAAAAGAGTGATGTAAAAGGAGCAGTAGCAGTCCTATGGCTTTCTTTGAAATATTCATTGCATATTTTCACTCCAAACTGCCAAGGAAAAATCAAGTCATTAAGAAAAAATAATAGTCCATGAGCAATTCTTTAACCTACTAGATTCCTGTAAAATCCAAATCTTAGTACTACTGAAGCACTGTGATATTCGTGTGCATGTGAGGATGAAAAGTATAGTTGATATTGGGTTCATTTCTTCAAGAGTTCAGTAACACAGCCTCAAGAAAGACATGAATTTCAATAGAGTTCTCCAAACCCTACGTGCAGCAGGGAGCAGGCAGCACCCCGCCAGAACAGGTAGATGTTCAAGAGCATCTGAAAACCTGCAGCACGACACTGAAGTAATGAGCCCCTCTCTGATGTGTATCTTGCTTAACCCAGAGTTGCTTGTTGACCGCTTGCATATTGCTGACAGTTTAACGGTAACACTGTCCCTTAAGCCTTCCTGCTTGCCCTTGGATTTAATTTAGGGCAGTAACGTCAGTCTGCAGCTGGAGTCGTTATAAATATTAAATTAAAATGATTTTTTTTTCCCTTCAAAAATTTTTTTTCCAAGAACATTGAAACTTCCAGAATTTTACTTCCTACATGGAGGTCCCCTTTTTGAAAAGCCCTTATAAGAGACACAGGGCGCAAGCTGTGCTCCATCCTCTTCTGAAGCTGAGGAAATGGACATCCACAAGTTATTGTGATTTGTCCTCCCGACATAGAGCACACAGTTTTAATTGCCCCTATTCTGCTGACAAGGCTTTGTGCTTGGAGGTTGTGTTGGTCAGGTCAGTACCCAATTAGAAGCCCAATGCATCAGCTAAGAGGAAACACAACAGAATCACAGAATCACCCAGGTTGGAAGAGACCTTTAAGACCACCGAGGCCAACCATCAACCCAACACTGCCAAGCCCACCACTAACCCATGTGCCTCAGCACCACATCTGCCCAGCTGGGAAACACCTTCAGGGATGGTGACTCCACCACTGCCCTGGCAGCCTCTTCCAATGCTTGACCACCCTTTCCATGAAGATTTTCCTAATACCCAATCTAACCCTCCCCTGGTGCAACTTGAGGGTGTTTCCTCTTGTTCTATCACTTGTTACTTGGGAGAAGAGCCCGACCCCCCTGGCTACACCCTCCTCTCAGGCAGTTGTAGAGAGTGTCTCCCCTCAGCCTCCTCTTCTCCAGGCTGAACAACCCCAGTTCCCTCAGCCGCTCCTCACAAGGCTTGTGCTTCAGACCCCTCACCAGCTCCGGTGCCCTTCTTATAATATCAAAACACTTACGAGACCCCTCTGTAGATAGTTTCCTCTGCAAAGGACAATGTCAGTCATAGAGCAGTGGAGCCCAGGCATCTTCCAGCACATGGCACACGGAACAAGTGGATGCTATAGAAGCCCCTGAGATGTAACCCGTGACTCAAGTGAAATGCATTTTCGGTTAATCAGGGTATGTCTGAATTACTTGTTCTCCAGACCCCTCATGAGCTTCGTTGCCCTTCTCTGGACACGCTCCAGCACTTTAATGTCTCTCCGATACTGTGGCGTCCAAAACTGAACACAGCACTCGAGCTGCAGCCTCAGCAATGCTGAGTACAAGGGCACAATCACTTCCCTGCTCCTGCTGGCCACACTATTCTTGATACAGGCCAAGATGCCACTGGCCTTCTTGGCTACCTGGGCACACTGCTGGCTCATGTTCAGCCTACTGTCGACCAGGACCCCCAGATTCTTTTCTGCCAGGCAGTTTTCCAGCCACTCCTCCCTAAACCTGTATCATTGTCCAGAGCTGTTGTGACCAAAGTGCAGGACCTAGCACTTGGCCTTGGATCGCCACTGCCACTGCTGCCTCTCCCTGGGTGCTAAGGGATCTGCAGACCTTTCGGTGACCCTTGGCCAGGGGGTCTCCACATGCTCTCCTGCCTTTGCACACACCTTTGAGAAAACCCCCACTAAACAAGCAATAAGTAGGCAAGCCCATGTTAGGATGAGAGTGAACCTAAGGTCATTTGGAGTTGGACCAGAGGCAGATCTACCCCAGTATCCTGTTCTTGATCTGGGCAGTATCAGATTTTTAGGGTAAGGTCAGGACAGTGTGAGTTTTCCAACTCCCTGGACCCAGCAGGTGGGTGATTGTGCTGGAGGCTGTATCCTGACTAGTGCCAGTAAATGCAGCAGCAGCACATCTGCCAACTCTTTTTCCACCCACTAATGCTTTTTGGCCTCTGCCACATCCTTCAGCTACTAAAAAACCTCAGTGTATTATCTCCATAAAGTCAGTGGTGGGAGCCCTGTGGCCATCATCTGATGTCAAGGATGTGCTGAATTATAGGAGCTGTACAAGGGAAGGTAAGCAAATGTCCCAAGAAGTGTGCAACACACTGGGCGAGGAGAGGCGTTGTGGAGGAGTGAGCGGGGTCATTACCTGACTTACAGAGAAAGGAACACAGACTTTATGTCTTGACCCCAGTCACAGGAGCTATGGCAGAGCCAGGAGCATAAACGCATCTCCTAAACCTCAGTATTGTTCCTTTTCAGAAAATCTTTTTGGTTTACGACATTTAATAAAACAGGTTCTTTTATCACAATGTTTTTGGAGGTCAACTGCCTCTTCTGATCTTATTTCTCCATGTTTCTAATTAAGTCACCGTGAATCCCATCAGGTTTCAAAGGGAGGGATCAAGAACCATTGCTTTCATGATCTAGTTAATACCTGTAAATATCAGCTGTCACCCAATTCCCACTATGAAGTAATAGGTGGAAAGAGGAAGACACAATAAAACACTTTTTACTTAAAGGCAAGAAGCAGTAAATGATCTCTATGTCCTTTGAAACCTGAATGGCTTTTCCTAGGGCTAGAAATTTCTTTTTAGGATCTTGCAGATGTACCCATTTTATCAGTTCATAATCTTTTTTTTTCTTTTTTTTTTTTTTTAATGCCAGGTTTTGGGGGTTTTCGTTTTGTTTATTTGGTCCTTGGACATCTTCGTGCTTGCAGAGCAGGTCTGCCTGCTGAGCAAGAAACCTCTGCATGGTGAAAAGGCCTTGAAAGTCTTCCCTGTGTCACCTCCAGGCCCCGAGGTCCAAAGGCCATTACACAGGGCACGACACTGACTCTGGGCTCACGGGAGCTGTGTCCAGCTCTGCGAAATGCCCTTGCTGCAGAACAGCACTGCCTTGAACAGTCTTACTAGCAAACCAATCTAAAGGTTTTTTACGTAAGAGAGGGCTTTCAACAGGAAGTAAATAAACTAACTTTTTTTTTGAGACGGAAAGAAAAGACATTTAAGTATGATGAGTGAGCTTATTTCCTCAAGAACTAAGGAAATACCTGAAAATGTGTTTACATGCTGGCACCTGCAGATTATCAGCTGCCCTGGAACAACCCAATGGGTAAAATTAAGACGTTGAGCAACCTGCTTCAGATGTGACTATTTACACCAACAAGGATGTAACTATTTACACCATCCAAAAATTAGACCTACCTTTTTTTTTTTTTTAAATGTGAATTAGTAACGATAAATTCTCTCTGTTAAATATCACCCTGATTTATTTCCCCTAATGGTTCACTCATCATTTGTGAGCTATTTATGAAAGAAAACTGCACTTCTGGATCTTACTTCTTGAGTTATTGCAGGGTTCAATCTGAAGGGAAAAAAACTACACGTGAGCTGGTCTGTTCAGTGCAGGGAGACGTACAGAAAATGGGTGGATGGATGTAAGGATGGATAGAAACAGGCAATTGCTGCTGCAGCTCACACACTCAAATTATTGCTCCAAGGGCATCAGGATCAGATTTAGAAAATGGGATGAGAACTTAAGGAATTCAGAGGAACTTCTTGATTGTTGTCCTGTGGATTTTTAAACTTTCTTAGTGTATGAAAAAGTGAAGTGGACTCCGCACCACTGGAAATGTACCACCGCCAGTGACATCCAGCAAACACACTATACTTAGCATTGTGTGCAAGTTAGTCTCAATTGTCAGGCAGCAGCTGCCTGACTGTACAAAAGCTGCCCTTTCAGAGCTCCCTGAGGAGTTTCTTGTCTCCAAGTAATTTACTTCTTTCACCCTCTGGTGCTGCGTTGTTGCACCGGTGTCACAGCTCCCGAAGATTCCCACCCCGCTGCAACAACCTTGCTTTCACTGTCTGGGGAAAAAGCAGAAGTGCACCCCCATTCTTTCCCCTGGGGAAAATCCCTGGGCATTAAAGAAGAAAGAAGCCTGTGAGGCTCTGGGCTAAATTAGTATCCTGAAACATAATTAGCAAGGTTTTGTATTAAGCTCATTTTCAGAGTTTTACCTTGATTTTTTGTAAAAATCTTTGCTCCAGATTGCTTTGTGAATCAGAAGTGGTAGCTATTTCTGAAAGAAGAGTATTCAGATCCATCATTGTTTCCACTGGTGAGCACTGAAATACTACTTTGTAATCCTTTTGATGAGTTTGATACTCATAACCGCCATTAATACACCTGAGAGGACCGACCTCATCCTTTTCATCATGAGTAGAGCAGTTATGAAGTATTCCTAGCATCCCAGTAAACATTCCTAGACCATAAATGAGTCAAGCCCGGACCAGCTGAGGATCATCTTAACAGCAGAAGAGAGGGGAATGAATAAGATAACTCAAGCCAGCAACATCAGAACTCCTTTGTCTTCCTCCCAGGGAGTCTGAGAAGTGTTGGTTAAATCAACAAATATTTGCAATGTGAAATAGAAAGCATTCTGTATTTCAGCTGTAGGGATACCGGCTTGAAATGCAGGACAATCCCATATAATACAAGTGATCCATTTATCTCTTGTTGTGCATATTGAGTTCTGAGTTACATGGTACAAATTGTAACATAAATCGCAAAAACTTCTAGGAATAAGTTAATGTAGGAAAATTATTCAGTCTAATTTTTTTTCCAGCTTTAAATGACCTATAAATGCAGTGTAACAGTCACAGAGCTCTTCTTAAAAACAGTCCAGCTTTCTGAATAAATGACGAATATTATAAGCTTGTCTGCAAAGGGGATTTACAAAATGGAGAAGTCCAGGACACAAAATATATCCTCATTTTCCAGTAGAATGTTCTGCTGATTTTATAACATTGACCAGGAAGCAGAGTAATACCTTAAATATATGTAAACTTATTCATACATCGGAGCTGAGAGCCATCCCAGCACAGCAGATGAATAATATGCATTTCACCAGTCTATGTCATGCATCAGTCTTGAGACACTGGATAGTAGTAAAGTCACTGTACTCTTAATGCAAAAATAAAAAAAATCAACAAGGGATAAAATCCATGCTAAAATGTGTTTTGGAAATCTGATTCAATGAAAATCACTTTGAGTTCTTGGTGGTTATATGAGCAGGAAACGAAGAATAACATCAGATATTCCTTCTGCCCTCACCTGGATATACCAAGAGCCGCCTGCTGCCCTAGGCTGGTCTTGCTTGTCTGATACAAATTGCAGCAAAACAGCTAGTCATGGGAATTAGGCTTGATATGTAGGAATACAAAAACCTTAAGCATATTCTTATTGAGTCTTGCGCATAAGGAAGATGATCTGAATTGATTTTATGCGGTACTTTATCTTCCTTTTACACAAAACATCTTATTTATCCCCGTTTATTACCTTGATGAACTTCTCAGAGACAGTTGAGAAACAGCAGGGATAAACCTGGAGCATTTCTGTGGAAGCCTTGCAGCCAGGTGACCTGGCAGCTGGACAGATGTTGCCTGAAGGCTGTACCTATATTCAAAACATGTTGTTGGGACAATTGCCTTGTGTCTATATTGACTGAAATCAAAATAAAAAGCCAGCAACAAAAGCACATGGAACATTAGTTGATAAGATCTAATCAGCTTGCTTTATGAAAGTAATACCTTAAAACTATTAAAAGCATTAAGAGACGACCAGCCGAAGGAGAGCTAGCCTGACTACGACAGCTGTGGTCCATTTCCACACAGAGGTTGTCAGTGACTCTGCGTAGCCAGGTGAGGAGGGGAGTGTTGCTAGGGGTCAAAAATACAATTTTGCATTTTCTGAAGCTTCCTCAAGGTTGACTCTGGTTTGACTGAAGATGTGGGAAGGGCTGTGAGCAATTGAGGCATCAATGGCTGTAGGTCCTAGAGTTTTCACTTCTGGACCTTGCCAGCTGCATTAGATCATTGCTACAGAAAGACATGATGCTGACAATGAAATAGACGAAACGAGAATGGACAGTCTGTTAAAATCTGGAGCACCCCATGTCTTCATCATGGTAAGAACAATACTCCACAAGGGAAAGGAGCCTTTGTTTTTGAAGCAGCCAGAGCTGTGTCGTTACACACCCAGGCACCAGGCAGATTACGCAAAGCTGACAATATTGACCACTGCCATAGAGCAGGTAGCAGACTAAGTGTTAATAGCTCATGGTGATTCTTCTCCACGCTCTTCTTAAATGCTAGTTTTCAATATGGTGTGGCAGCAAAACCGTTACCATCACTCCAGCGTAACTTGGAGCGGGACAGGAACCTTGCGCTTCAATGATGCGCTGGTTTCATGGCACAAAGCATCTGGTTGTCGTTGCTGCACAACCTATTAACTGAACCATGGAATCATAGAATTATTTAGGTTGGAAAAGATCTTTAAGATCATCTGGTCCAACCATTGACCCAGCCCTATCAGGTCCGCCACTAAACCATGTGTCTCAGCGCCACAGCTACATGACTTTAAACACATCTAGGGATGGTGACTCAACCACCTCCCTGGGCAGCCTATTCCAGTGTTTGATAACTCTTTCAGTGAAAAAATTGATCCTAATGTCCAGCCTAAACTTCCCCTGGTGCCACTTGAACCCATTTTGAGAGATGCTAACTGAGTGTGTAAGAGCAACACAGAACAAGAATCGAGACAAAAGCAACAGAAACCAAGATCACGTTGCTGGCTGAAAAGAAAAAGACCGATATAGTTTAAGTCACACATTCGGAATGAAGTTATCCTACGAGGAGGGGATAACGGGCTGCTGATGTCACTTGAGTGTTACCATGAGGGTTATTTTGCTGCTGCCTTACGGTAGAACCAGGAGCAATGAGATTAAATGAGAGAAACAGCTAATATAGTACTGGGAAGAAAATCCTCTTAGGGACCAGAATTAACATGTTTGCCATCTAATTTCTGTTATGTTAAACAATTTGAATGTCTTTTGAGTTTGGGTCCATGCAGCATGGCTCACCTGTCAGTATTTTTGTTTCGGTTGTGGTACAGGTGTATTGTTCTAGGGCAGGAGGTGTTGCTCTGTATGGGACAGAGTTGCAAACTCCAGAATGTGAGCAGGAGAGTTTCACCTCCCAGAACTTTATCAAGAATCAAATCAAATTAGTTTGTGAGCCACTGATTTGATACAAGATTAGCCAAAAAGCCAGCGTCTTTGCAAACTCCCCTTGCCTCTCCTGACAGCTTTTCAGCTCTTCAGTTTTTATTTATAACGTACCCGAAGGAGCAGAAAAAGCACAGATCTTTCTTGGAAATGCTAGTGGAAATGGAAGTGTGTGCCTTTGCTTAAGCTATATTATCCTCCATTTTAATCTGGTAACTTGCTATGAATAGCCTCATTCACTATGAAATCAGCTCTCTTATTCATTAAATAAAATTAAACTCCCTTGAGAATTGCTTTTACCTTCTAAATCTAATAATATGGTCAGACACAAAAATTATTGGAAACCAAAGGTCTTTGGGAAATCGCCTACTAATCATGTCACCACTCCCTGCAGGTCAGAGTTGTCAGTTCTGGAGACAAAAGCAATCTTTCAATCTCCATTAGGATGACTCAATGAGAGGATGGCGTTGCTGGGAAGGCGCCTCTGCAGACAGCAGCCAAGGCTCTCCAAACGGAGGCTTTGGAAAGCAATGTGCTTTGCTTGGTGGTGGGACTCTCAGGTCAGGTTACAGCTGGATGTTCAAAGTCAAGGATGACAGCAGAGTGGAAGGAAAAATTTAACAGCTGACAGGCATCACAGGTGAGTGAATCCACCCACAAAAGTGATTTAAGCACCCAATTGTTAAAAGGTGGTGGAGACAAAGAGGTCGACTGGACTTCAGAAGAGTATTGGAGTTAGGCTTCAAAATGGCAAATTCAGGAGAGTAAGTTTAAACTTGTTTATAAAACTGATTATACTCCCCTATACGTGCCTATACGTAGGTGATTTTACAATTCTAAGTCTAGTTATAGCAAGCAGTGTATTAAAGCTGTGCTATAACTTTTGATAAACTAGTTATATGCTCACATTATTTGCTGTGGGAGCTCTGAAGCCTCCCCAATGTCAGAAGTGATGATTTGCTGTGTCCAAGTAGTGAAAGGGCTGTTTACTCCTCTTTTAAAAATTATTAATGACATTTGGAAAAAAAATAAAAAATCAACCCTCTTACCGCCTCTGTTCACAGTACTCATTCTGGCTTATCTTCTATTCTGACATCATAATTTATTTAGAGTGCTATTTCAAAAACTTGAATAGAGTATTTCTCAACGGACGTTCTGCCCCTCTCATCATCCAGGCTTTTCCTGCCCTGCCTTTCCCTGTACCTTTTGCTGAATTCCTGCTACAGGCTTAGGGAAGCAAAACAGAAGTTTCCCTTAACAACAGTGTTATCAGAAATGGCAGATGAGGTATTGCTTTGCACAAGAAATTAACGGTAAGAACTGATTAATGCTTACCCAGCAGATATTGAATCTGATTCAGATTTCAGACCAGTTTTACAATGATGTTACTCTAGTGAGATTGATGGAGCTGCTTTTGATTTAGCCTGAGGTCCATGCCTTTAATAGAAATGAACTGACTAACAGAAATATGGTCAGATTAAAAAACAGACAATGTGATTTATCAGCTACTATTTTCATAGACACTGTTTTTGAAATTTCTCATTTGATGTTCTGTGTTGTCTAGAATTCCATTTGTGGCCGTCTTCTTGAGTGGTCTCTGTATTGACCTAAGGATTTTACTCCTTAATATATTAACCAGACTACATTTCCCACAGCCAATTTTAGTAGCATTCCTTTCATCTGAACAACTTCTCTTGCTTTGAAAAAAAAAAAAAAGGCCTCATTCTACAAAGTTTTCAGCAGAAGCATTAATAGATGTTGCAACTTTCATCACTTATACTTTATGTCCAATTTTGTTATACAAGTCTTTTCATTACAACTTAATGAATGACCTAGTGATAACGGAAGAATCCCCAAGCAAATTTAGAATCATCTTGAGAGATATTTTGGGAAGCTTACACGATACTGAGCACATCATCTTCAGAATAGTTTTAATGCCAGCATATGGACATGACGCAGTGCCTGCTAGCTGAATTTCCATTGTATTTTTGAGTGGGATTTTGATGGAAAATGACTGAGTTTTTTGTTCCCAGCGCCTATGAAAAGATTGACAGGAACTTAAGGACATGAAATGGAAAGGCTGCAGAAGGTGCTGCATTGGCTTGTGGCCAGGATGAGAGAAAATACGATACCAGAATGTGTCATGATGGAAAAGAAGCTCCTAGCTTAAATGCAAGGAATTATTATTGAAATTATTATTGAAAAGAGAACTGGTGATGGGTCTAACATTAAAAGCAAAGTTGATAAAATGACCAGCAACATTTTGAACATTTTAATCGAAAAAGCGGGAAAAATTTTTCAAAAAGAAATTTCTCCCCTTTTGTCTGTCACTAGGTAACACTACCCGAAAGAGCCACCCATAGTTCCATAAGCAGATTAAACTTGATCTCATAATAATCAAGGAATGGCCAGGCAGCACTACGATTTTTCCCTCTTTCCTCCTGCTATATCAAAGGTTCGGATGTAAAGTAAAAGCCCTGCCCTGTCTGACAAGCCCTGACTCTGCCAGGCACCGTCAGTCCCTGCTGTGATTGAGAAGGACATTTCTTTGCTGCTGGCCTTGTTATCCAGCAAGCTGTGTCACGCACTGGGCATATTCTCCCTGCAAGTGAGCACAAGTCTTTCACCCTAATACTCTTCCCTGTTTCTCAGTGACCTTTTAATTTGATTTCTAGATTTTATTTATTTTTTTTCTCATACATTTCCCGCATGAGGACTACTCCTCTAAAGCTGGGGGGCTTTTCTCAATCATCTTGTTAACATTTGGCTCTTTCTACTACTGAGGTTTTATTCCTTCCTTGAGCTGAGATTCAGGAAGATACTGTTTATTTCTTCCAACTTCTGCCATCCAGAGCAAATGAAGAGCATTTCAGCATGCAAATCATGAAGAGGAAGAGACGTGGGTGTTATGAGCTACAAACTGGAGCGCAAGGACTGAGGCAGTTTGGGTAACAGAGTCCTCTATGGAGCTTGGAGTCTGCAGAGAGGAGTGTGTTGGAGAGGTTTGGCCGGGTGACAATGAAGATGCGGAAACAGACTCAAGCAGAAGAAGTATCAGTGTGCTTTATTTCACTGACATAATTAAAATCCTGAGAGACCACACACCTGATGCTTACACTGTTACTAAGGAGGGAGAACTGCAAGGACACTATTGGTCCCTCTCTTTACTGATGCATCTCATGGGACTTCAGTGACCAGAGATGTGGACTTGAGTGCACTGGGGGTGTCAGCGGCTGTACTGTAGAACTCCAACAGCTTCAGATTCCTTTTAACATCCACTGTTGTAACACAGAGGACTAAAATACTCCGGAAGACTCACACTCCAGAAATTCCTACTTTTCTCCCCTGAGTGGTTCAGATGCAGATGTCTGTACTGCAGACAGCTACTGGTGAATATAGTCACTTTTATCTTGATTACAGAAACCGTAAAAACTTTCCTGAGCACAAGTGATTTCTGGTTTCCTTGGTGCAAATGCTGGTGACCCATAACTGTGGCGTGCTAGGTGATGTACGGTCCCGTGAAACAGAAAAAAAATATACTTCTCTGCTTATCTTATTCTCCACTGACACACCATCTGCAAATACTCTTAATTATAGATTTCATAGCAGTGATTTTAGGGAAGTTCTTGTTTCTGACCTCTGAAATCATAGAATTATATAATCACAAAATGGTTTGGGCTGGAAGGGATCTTTCAAGACCATATAATTCAATATGCTTGCCATGGGCAGGGACATCTTTCACTAGGTCAGGTTGCTCAAAGCCCTATCCAACCCAACCTTGAGCACTTCCAAAGACGGGACATCCACAACTTCTTTGGGCAACCTGTTCCAGGGTCTCACAACCTTTGTTGTGAAAATGTCTTCCTTACATCCTACCTAAATCTACCTTCTTTCAGTTTAAAACTGTGGCTCCTTGTCCTGTTATTACAGGCCTTGGTAAAAAGTCTCCCTTTATATATTGAAAGGCGGCAATAAGGTCTTCCCCAGAGCCTTCTCTTCTCCAGGCTGAACAACACCAACTCTCTGAGCCTTTCTTCATGGGAGAGATGCTCCAGCCCTCTGACCATTTTCATGGCCCTCCTCTGGGCCTGCTCTAACAGCTCCATTTCCTTCTTGAACCGTACAAACAATAATTTGCTTTTTAAAAAAAATTAGTCAAGCGTTTTGCTATGTTTGATTTTCTGTTTCATTAGCCACAACATTCCCCAGTAGCTGAAAACTGCTAATTTGCAAGGAGAAATAAGATTCAGGGAAAAGATGTGTCTGATTTTGGAGCACAGTTCTGAAGCCTCACTACACAACTCTAAAAGTACAAAGGGTTTTAATGTTCAGGGATGTAGCAGGACCCAGGGGAAATTATGGCCTTAGGGTAAGGGCAAACAAAGCCCTCGTGTTGTTAATGTTGTGGGCTTGGGGGTTCTTTTTACTTCAGAACTTTAAAAGGCATCTTGAAAGTGGCCACTGGTAACCTGTTGGGCTTCTGCTCCTCCTGACAACATTCACAACATTAATCGAGCCACTTCAATTCTCACATTGAGTGAAGCAGCTCAGCTCGCACTGCTCTAGGTCTGCAGGTCTTTCAAGACCCAGGTGTGAAGAATATTTTCCAAAAATAAAGCAAAAACTGGCACCAATCAACACTCCAAGATGTGTCTTGGCAGAATTATATCAGAGAGCAGCAGGAACCTGTTTCCCAGATAGACCATGGTCAAAAAAGCCTTACAACTGCAGAGGTGATTTCTCCAAACCAGACCAGTCCTTGGGAATTTAACTTTAAGGCATTCCCTTCTTTTTCTTGAGCTGTTTCAGGGCAGCGGATTTGAGCCCAATTCCAAAAGGATAATTAGAGACAAACTCCACCCCATGGGGGTCAGCAGTTGACCCCGATCCAAAGCAGGAGATTGTTGGTGGCAGCAGGTCATGGTGTCTCATGACTCTGTTTGCATAGACTTTGCTTCTCTGCACTGTCAGTTTTATCTCTTCATTGTGTTTTTGGGACTTGAGCCCTTAAGTCAAACCTACATTCACATCTGGTGTCGAGCCTTTCAAATTGCATTATGTTTGTCTAAAGAAGTTCACTGTGAATAAATTGGGTTGTTTCACTTCTTTATGTCTCTCTATCCCAGCCAACAAGCTGGTTTATAAAATATTCATAGCATAAATGATGAGCCAGAAAATCAGCTCACGTTGGCATTTTCACATCCCAGCCTACAAGTGCCAGGAGGATTCCCAGGTTCATAAACACTGGGTCCGAGAAGGACCACCAGGATGGGCAGCTCTGATCAGCAGCCGGTGGAGAAATTGCTGCAGTGACCACCATGGACTGCTCGGCTGCGTGTCTGGGGCCGAGCACAGCTCCGGAGAGTTTTCTGGGCTTTGTTTGGAGGCTGTGAAGCTTTGGTTACATCCCTTCCCGAGATATTCCAAAATCCTCATTCAAAAAAATAAAAAAATAAAATAAAAAAAAAAGAGAGAATAAGGAAAAAAAAATAATAGAATAACTAGTACCTTTTCTACCAGTGCAGCTCTGCTGGCTTTTATTTATAGTCATTGGATTCAGAGTCCTGAATTAAAGAGCTGCTCAGGAAGAGGAATGTTTTTGCCCTTTCATGGATCCTTTATACACTGCGCTCAAGCTAACTCCTAACTTTCTTTTTTTTAAGCAAGTGAATGCATTTAGTGTCTCTCTGTAAAGAACCCTCTGATAGCGGCTCTGTGCAGACATTTCAATTTATCAATCTCTTTTCAGAGCGCAGATGCCAAAACTGGACCCGCTATTACAGTAATGGTCTCAGTAACGCTATGTACAGAGTGAATATTGTTTCCCGCATTCCTATTCCCCTAGTCACGCACATGAAGACCGCGCTGCCCCTTCTTCTTTCTCCTCTCCTTGCACAGCATATTTGGTTTCACACAAGCAGCGTTTCCTATGGCCGCTGAAGACAGCGCTTGGGTTGAGAAGGAGGGACTACCACGTGCAGCTCTAGACTTTCCCTTCAGCTGTCTGGTCTCTGCAGTTCACGGCTTTAAAACATTGTTTAATAATGGACAGCTTTTCCAGGAAAGCCAGATCATTTTCCTTTAGTAGTCTCTTCTAATCACTGTCTCGTGTTGGGAAGGCAGGTGGGGTTCTCTGAAATGAGACGGTTTCCTCTATCCAACCAGATCTTCTTCATAGCAAGGGAAAAAGCCCAAACCACAACAGTTACCTGGAAGCTTTAATCTTAAAATATGGTTATTAGGATTTGCAGTGCTACTAGAAACATATTGGAGTGGTTACGTTTTATGTATTTTTTAAATAATGATTATTCCTGCATCTCTTACAGGTACCTCCTGCACAGCTTTCAGGGAAAGCACAGGCCTGGCTTCCACATCTTTCAAAATATTCATTATTTTTGCCCTTTTCAGCGTCACCTCATAAAAATAAATTATAGGAATTAAAATTGGGAGGGTGATGGTTTAATTTCTCAAAAGCGGAATAATCACTCAGGCTTATGGAAATTGGGTTGTCCAAAAGGAAATGGGGAATATAAAATGCAAATGTCAGGTGGTCAGAAGGGGATCATGGTGCCAGCAGGTTCGGCATAGTCCTGGGACCTTTTCCCCCCACAGCACAGTGCCCACCGAGCCCAAACCCAGCACTGGTGACCGGTGCCATATCTCCAGCATGACGTGCTGCTGAGCCATGTACCCTCAAAAACAGGACCTCAAAACCAATGGCAAAGGAAAGCTGTTTCACCTCCAGGAGGATCCCCAGGGTGCCCTGGATGTCCCCCTGGGATATCAAGTGGCTTTTGAGCTGCAGGAGCAGATCCTCTGAGGGTGAAAATCAGTGTGGGTCCGGTGGGGCCAGTGCAGCTCGATGGGTTTGTACCCCTGGTGTTATGTGGCCATTTGCAAAGGACATTCACAGCCTTATCTTATTTTGCCTCTTCCTGAATTGAATTGGCTCGATTATTCATGAAACAAAAGCCATTGGTAATGGATGAGATTTATGCACCACGCATTTTGCTGCCTAATAATAATAATGGCTTGAAAAATTAAAATTGACTTAGCTTGTGAAGGACGTTGTGTTGTCACTGGGATGTTTTTCCTTGCAGAATTCCCACTCTGATGCTGAATGTGAAATCTCACATTAGATGGAAACATACGAGATGCTCACGGCAGCCTCTTTGTCATCCTTGTCAGGAGCGGAGGGCTGAACTCTGGGTTCGCAGAGCTCAGGGCGGTTTGAAATGTGCAGCTCCTTTTCTGCACCAAGTCGTTCAATATTCAAAAGTAAGTTTGACAAAAATGTGCCAAGAAATATTATGTCGAGGTGTTTTCAAGGGAAAAAAAAGCAGGGAGGGAGGGTGGGGGGAGGTGGGAATAGCAGGTTACTGGAATACAAAATACTGCATCATTAAGAGAAGAGCACAGCGTATCTCCCCCTGCTTTCTTTTAGGTCCCAATTCATCAGCCATTTCCTCTTGAGTAAAGCACGTGCCAAACTTTATGCATGTGCTTATGTGCCTGGCTGAATACAGATGGACTTAATCATGTGTTTGTACGCTTTGCTCAGCGGGTTTCTTAATTAGAGGAGTTGTTTAAAAAAAAGTCCTACGGTGATGGCTTTTCCATTCTTTCTTTAGGAACCAATGTCTTTAAAATCAGTGATACGCAATTGCATCTCAGCATGTTACAAAATATTAATTAAAGCCACACTCATGCAAAACAATCCCTCTTTACCAGTGAGCCCAAGGGGAAAGAAATCCAGGCACCAGCAAATCACTTCTTTATCTGAGCACAAATTCTTTTGTAAAACACCTAAAAACCGGCAGCGTGATCATGAAACAAACGCCAAGATAAATTAACCGGCCTGTTGCCTTTTTCCTATGGCACCTATCAACGCGAGTGCAGTAAAGTATGCCTGACTTTCCTAGCTGAAACAGCAGGAAAAAAAATGCTGCGTCTAACTGATCTCCATTCACTGGGGGAAAAACGACGACGAAAATGCCACCCTGCATCCGCTGTGGTCAGTCAGAAAACACCAAGGGAAACAACTTGATCCTGCAACCTCTTAGCACCCGGGTTTTCTACAGCTTTTAGGAGGTTGAAGGGTACACCAAATTTGGGGCCTTGTGATGTTGCACCCTCGGGAGCTGCCAAGGTTGTAGCTGCTGAGTCAGTGGGTTCAAAGGGAGGCCATAAGTGTGAATATTTTGGTTTTGCAAATGATTGAAGTTGCCATTCAACCAAGTGCCGAATGCGAAACAAAGACATGAATTCATCATCACACATAAGCATGTGATATACTTATTATGGCATTTTTTTAAAAGCAGGTTTCCATTTAAGTGCTTCACAGCTTGTTTTCTTTTCATGAGCAGGGCTTTCTGTGCATGCGCATACACATGCCTACATTTTGGTAGCACCCAAAGTCAAGCTACGCAAGTATTGAAGGTAATGGCTTTACTCACTCAAGCCTATGCTTAAATCAAGGAATTTATTTAAAATTACTCTCTAAATGAAACCTAAAGGCTATGGTCTTTCTTTGCCCTTGTTACCACTGACAACCCTTCAGCTCCCTCTCCAAAGAGAAGAGAAATCCGGGTACCACGGAGGGACCACTGAAGCTCAAAATCAGACCACTTTCCTGGATAGATGGCAAACAGCAGGACATTGGCTACAAAACAGTGAATGAAAATAACTTCCGAAGTCTGAATGTAAGGGGGGAAAGAATAGAATTTTATTAAACATGTATTTCTAGAACAGCAGCAGCTTAGATTTGATTCAGTTACTGAAAAAATTCCTACTGGCTTTGCTGAGCCTGTGTAGATATGTAGGCAGGGCCCCTCTTATAGCAGCCAGGAGGTAAAGAAAGGAAGATAGTGGCCATTTTAATACCCTATTGGGCTTTTTTCAGATGAAATTTTGGAGACAAGAAATGACTGATCCCATGCACATATGTTTGCTATGCAGGGAGGGAGAAAAAGAAGGGAAGGGAAGGGAAGGGAAGGGAAGGGAAGGGAAGGGAAGGGAAGGGGTATAAATATGGTCTGGACTACCTTGTGGACAAGGTTGAAGTTGGCACTATTGCTCCTGCCAAGTGTCAGAGGAGTGCAGACTGAATTTCCGTTCACATCAAGGCCTTTTTTGGGGCCACAGCAGCTCTGGGTGAACCATTCCTCCATGCAAATGGTGTGGTTGCAGCCGTGCCCTCATCAAGGAGACGGAGCATTTTGAGAGCCCCCTGCATTAGAGGCAAGGGCATCTGGAGCGAAAAGGTTTGTTAAGGTCTCAACCTAGATAATAGGAATTCTTTTGCCAATTAAATACAGGGACAGCACTGTTTCATCTTCTTGCAATCATCATGAATTTACACTGCTAACCCACGTACATCTGTTCTGTATTGACCACACTGACACCCAGTCTCCAAAAAGTCCAAATTTCTGGACTGCTCTGTACCCTTGGCTCCTGCTCTCTACATGATGTGAACTCTGGGATGCTGGAGGATTCACAGTCAGCAAATAGGGTACACAGTAAACTACTGCAAAACTAATTTTTTTGTTTAGGGACTTTTGATATATATTTGGATTTCTTGGGTGATCTGTGGAATTCACTGGTGCGAGGATAAGAAAGAGAGAAGAGCATGTTGGAGGTTGGTAAAAACAAATAGGCAAAAGTCATGCAAGAATAATATCTGCATTTATCCTTGCTAGGAGAGTCAAAACATTTTTAGTTTTATCCAAAGGAGTGTTTTGGAGATTATCAAAACATTTCACTATTATTGACACATTTTAGCTTTATCAAAATGAGGGAGCTGAAATGATTCATTTCAATTTCTTTCTTTAGAAAATGGTGTCAGAACTGACACGTTCCCACAAAACATTTTGATCTTTACTGAAGAATACAGTTTAGCTACAAAAGCTCTCAGGGGAAAACAACTTCTCCCTGAAATGCAAACTCCTGGGTTTTCCCCCTCCACACCCACCTCCTGGGGTGTTTCTGCCAAACTCACTGCAGGGGTGAAGGATCTGGAAGCAGAGGGACGTTGGCTGGATGTCACGTATGTACTGCAGAGCACTGTCTGGGTGTAATCCATCTCCTTCTGCCTCCAAAACAGTACAGCTATGTGAAAGCAGTGGGTTGCCTGTGTTAATACTGTCGTTGTCTTCTCATCCAGGCTAACCAGTGTGTTGATAATCCACCACTGCTGCTCTCAGCACCAGCTCTCGGAGGCACCAGCAAGAGCTGCAAGAGCGTGGATCAACGTAGTCACCAGCCTCAAGCCTTCAGCATGCACAGGCTCTGTCCCACCAGGTTTCAGTGCTGGGGATGATGCAGATAATCCCAATGATATGGGCAATCCCAAATGATACTTTTCCCAGAGAGGCATGGCCATCCTGATGGCTTTTTTAGATCTGGCAACTGATTCAATGCCCTTATTCGCCAGATTTTGCTCACACCTTGGTGGTTTCTTGCAGTAATAGATGGGCTGGCAGTGGTTTTTTTTTTAAAGGAGCCCCCAGCTAAATAGGGTGAAGGGTTGTCCAGGGCCATGGGACAGTGCAGGGTCCCTGTGCAGGCAGCCACATCCGCGTCCATGTTGCAGAAGTTTTTGGACCATGCCTGAGGATGTGCAGGTGTTTACAGTGCTCTGAGTGGGCAATCACACTCCAGACAGCCCCGAGGCGCCACAACTGCTGCTCTTCTCATTGCAGAAACTCCAGGGTTTCTCCCCAAAGGAAGCTCGTCAACAGGTGAGCAACGTTTTGAGGATTTCCTCCTCCAGGGGGAACTGTTAAGCTGTTTCAGAGAGCAAACCCCAAGGCAGGATCAGCTCTGCTCATCTCTATCTGGGAGACTGTGGGGGGCAGGTTTACTGAAAAAAAAGTAGTGCTAAAGATGCTGGAAGTTTAAAAAAAAAAAAAAAAAAGACTGCAACACATCCTGCTCCAGGGATGTAAGTGTGAGAGATGTTCTCCATGCTCCCTCCACCACCGCAGCTTGAGAAGGATCCTCTCCTGCTGGATGTGAGCAGCACCCACATAACGCTTGTGCACAGCAACACAAATACAAAAGATGTACAAAAGATGAGTGGGGTCTTGAAACACAACCTGTTTGTCGCATTCCCATTCCTACCCCTTAGTCTTCTTGACTTCCTTGGCATCTGGTGGCACCAAGATGCAATTTTTTCCATTTTACGTGAGTGACACCAATGGGGACAGGGAAGGTATATGTAGCAGAAAATAATAAGGCTTTTGCTTTGTTCCTGAAAATAGCAAAGGTCTAACATGATCAAGTCAAAACCCTGTGCAATTTCTCTGATGTCAGACAGAGAAACCCATCATCTGATGAATCTCTTTGCATGCCTGACCTGAATTCCATGTGAAAGTGCTGGATGTGCTTTCTTTTGAAGCCGTTCTCCATAAAACAAGGAAAGAAACAAAATCATTCACCAATCTGCCTTCTCTTTAAGGGCATGGATTAAAAAGGCGCTTCCGGAGATTGAGAACGTCCATCTTATGTGAGCAAGAAAAAATGGCACATCTCTCAGGGCCAAAAAAAACCCTCATCAAACCCAACCCCCTCTCTTTTGTGTCACTTAGGCTGTCATAAGTGACACATCAGCATTATCAGGCCCATGCAGCTCTTAACAAATTTCCTGCAGAACTGTGGTGAAAGTTAAGAATGTATTATAAATATTTTTTGGCCAGCTGTTTTCCAGCCTCCATCTGACCCTGAATTCATAAGAAGATTATCTTTGGAGCCTAGGATGGACTAGGGAAGAAGAGCCTATTGATATTATGTTCAATTTTATATCCTTGAAATGAGGTTGAAACTAAAACTGTCCTAGTTGCTTTGTTTTACAAAAGTCTACGTGTATCCCAAAGTCAAAGGTAATATTGTTGGCGAGAGGTGCAGGGATATGGTCACTCACCATCAGTGTTTTTCAGGGGAAGAAGGGAAGAAACGGGGTTTTTACGGCTGTGAGGTGTTCAGTGTTACAAACATCTCCTGCTCTTCAGCGAGACCACCAGTGGAGACGTCAAAGCCTTCTTACAGGGCACAGGACTCGCACCAGAGGACGCAGCAGCTTGGTCTCCCTGTGACAAGAGCAAGTCAAGTCCAAGTTTTCCGTATGAATCAGGTCAAGCAGAAACTTGAAAATGCGTTTCCCATCTATTGGCCAATGCGTCAGCTGCCAGGCTAACGCCTGTCCTCGCTTCACACCTGGAACTTGTCAAAACTCATATGTTCCTGGAAAAGGCTCTGGTTTTGGCAGATACTATCCACTGAAAAAGATGCTTTTGAAAACTCCTGTTGAGCTCTATTTATAATCCAAACCTGCTTGTGTGAGGGTTGAGCTCCAATGATAATGTACGGATTCAAATGAAAAATCACCTGGTTAGCACTTAGGGCTGTAATTTTTTTATCTCTCACAAAGTGCTTCTTCTCCCGTTCTGCAGCTCATTTTTGTCAGGTTCAAAGAGGAAAAGAGCTTTATCATTTAGAAAAGGCCAAGAAAATCTAGGCCCCTTTTTTCTTTGAATGTTAATAACCATATACTTTGCTTTCTACCAATTACAACACAACTGATGTCAATTAGTGCATGTCCGTTCACTAAAATCTGTCTCATTATTTGCTGTTTTCAACAAAAAGCATAAGGATGTGCCAAAAGGCTCAGCAGCCACCTAGCTTTTGCAGCACCCGCTGCTGAAGAGCGAGTTAACCCCCAGCACCCCAGGAGACGAGACTTGTGTCAGGAATTTCAAGTTATATTTTCCCCCTCTGGAAGGGCAAGGAGAGGGCACGGCCACCTCATCATTACTGGCATTACGTGCCTAGAAAATGAGCTGGCTTCGGAGACCCAAAGTGGAGGTCCTGGGGAGACCCAGGTCTGCCCCACAGCCAAAGGTCTGCCTTGGCCAAAGAACAGAGCAACACAGTGGGGAGCAGCAAGACCTGTGAGTGACTGATGACAGCTGTCCTCATCCACCAGAAATGGTGTCCCAGAGAGGGAAATGAGCATGGGGGAGGAGGAGAGATAGAATAACTCTGCATGTCCTTCAGGTTGGAATATTTTAATTTCTCCTCATTATTTCACCAATAAAACTCGTGTTTTATTGAGTGAGGACTTGACTCTGCTAAAGGGTTTGAGACTTAAAGGAAGAACTCAGGGGTTCCACACTGTGAACAATCAAACCCAAACACATTTTTTCATTCTAAGTTTTTAACAGGAAAAATCACTGCACAGCTAATGCCAAGAACTTTTGGGGGAGGTTTTTTTCAGTCACTTGCAGTTAACCAGTGCCTGGGCCAAAGAAGTAGAGATTTGCTATCAGCTTCTGCCTGGTATTTCACTGGTTGTCTTGGTTCCTTTTTTTTTTTTCCCCCAGAAAAATCCCCCGTGGAGATCAGCAGGTAGTTTTATGGCCAGGTATAAGCAATCTATCAGGGAAAATCACCAGGTTCAGAATTAGGAAATTTTCTGTAGCCACTTATTTCCACAGGGCTGTGAAAGGGCGTGCTGAGATTGTGCTTCAACAGGAAAGAAACCAATACTGCAAAGCCAAACTCACTCTTCCATAAAAAAAGTCCAATAAAGTCCAACAGTGATGTTCCTCTACTTGTTTCTATAATAACACCCAATTCCTTTCTCACAATAAACCCAGTCCCCTGTTTTGAAATTAAAGATGACTTACAGCTGCTGGGACAGCATAGTCAGAGCTAGATGTTTGTTTGGATCATCAAATGGAAGTGAGATTCCTTGGAAAAACTCACCTGGCCCATGAGTTGCTGGACAGCCTTGAAGATCCAGGTTTAAAATATCTCCGTGCCAAATGCGCGAACAGTGTTGTACAGAAAAGCTCATTTCATGGAGCTCCTTGGAGTACATGCTGCTGGGAGGTTAATGGACTGCATGAACATGGCAATGAAGAAATCTGAGGAGCTGATGTTTGATCATTTTTCCCATCCCTGCCTTTGGTATATGACCAAGGTCTGGGGATACTCGTTTTCTTTTGTACCACCAAAGGGAATGCACATGTTTTAAAGCGCATATTTGGGCAGACAGTATTTGCAGGACCCAGGGTACTCTACAAAACAAAGTCCCAATCACCACCAGCAATGTTGTCTACCTGTTCTCAGGAGAACACTAGTGCCTTGTGAGATAGGATCTTCTTCCCTTTTTTTCAAACTAATTTCACAAGAATTATGAAAGCCTTTCACTGCTGTGGGAGCGGAGACGTAGAGATTCACTGATACCAGTGGCCATAGAGTCCAGGGAAATGATGGAGTTACATCTCGTGTGCAACATTTGTAATGTACAGCTTGGAAAAACTTGACTCATTCTCGTATTGACCAGGAGCTGCAGGATGCTCCTTTTGTTGTGAGCAAAGCCAGAAGGTCTGAGCAGGAAATGATACTGAACTCCCCTGGCACAAATGGACAAACAGACACCCTGTGGGGACTTCTGCCATGCTTTACCATTTGTCTTCACGAAGACATATACCTTGCAACCTGCTCTCCAATGTTTATTTGCCTGAATACCTTATAGATGCTTCAGGCCACAACAGTAAGTCCTTCAGTGAAAAATGTAGATAGGAAAGAAAGAGGAAGAAACACCAATTTGGTTTTCAAATGGAATTTTATCCAGTCCCTTTTTAACTGTGAGCCCTTTCATGTGGGGCCTGATGCACTACAAATGCATCTGCCCCCAAATTTTTTCAGTAGATTTTCAAAAACATGGATATTACTTTAAAACCAGGGTTTCCCCAGCGTGGAAGATAAGGCTTAGATTTGTTGCTTCGAGAGCTGATTCTTTTTTTTGAAAAGTAGAGCAGGTTTGTAAATGGTTATTTCCTCTCCTTGAAGCTTCCCTAAAGCATGACGAAGTGGATGGGGCTGCGAGATGCACCTTGTATACAGATACAACTGACAAAAAGCTCCTTATACTCGAGACAAGAGAAAAGTGGTTAATATCCTTCTTGCTTGCACACTGGAGCAAATTCATTGCTGGCCCGAGGATGCTGCATTCCCATATCCCTTTCCTCCTTCGCCTCGCTGGTGGCAGACTCCCTCCCCCAGGAGGGAGGTCTCCCACGTCCCACCACAGATGCTCTCAAACAGAAGTGGCAGCGAGCCTGATAGCCAAGAGATTAGTGCATGTGGGAGGTAAAAACCCTTGTGAAGAGCATGCTTGATATATTAAACACTATCCACTCCCTGTTTTGAATAACAATTTGATTACTCTTAGCTGCGTTTGGAAGAGGAGAATGTGTCTAATCCTGTTTAACCCTCTTTGGTTTTTGAATTAGTTTCCTAAGCTTTTAGGATAATGAAAAGGCATTACTGTCATCTGGCACCATTTCTTTCCTACCACCTCGCAGCCCCCCAGCCCTGGTGGCCTGTGATGCGGCTGAGCATCCCCCAAAATGATGGGGACCCCGGGAATCTGTGCGGTGGTAGGTGCTGCTTGCACAAGACGAAGAGACGATCTCGCCCACAACCATCGTGCACTTCAAGCTGTTACTTCCTTGAACTTTGTGACCATTTGTGGCTTAGAATTAAACCCAATTTCAAAGCAAATGCAAACAAGAAAAACAACACTGGAGTTTGGAAGATCGCCCCTGAATTTTTCCTAGGATTTGGTGTTCACACTTCTTTAGCCCTTGTGAGCTGCTCTCACGTCTCTGTTTTTATTAAGCAGGGTGGGAAAATATGTGTGTGCATGTGTATATATGTGCGTGTCAAAGCAGGCAGGCTTCTCGGGGAGTTTTTAATGATGAAATAACCCGATCTTTCTCTCTTGGCTGGGGACAACATCTGTGCTTGGCTCGACAGCAGTCAGCACTTCCCAACCTACATGGGTGTCCCAGGAATCCTTTGCCAAAACACCGGGTTTCAAGCCGAGTTCTTTGTAGGGAAGGTAGGTGGCTCATCACTGGGATCTGCTATCACTGTTTCCTTCTTCCTGAGACCACTCAGTAACGTTGTGCTTTCCCTCTCCCCCAAGGAGAATTAAAAACCAGTTGAAATCAGACAGGCTGCATGAGCTTTCTTCCAGCTGCCGTGGCCGAGTAAATAATTTACTTTGTCAGCAGGAGACACCATTGTGCCCCCAATCAATAAGGCTGACATAGGCGAGCGTCCCTTCTTATTAAATGCTCCTCATCTGCTCAATTTGAGTCACAACTCTATTTTACAAACACACATCATATACATGGATACATTAACAGTCAATACCTTTCCCCTGTTGTTTGTTAGGTAGGTTGGGAGGCACTGGGGAGTTTTAAATTTTATTCCCAGCCAGGGAGGGATTTTAATGTCATTACTCACACTGAGATCTTCTCCGCTCTACAAATAGGCCATTGATTTTAATGGGGCAACTTGTAGTGCGAGGCATTATTTAGTGTGATTAAGAGTATTATAATTTGATGACTTCTGTTCGTTGCCATAATGGGATGTGCAGATAGTGACAGGATAACTGGTCGTTGGTTTCCCACTGAAACGAAGAAAGCGTTTGTGATATGGGAAGCGTAATCTGTTCTCTGGCTCTGGGAGGTATAATTGAAATGAAGGGGAAGGTGGTGAGGATGGCATTTGCCTGTATTGTATGGCTGTTTCTGACTGTGGGTCAGCATTTGCAATTTCCAGAGGGTTGGAAATTTCTGAACTTTTCCCACATTTCTCTCTCCTGTGTGAAGTTTCAAACAAAACAGACCGAGCTTGCTCATTCCTGCTTCAGCCATACTCCCCAGGCCTTTGGGTCACTTGGAGTACAATAAATCTCACCCAGCTCTAGATGACTAAAATGAGCAGGTCCACAGGGTTCCCTCAGTAGGGACCTCTCACACAGCTGTGCCCTGTCACCCTGAAAGCCCCTTCCTACCCCAGGCACTATGGAGTAGAGGGGAATTGGTGTCCCCTGTCCTGGATGGAGGGCAATCTTTTGCCTTGCCCAGGGATGTCACATATCCCATGTTTGGGCTCTTCTTCAAGTTGTTCAAGCACAGGGGATTGGCTGAGGGACTTGGACCTCCTCCTTTGCCAACACTGCTCCCGCCACCGTGGTGCCTCCAGCATATCTGAAGACATCAGAAAATACACATTTTTTTTTGGTAGGGTAGAAATAATGCTTTGGTCATGTGTGTTTCATCTACAGCATCATCATTCCTGGCACCGAGGAAAGCAGGCAGCATGAGTGAGCAGGAAAAGGTACAAATACCATTTTCAATGGCAGTTTTTGATGCAGTTGCCCCCATGCTTATGGGTCAAAACCTACGGAAAGGATTAGCATTGTGGCAGCAGGTGGCCTATTTCATTAGAAAAAGCTTTTCTCCTAATAGGGAGAATGGACAAATCTATGTTTCTACATATATTTCTACATCTGAGAGATTTACACAGTAGCTCGACAAGTTCAATTCATTTGTCTATGTCTTAATCAACTGCTCAAAATACAGGAATTTGGGGTAATATCTACGGGCAAAATAATCTGTTTTTTCTCAAAGTGCGTTTTATTTTGAAATGTTTTTTCAGCTCCTCCTGTCTTTTATTGCCTTTGTACTGGCTAAGGTTTCTGATTTGGGGGAGAGCACCCACAGTGAATATATTTACAGAAAGAGCTCAGATGAGTCATTTATTCCCTCCATACAAATGATGGTGAAAAAATGGAACTTTCAGGGACTAATTACATAGAGATTTTTAAATCAAGGCTTCCAAATAATATATAATAACTCATGTGGCTGCTAATATGACAAAAAATCTGCTAGATAAAGAACAAAATAGAAGGACTGGGAATATTTAGGGTAGTTTAGTGATGAATCAAGGAATTATCATTGTTCTTCCTGGGGATTTTAATTTGAAGCAAAGAACATTAAATGCCCCTGTTTCTTGCCTCATTTAACACTTCCAGGGGTAGTCTGCTCACTTGTTTTCTGGACGTGTTCCCTGCAGTACAACCTATCACATTAATTGTATTCTCACATTTTTATTACATTCCTTCCCTCTTCCCCCAGGACAAAAATATGTCTGCTTTGGAGAGATGAGATATTCTCCGCTGAGACACGTTCTTCCCAGAAGAGCTTTCATGGCAGAATGGCCCTTACCTGGTTGCTGGGCTCCCTGAGGGCAGCCTCCGCACAGAAGACACAAAGGGAAAAAAAATAATCACCAGTGAAAACTGTTTCCCTGAAACCAAAATGTCGGCAGCCAGTGCTACCTATCTACATGTGTATAGAGGCATATATCATAGAATCATAGAATCACAGTACAGTTTAGGTTGGAAGGGACCATAAAGATCGTCTAGTTCCAAAGCCCCTGCCATGGGCATGGGCATCTCCCAGTAGACCACGTTGCTCAAAGTCCCATCAAGCCTGGCCTTGAATACTTAAATATATGTTATAACTTGGTTTATTGTCCGTAGTTAAAGCAAGGGAGAGCCAGCCTGGGCAGCCCAATTTGCAGCAGCTGCTGGGCTGGGCATTGCAGATGCTTGGTTTCATCTCATCCCCGATACCAGCCCAGTGTGTCTACCCAGGTGTCGCACTGATGGGATGGCATTTTGGCACCTGCAGGAGTAGCTCCTTGCATGATGGCACACATTCTCCACTCAGTGCCCAGACAGCCTCTGAAGGACTGTGAGACAATGGGGCTATTTCCATGCAGTCACTAATAAGCAGTAAAATCTGGCCATGTCCTTCATGCCTCCCCAGGTTTGCTATCAGATTTGGAAGGTGTTACTAATTTTACTGCTAGCCTATACATCAACCTATGTTCCCTCAAACACTTCTTGATGGGCTTGGCTTGAATTTCAAATCCATAATGAAGTCTGGAGCTGAGCTAATTAAACATGAGCTGTGGTTTCATTTCAAATCTGTGCGCAGGTTGTCCTCAGATGAACCACAGTGAAGGCCCAGATTTAACACAACACTCAAACACACGCCTTGAAGGACCAAACTCGGTGTGCACAAACACAGCCACAGAGGCTCCAGCTCTGCAGGGCAGAAGGATTGATCATTGCCAGCATCAGCTATTTATCCAACAGTATTTTTGATGGGGCACCATTATTCGGTCTGATCCTGGATGCTTAGCTGGGATTTTCAAGGTTTCTTCCTTGAATAAAGGGCAGCAAGATCAAAACAGCTCCTCAAAGCCTTCCCGCATCCCGGCTGCTTCTTGCAAGTGAAGAGCAGGATTCACTCGCTAATTAAGGAGATAAGATGTGCTCTTTCTCTCCTCCTAGGAAGAAGGCTCTGTGCAGGCTGTAAGGGGCTTAGCAGCTTGCTGGAGGACAGGCGGTAGGCGTGGAGCACTACACAGCATTGAATTCTTTGGCGATCCCTTGCTTGCTGCCTCCTCTCTGGGTGGAAGAAGCCGTTGCTGTTGGGTGTTTCACTCCCCAGGACTCCCAATGGAGGGATGCAGCCGCTGGATACTGGGGCAACTGTGGACCCTCTCCCCAGAGCCACTATTTGTGCAGCCAGGGCTGGTGTAAAGCTCCAGCAACAAACCCAACCCAAGCCGGCGATCGCCGTTGCCAAGCAGGCAATCGCATCTCAATGCAATTTGAAAGAAATGCAGCACTTTCAGGCTTAGAGAAAGCTGTGTGGACCTGAGCAGTGCAAAGGGAAAAGTGCTGCTCTCTTACCTGCTCTTCTCGTTTCTGAAGCTTCACTCTGTCTTGATTTATTCTGGTTACCTTGTGGCTCTTCTACGTTGAGAGAAACAGACTCCTTTTTAAAGTACTGTTCTAAAAGACATTTTTATCTTTCTTGTCTAGATTGAATTGATATCACAGCTTGTTTGTCCCTGACATTGGTAAACAAACAATTGAATTCTTCTGTTGTTAAATATTAAAAGAGCACCAAGTACAAAACAGATGATTAATGACTTGGATGCTTCCACCTGGCAAACCAAATTACTGAGAATATTGGACAGCACAAACTTCATAATAAATTGATTATTCCATCCCTGCTTAAACGTAGGGTGGAAGGAAAACAAAACCAGACGAGTGGTGAATGAACCGTTCATGCATGGACTCAGACCCTGAAACTTCCCTTACATCATTTTATTGACCTGCTTGTAAAACTCAGAATATTTCATTAGTGCCAAATGTTGGAGGTGGGAATGGCTGGTGTGTAGCCGAGCCCCAGTGAAGGCAGCTCCTGCAATAGACAGGATGAGCCTCTTCCCTACATGAAGCCAAGTATGAAACTCCCCTTCACTTCAGCAAGACTGGTATTTGATTTTGACTCTTCCTCTGCAAGCACCTACCTGGACCCTTTGTCATGCACTAGCTCCCGTTGCTCACAGATAAATCCCTTGTTTAACTGATAACAAAACTCTGCTCCTTGTTAAAGACGGGGAATAGTCTTTTTACAAACTGTTTTTCTGAGTGCTGATGAAACACTACAAGCACGCTTTGCAAACGTGGCTCACATTCAGCTTTATTTTGCCTTTTTGGAACAGAGCTGAGACCTTTCTGAACCAAAGCGAACCACGCCAGCCTCTGAGTGGACACACGCTCAACCTGATGCAAATTTAGCTTTGTACGAGCTGTTGCTATTTCTAAACGCTGAACGCTGTGATGACACCTACCAAGGGAATACCAGGTTTCCCACACACGTCTGATTTGCAAAGCCTCCAGAAACCTTTTTTTTTTTTTTCTCATTTCAAAATAAAATGAGTCAGAAAGAATTTTCAGAATGACTGTCTTTAATTTGCTGCTCAGCGGCCTGCCCACACAGATGGACTCTTCTCCCTGAAAAAAACAAAAAAAGTGCTTCTCATCACGGCTTCACTTCTGTTGACCAGCTACAACAACAGCTGGAGAGGACAAACTTCATCCCTTCTGATGGATCCCCTTCCTCAAACTTGTGGTTTGGGCTGCGCTGGCCACTGAGGTGAACGACAGATGGTGTCCCCTGACTCTGACTCCAAGGAGAGGAGGGAGAGAGAGAACTTATGAGATTTATGAGTTTAGAAAAAAAGATTAACTACTTTAATTAAAATATTAATAAATTAATAAAATAATTTTTTAAAAATATATATTTAAATATATAAAACACATACAAAACCGTATCGAGCTCCCAGGATGATGATCACATCACCAGCAGGCACTGGGGAAGTCCCAGATTAGACTCAGTGATGGACGGGAACTGGATTCCAGGTCTGGATTCAGGAACGCACAGATCGGGATCAAAGGCAGAGGAACAGGCAGAGCCCTCCTCGGACACCAGCCATTGCAGAGAGGGCTGACCCTTTGATCCCTCAGCTTTATCCTGGGCACGATGCCGATGGGATGGAACCCCCTGTTGGTCAGTTTGGGTCCCCTGTCCTGTCCGCTCCTCCCCGCAGGTGCCCCCCCTCTGCGCTTTTCCGCTTCCCACCCTCCAGCGGGGCAAATACCCGAGGGAGCTGCCCTGGGCTGGGACAGCCACGGGTACAAGCAGGAGCCTCTCTGCAGCCCAGCCCTTGGCGTCGGCTGGAAACATGGATCTGAGCACTCGGAGCCAACAGTGTCTCCACAGTAGGCTGTTAATTTCAGAGTTCAGTTAGTTAGAAGAGGCTTAGATAAAAAACAATATTACTGATCAGAAAATCGGTTCTGTTTTACCTCAAATCACGACAAAACATCCACATCTGACGATGGGACTGTGGGAGTGGGGCAGCTCTGGGCACCACACACACATAAATTCAGGTGTAATGAGTGAGAAATGATTGTTTTGCTTTTTCAGCATTGCTCCTGAGAGTCCCTTCTCCAAGTGCCTGGTTCCCTCTGCGTCTGGTATGATCGCTACGTGGCCAAGGGGTTTTTTCCAGAAACATGGCACCTCTGGCTGTTTTCTGCCTCTAAAAGGCAGCCTGAAATCGTAAAAGGTGCAGAGAAGTGGTGAATCCCAATTAACCGGTTCTTATTTTTTAAGCAGATGAGTCAGTTATATATTTTAACAATTAATTAATCCATATTAACAACAGGCTTAGCTACCTGTAACCAACCTACTCCCAGCAAGAGAGATCTAATGGGGTTACAAGACACTCAGAAATGAAGCTCTGGATGAGAGAAGGAGGAAAACAAACATTTTCTGTTTAAAGGAAAGATTATACAAAAAACAAAAAAAACCCACAAAAAAAAACCCCACCAAAAAAACCCAAACCCCCCCCCCCCCCCAACCCCAACAGTGAAAGGCTTTTAAAAAAAAATACTATTTCTCTTTTCCTCCCCTCAAAAAATGAAGTTTTTACTGCTTTTTGTGGTGAAGCCTAAGGCAGGCTTTGCTATTTGAAAACAAACTGCCATCAGCCTCCAGCAAATGCAACTTGCAGTCTCTGGTTTCTTCAAGCCAGCTATGATTTTTTACCTTTGTAAATATTTATTTCCCTTAACCAAGTAAGAAATCCAGTTGGATTCATTTGATTAACCACACGTTTCTGTACAATCCACTGCAGAAGGTCAAAGAGAATTTATAACCAGACACGCGACAGAAGAGGGGCTGAGATCACCCAGAGGAGTGGGGCTGGTGGGATTTCATCCCATGTCTCACCTTGGGTTGTCCTATGTGGGTACATTTTTAAATCTTTAGGGGAGTGAAGCTCCTGTCCCTTTGGGACTGGAAGTGACATTTCGTATTTATCGTGTGTGCAGGAGGCTGCTCTGTGTCTTTCCAAAAAGCTTTCTCCAGCTCGGGAGTGAGGTTTGACGCCGCTGTCACAATAAATATTTGCCGGCTCCCCAGTGCTGAGGAGCACAGCCAGGCAAGTCCTGGAGACCATTAAGGTACCAGCCAAGAGCAAGTGGAGGATGCAGTCAGGACACTGGGGAAAGAGTGTGCTTCTAAATGTGGTTTGCTAAATCCATCGCTCCGAAGCAATGATAAATGTGGAATTTCAGTGGGGTAGATGAGGCTGCAGGCTTACTTCATACAGTTTTTCATGGTTAGGGTTGACTTGTCCATGTGGACCCCAGCACAGCACCCAGCCGTGTCAGGCCACATCTGTGCGTGAGGGCTCCCACCAAGCACAGATTTGGACCTTTTCTTCCCTGTGCAGCTCTGCAGGCCGCCCACACCAGCTGTGTTCAGAGGCGCTGTGATTTCCACCGGCACCGGATCAGGCCCCAGTGCAGTTCCAGAGGAACCTGCAAACAGCAGCCAGTCCCTCCTAGGAGCACCCACATAAGCGCAGAGGAGGGTCAGGTGCTCCCAGTGTGCCAGGAGCCAGCAGTGGAGAGTCATCTCCAACAGTTAGAGGTCATGTAGTGCCAAGAAAAGCTGTTTTTTCTCCTGTTCCTTGCAGATTCATGAGTTCCTGCTCATGACAGCTGGTTCCCGTGAAAAGCCAGTTAAGTGACGTGTCGGCTGCAACCACAAAGTCCTGCCAGGCACACCGGCTTGACCAGCGACCCTGGCTACATCTGAGCCTGACAGTGCACTGCCCATTCAGGCTGACGTCCATGCACTGCATTTGAGTTCTGCAAAGTACCACCGTTATCCCGCCTTCCCCATCCAGGTGGCAGACAGATAGGAAGGCGGAGAAAGCTCATATCTCCTACTGCTGCTGTAAACCAAAATGCCTTTTCCTCAGTGCATAGACCTTGACATACCAAGGAACAACTCTGGACAGAGTCAAAAGGCACAACCCACTTCCTCAAACACGAGGCAGTTTGGAAACAGTTTGCAAACAGTTTGCAAACAGTTAAAAAGGAGCAAGTGTAATCCACTGGTGAGCTTCTGCCTTACATCCTCTTGTCCCTGATCCCTAGGAGCCCACTGAGTGCCACAGGGATGCCCAAGCCAGGGCAGTAAGCGTGTGTGGCTCCAGACACTTGGATCACGCCGACTCAGGAACACAGGAAGTTCCATTTAAACACGAGGAGGAACTTCTTTCCTTTGAGGGTGGCGGAGCACTGGCACAGGCTGCCCAGAGAGGTGGTGGAGTCTCCCACTCTGGAGACATTCCCAACCCGCCTGGATGCCATCCTGTGCCACCTGCTCTGGGTGACCCTGCTCTGGCAGGGGATTGGACTGGGTGATCTCCAGAGGTCCCTGCCAATCCTGGGGATTCTGTGATTCTGTGACTCCATCCATCAACTAGCATGTCACATCACGGTCTCTTCATTTGACTTCCAAGATTATCCTGGTCAGGTCATGTCACAGGCAGATCAGCTCAAACTTACCAAAACAATTTTTGATTTGCCACTTGGGCAAAATGATGCCCCAGTTTTGTGACGTATTGAAACAGCTCCTTAGGCAGACTCGGCCGAATGGTTCTTTGCCAGCTCCTTTAAGACCAAAAAGAAACCTTCTTTAAAGAAGGTACACCCTAGGTAAGGCCTCAAAAATTTGTTCTTTTAAGATCTTCAGACTCTTCTGGAAGCTCAGCTGGATGTGAAAACAAACCAGGAAATATTAAGCGCAAGAAATGCGCCGCGTGCTCTGGCAGTCAACAAGATTGCTGCAAGTTAGCACTTCTGCACAGCAGGTCTCGCTCATCTGCTCTGCTCTTTCCCCAAAGACACACTTTGCAGTCTGCGCATCCTCCAGCTGCTGAGCAAGCACAATCTTCCTTACAGCACCTCTGACACCCTCCGTTCTGCTCCAGCTACTCCTGGTGCTACGTTTGTTCCACTGCTTGCTTCATTAAGGATTTTATCCCAATTACTATGGCACGCTGTACTCCCAGCAACTGTTTCTCATAGCTTTCTCTCTGCAGTGGCTGTGGGCTCACGGAACGCGGTGTCTATGGACCTGTTGGTGGTGAGGCACAGCAAAGGCAGAGCAGGGGGCTGAAGCGGGCCATTCCACTCCCTAAATCAAAACCTAATCAAAAAGGACAAAATCTCTAATTGCCTTTTGCAGCGTCTTTTTTTCATGACCATTGTTAATAATATGACAATAAAGTTGATTCCAAAATAAACTGGGATCATCATGTATGTTTGGTTTGTTTGATAAATGAATCATCAGCCCCTTGATAGTCCCAGTGGTACAGTTAGATTTGTGCAGTATTGCAAACAAAATGGGAAGCTCAATGTTTATTTGGATAAATGCCCACTAATTTTTTTTTTTTCCTTTTCTCCTCCTTCAAAGGCTTCTCCAGCCAGATCTTAGAAAATCAAAGCACTTTCTTCTTTTTTTCCCTTCATACACAGTTCAGTGCATTTGCTAATATATGGCTGCTAGAGCTGAGTTAATTTTAAACAGAAAGCACCGTAATGATGTAGGTCATTCGGTCACCCACAAAGATCATCTCCACTGGCTTGGCTACATCCTGTACATGCTGATGAGAGCTCCAGATCACGTACTGGCTGAGATCCCCTGGCACCACACAGCTCAGAGACAGCAAAGGGCCCCCACTCTCTGCCTTCGTTAGTAATTAAAAGCGGTGGCTGTGTTTGAGGCTAGGAGCGAGGCACTCCAACCTAGACCATGCCGTCAATATGGCTTGGGGCAACATCACCCAAAAGGCACCTGAGTTGGTGCAAGGCAAGAGCCGGAGACCTGGTGGAGGGACTTTGGGGGTGGGGATGGAGGTGCAGGGAGGCTCGGGAAGAGGGGATGCAGCAGGGAATCGCGATTGCTGGTGCCACGGGCAGCAATGGGGTGCACAAAGCCTCGCTTGGTCTCTGCAAGGGAGACCAGGACAGACACAGCCACGTTTGAGACTGACCCCAACACCTCATTGCTGATGCAGAGAGGCTGAGCCATTGCCCTGTCTGTCACTGCTAAATCAAACATAGCTAATTCCCCTGCAGCAGCAAAACTCACAGAGGGGAAAAAAAACCCCAGTGGGCTCATTTTTGATTGTAAGCAGGTCGCAAAGTTTGAGGGAGAATCTGGGGGCCCTGGCTGCTCTGTTCCTCCTTGTTGCACGCCAGGCGGTAGCCTTGCAACAAACACTATTTTCCTGAAACAGACACACAGATGATTGCTGTGAGAGTCTTTGAAGGCAAGAAGAGTTAAGATAATTATATTTTTTTCACAGCCTTTCAACAGTTCCACTGTAATCATGGGAATTGCTTAACCGCACACTGACTTGCTTTGCAAATGTATTGCTGCTATCTGACACCCCTGAAAGCTGCGATGGCAGCGTTCAAGGGGGCAGGCAAAACATTTCAAGCTGGTGGCTGAGCACAGCTCCATGACGTGGGGACGCTGAGCCACCATGACGCTGGAGCTAGTGGAGGGAAACAGGGAGAGAGCCTAGGTCCAACTCTCTGGAGCTGCAAAGGCTCTGGGGCAGTGCCATGCACCCACTGTCACAGCAGGACATGAGGACCACAATGTGTTCCCTACATCGCCTGTCACCCCATGGGTCAAGAGCCAGAAGTCCTTTCTGCCATCCATTGCCACCACTCTGTGACAGCACCAGCAAAGCCTGGGAAAGCTCCCGTGAGAAAAGCAAGGGAGTAAACAGCCTTGGGAAGGTAAAGGACTGAAGTACCTACTGTACCAAAGGCTTTTATCTCTACCAAGGAGCACAAGTGTTTCTCAGGAGCTTCTGCTGTACCGTCAATAGTTTCTGAAGTACTTTTTGCAGTAGTCCAAATAGTTTCTGCAGCAGTGGCAGCAGCGCGGCAGGGCACGGGAGCAGCTGGGAGAAGCGTCTCCTTTGCGCTTACGTCCCAACTGGAGTAGCACGGGCAGGTTTGCTGTGTAGTCTGCCCCCTCAACCAAATTCCTTTATATGATACCACAGAGACTCCTCAGTCCTGTAATGAACCCAGAGCACCAGCTTCAGCTTGGCTGGGCTCTGCCATCCTGCCTCAAAACCACCAGCTGATCTCCATGCCCTCGTGCAACCTTTACACCAGCCCCTGCCTCACTCTGCAAATCCTACTCGCCCCTGGAAGTGAGTAGGACAACCTGGATTTCCAGGGGAAGCCGAAGGGTTGTCTCCTGTCCCATGTTGCATGACATATGGGCACATGGCCGGAGGAGCATAAACATGTCTGGAGGCTGACTGACCGCCCCATTGCGATAGAGGGGTGTCCTGCCATCAGAAGACTCCTATGAGGGAGGAACTGTTTCCACCTTTTTATTTTGTTTCCTAAGCAATTGCCCATTTGGAGGTGAATATTTTAATCTGCGTCTTTTCATAGTGGAATTGAATTTGCAGTTTGATGGCGGCTATAGATCAATACATACTTTCCCTGAAAGCAGCAAGAGATCGCTTGTGAAAGGTAACGAGATTAGTTAAGAAGTTAAATACCATTAAATCTGGAATTGTGGCAAATCGTTTGTTCCATGGTCTCTTGATTAGCCTTATTACTCAAACTGCCACAATCCATAGCTGAGTTCTCTTTGCATCATCTATTACGGCAGGTCTTCCTCCACCGGCACAGTGGCACCACGCTCCTCCTTGGCCCTGCCTTGCGGAAGCCTGCCAAGAAGTTGGTGAAACCCTGGCCCAGGTTGCCCAGAGAGGTGGGAGAGGCCCCATCCCTGGAAACATTCCAGGTTAGGTTGGATGGGGCTCTGAGCAACCTGGTCTGGTGGAAGATGCCCCTGCTCATGGCAGGGGGTTGGACTAGATGGCCTTCAAAGGCCGCTTCAACCCAAACCATTCTATGATAATATGATTCTAACTTGCATGTCTGCTCCTCTTTGTGAGCTGAGGAAACACTCTCCATGGCTTTGCTCCTGTCCTGCTGGTACACGGTGCACTTCTAGATGAGTTCAAACCAGTTTGTGGTCCACATGGAGTTTTTTCTGCCAGTGGCAGAGAAGACGCCCGAGGTCTTTTTCCTGGCACCGATGCCAGATTTTGGTTGAGTTGAGCTGGCTCTTTCAAGTACTCCTCCTAGCGTTAAGAAATAAAGCAGTTTAAAAGGGTAAAGGGAATGCCAGGCTGTCCCCATCGCTCCTAAAGTCAAGACAAGTAATTCCATCAGTACCGTTGGTGGTACTTTAGTGGTGTCTGTACTCCCTTTGGAAAATGTGATACGGGCTTTGCTTAAACATGTTCCCCTATGTAGAAACTTTACCATGTCTCTTTCCTTGTTGTCTCTCTCCACTTTCTCTGCTGTTTCCCAGTATCTGTTTTTCAGCCAACAAAACCATGTGCCGCGCAGCAGACGGCTGACAGGGAGGTTGGTCACCCCACTGAAGCTCCCCAGCAGCCAGCTCATCTTAGCCGTGGTTACCAGCAGCTCTGACCCGGGGATTTGTCCCCCCATGGGAAGGTAGAGCCACTTCTGGCTTACAGCCCATGGTGAGCAGCTTTCTCCCATTATCAACCACTCAAGGGGCACGTGAGGGATCTGGCAGGGCAAGGAGGCAGCGCAATGGATAACCCGGCAGCAGCAGGATCGCACCATTGGTGATGTCAGGCTCTTTTGACATGATGAGTTGAGACCTCCATAAACAGCACTCAGACTGGTGCCCAGGGCTCTATGTTTCTCTGAGCTGGCTAGCTCTTCAAGTATTCGTCTGCTTCTCTCCCAACACACAGGAACCAGACCTGCAACTGCTTTTAGGCTAAAGTCATCACATGCACGTGGGCTAGAGCCAAAAAGCCCTTGAGTTCTGCCCAAAAGTTCAGAGGTCAATAAGTGGAAGCTCTGAGAGAAGTCAACTTAAAAAAAGAAAAAAGGAAAAAAACCCAACCCAAATTATTCAAGAGCTCCTGCTGTTCCATAGCTGCGGCATGCAGCTGGTACCCGCGATGCTGAGTAATACAAATCCCTGTCTTGCAACAGGAGCAGAACCAAAAGGAAGGGGGTTTTGGGGACCAATGTTGCCAGCTTGCTCTGGAGCCTGGGATGAGATTCTGCTTCTCAAGATGGATGGCAATCCCTTGTTCCAGGCACTCAGGCTAATCTCCTGAGGTCTCTGGTTCGCTGGTTAAATTAGCAGGTTTAGGAAACGGCACAAACCCAGAAATCTGGCCCAGGAGGCAGATTTTGTTTCATTCTGTTCTGAAAAAATGAAGCGTATATGTTTTTTCCCCCAAACTGAATATTTGAGGCTGTGTTGCTCTGCTGCTAGTAAAAAATAATTATAAAGCTGCTTCCTGTTACACTGATAGCATTGAGACAAAGCGCTTCTCTGATGCTAAACAAAGCCTTTTCTCTCTCATAGAAAAACCTGGCAGTTGATGCAATTCCATGTTCAGTTTGGCTTTTGAGGGCTGAGAGGCGGAGGGTCACTGTTCAGGGAGAGATGTGGGACCATGTCTGGCTGAGCTGAGCCAGGCAGTGCAATAATAGGTAAATCATAGAATCATAGAATCATTTGGGTTGGAAGAGACCTTCAAGATCATCGAGTCCAACCATAACCTCCACTACCAAAAACACCACTAAACCATGGTGCCCATCAGAGCAAGAAGAACCCCCCATAAGTCTTTCCACAACTTATGGACACAAAACTCATGCTAAAGCTCATGACATCTTCAGTTATTGAAAACAATGTGAAGAAAAGCCAAAAAACACGCTGGGCAAATCCTCAGTCACTTTTTAAACTTGTTTTTGGGCATCTGTGTAACAACCGGCTTTTGACGTGTGCCATCAGTGACATTCCCCACCAATTTCAGAGCAGGCTGGAGCTGCTCGTTGCCTTTAATATTCATTTACTTAATGAGACACCCAGTTATGCTGAACCATAGACATTTGTGCTGCCATTTCTTACAGAAACCCAAGGGAGTTGTCGTGGGTTTGGGCCGGATTGGCCCAAGCAACCCGAGCAACAGATGTTCCCTCTCTCCTGCAGGAGAGAGAGAAGAAGAGAGACTAATTTAGTAAGAACTAAACTACTTTAATGAAATATAAAGAATAAAATAACAAAAGAAAATAATGAAATATATACAAAACCGTATCAAGCTCCCAGGATGACAATCACGTCACCAGCAGGCACTGGGAAGTCCCAGACTGGACTCAGCGACGGAAGGGAACTGGATCCAGGAATACATGGGTCAGGATCAAAGGCAGACGAACCGATGGAGTCCTCCTCGGACGCCGGCCATTGAAGAAGGAAAGCAAGAGTCCCAGCAAGAGCAAAAGCCCAAGCAAGTCAGAGAAGAAGGTGAAGCCGTAAAACGGGAAACGGATAAAACCGGAACAACTGAAACAACAGATCCACGGAACAACGGAACAACGGATTGCTGAGCCTTTGATCCCTCAGCTTTTATCCTGAGCATGATGCAGATGGGATGGAATACACTGTTTGGTCAGGTTTGGGTCACCTGTGCTGTCTGCTCCTCCCCACAGGTGGGACCCCTCTACGCCTCTCTGCTTCCAGCCCTCCAACAGGGCAAATACCAAGGTGTCTGGCCTTGGTCGTTATCGCAGTAAGTCTAAGCAAGGGCCTCTCTGCACACCGTGCCTTGGCATCAGCTGTAAACATGGGTCTTATCACTCTGAGAAAGAGCAGTTTTCTGCACAATATGCTGTTAATTTCAGCAGTTAGCAGAGGCCTAGTTAGAAAGCAGAGTTACTGAACAAAATTGGTCCTGTTTTACCTCAAACCAGGACAGGAGTTAAGTGACTGACTCATTAGGATTTCAACATATAGATCCTTAGTGTTTTTAAAAAATAAAAAAAAAAAAAAGAGAGAGAAAATTTCTTTATGCTGTTCTGATGGAGAACAGAGGATTAAAAAGAGTAGAACAGGACGGTTGAGTGTAGTGCAGCATTTCATGCGGAGCAAAGGAGGTAAGGCAGGGGCTGTTTCACAGGCGAGGATACGCAAGACGTGTGAAAATTTTGGCCTCTGCAATTTGCATCTCCCCAGACACTGCCAGATGCCATTTCGAGTTTCAAAGAAAAGTTAACAGGATCAAAACTCGCTTCGCTAAATCTCAGCTGGTTCGGAAACGTGCTCACGAGCTTGAAAACAAGCTGGCATCACAGGGGCTCACGCTGTGCCGTGGAAGCCTTGCATACATGGAGCAAATGCAGGGTTGGGTCGGAAATAGGGTGGATTTGCCTTTTTTTTGGAAGGGGGGAGGAACAATGAATGCTGAGCACGGTGGGGCTGCACAGTCCTTTCTGCTGCTAACCTTTTCACACAGGTTAGCAAACAAAGTGTGAGTTGGTTGAGGGCCAAAAGATATCTTATATCTATTTATATTTATATCCTGGCTGTTCTCTCGTGCCAAATTGTGCCCTGGGCGGCGGGAGGGGAGAGGACAACCCCCGGCTTCGCTGGCTGGCACTGTGCTGGCTCCCGCAGCGTTTGGGATGTTCGGGCTACACCGTGCTGTGCAGATGAAGGTCTTGGCTCTCGGCTATATAAACCAAAGCTTGCACCAAAATAGTTCCATTGACCAGAGAACGTGATCTGAACAATTTTGAGAAAGCGCTAGCTGGATTGTCTTGGTGGATCACTTTCGGGTGTGCAAGGTCCCAGACCTGGCTAGGCAACTTGCATCTCTTTTGTGGTTGCCTAGTTATTCAGGTTTTAATTTCCCATGTTGATTTTTTCCAGGCTGTTTTTTTCATTTTTTCTCAGTTCTGTTGCAAAGCTGCAGACTTCTACAGGTTTTGACTTTTTTTTTTTTTTTAAGGTGAAGTGATTAACATTTTCTGTAAAATTGCCGATCTGCCTTTAGGGAAAGTTCTTTCAAATGCAGTAGCAAAATGACGCTTCACAACATTCCTGATGAACAGGAGCCATTCTGATGTGCCACGGGTACCCTGACTGGTTCTCAGCAGCGTCTACAAAAAAAAATGCCGACCGGGGCACTGTGGTAGGAAGACCAACAAGAAATGTTGATTTGACTTCAGCCCTCCAATCAAAGCTAAAAACCCAGCAAACTGTGAAAGTTAACTGCAAAAGCTGCCGGGCAGGTCTATATCTCAGCAGAGGTTCGACCGTGCTTTCATGGGTGTCGTGTGAGCACCACCAATTTCATGTGCGATTGGTTTTTGGAAATGTGTTGAACAGAACCCATTTTTGGAGTTCGTTTATTCATGATAAGGTTCATGTGACAAAATGCCAATAATCTGTTTTGAATTATAAAGGCTAAACCTCCCAGTACGCCTGTTACTCCAGGTAGAACAGACCCCAGTGAGAGCATCTCGCTGAGCTTTTTCCCTCACAGACATTGTTTTCCTCCCTCCCAACCCAGTAAATCATCTGTTGTGATTTTAAACCACTTCCTGGGCTTAGAGTTATAATCTTTTATTGGCTGAAGCACTGCTAACGGTTCTTAGGACAGTAATAAATATGTGCTTTCTGGATTGGCTCTAATTTATTGCAGAAAGTATAAACCTCAGGTCACCAACAAAATCTCAAATCTGAGTGCAGTTATCGGGGGGTTTTTTATGTTAATATGGCTGTGGGGACAGAAATTACTTCTATTCAGTTGCAAGTAAAAATATATTTTTTAAAATGTACAATAGAATGCAATTAAGTTATTGCTATTTAAATATAATTCAAAGTCAAGCTGTGTGCATTCAGGTTTTTATGTTGCCAGTGTCCGTAGCCGGCTCTTCCGCAGATCAGCTCAGAATCCAGCTCACTTCCCCACAGTGGTACTGACACTGTATCTTCAATAATCTAAGTAAATACATAGTCTAAGCCTCAATTAAATAATCAGTTTAAAATAAGCGATGTATACCTGTTCTGCTTATACTATTACAATTTTAAAATAAAAATATTTTAAACCCCTTAACTATAGGAAAAAACAGAGGTCTCTTTCAGCACATATATGCAATGTTCCCTACCTTCCTGCCCTTCGTTATTAAGCAAACGCGGTGGCAGTAAAATTCACCATTATATATATATATATATATTTCAAAAAGTTTGATTAAGGCAGTGAGAAAGCTCAGGAGGTTATTTACAACCACTATGTTACACACACGGTACTGCTGTTTCAGGATTTTTGATTTCTTAGCGCTGGCTCCAAACATCAGCTCATCCAAAGTCACTTCCATCTGCAAAGACCAGATTGAGAAGCTCCCCAAAAGACTCGATTTGTGTGTTTTTGTGTATGCATGGGCATGCACAGCTGCAAACCTGTAACATTGCCCCGGGACCTCTATGGTCTCCACAAACGATGCAGAAAAATTTCCAGATGTCCCTAAGCCAGATCAGATCTCCCCAGGCAGCAACGTGAGGACAATTCTAGCAGAGCAATGGGCCAGACACCTCCAGGGAAGGAAGGAAGAAACCCCTTGGGGAGTATTGATAGAATAAGTACTCCACAGGTGTTTTTCCCTCCCCCCACCTTGTTTTTTCCAGGTCTCTCCATTTGTCATAATGACATGGTGCAGCCCCACCAGCAATGTATTCCTCACGTGGAGGACGTGGCTGCTGGAGAAAGTCTCCTGCCGCGGCGCTCTCCTGCTGCTGATGGCAGTGAGTGATGTGGCTCTATTTCCTTGTCTTCTGGAAAATAAGATTTATCTCTGGGCAGAAGCATAGATCTGAGTTTTGTCTTCCCAGGGCATTTCAGAAGGCATCAAACAATGTTAAACCTCAGGGCTATTTAAGCAAATACCAGAGAAATAATTGCTGGCAATTCCCTGACAGCTTGCAGCAAGCTTCCCATGAAGTTCTGCAGTAAAACAAACATCTGATGCACAGAAAACATGACAAAAACACTGTATTTATGATGCCAATTTTTTTCTCTTCCTTGTTCTTACTTATATTTAAATGTAGTGAGAAAATGGATTTAAATATGAATAAATGTAGTGAATAAACGGATTTCTAGTATAACACATGCATGTCTCCGCTTACTTACTTATTTATTTTAGCACAGACCTGCTGTACAGGTGGAGTTGCCTGCTCCTGCCAGGAACAGGGAAAAAAAGATGTGTCAGCCCTTTCCAAACCTTATCAACAAACAGTCTGAGATGTTTCCAGCTGGGGGCATGGCTGTGGATGGGAAAAGCCTGCTGGACTCCAGCACAGGGTGAGGGCTGAGGCTGTCTGCAGTCAGCCAGAGAAATGCATTATGTTGCAAAGGAAAATGTGGTAATAAGTCTAATAATAAAACATTTTCAAGAACACCCAACAGGCAACCTTGTACCCCAAAATCCTGATGGCCCACAGCTGCTCTCTGGGCTCTGGCCACACCGACTCCTTGCTCCAGCTGTAGGAGCACTAAAATGACCTCTGCAGTAAACCCTGCACCATCCAGGATTTTAAAAAGGTCGTTCACCAAGTGCTCTGACCCTCCTGCATGCCTGAGGAGTCCAGTGAGGATTCCGTTATTTAGGTAAAACTGGCTATAGCCACCGGTGCGGTAATACTTACAAATGTCACTAACAACTTCCTAAGGGTTTTCAGTCATGTAGATAAGAAATGCCAGCAGCCTCGCCGAGTCTCTATTCACAGAATTGGAGAATCCCAGAATGTTAGGGGTTGGAAGGGCCCTCTAGAGATCATCTGGTCCAACCCCCTGCCAGAGCAGGGTCACCCACAGCAGGGGGCACAGGATGGCATCCAGGCGGGTTGGGAATGTCTCCAGAGGGGGAGACTCCACCACCTCTCCGGGCAGCCTGTGCCAGGGCTCTGCCACCCTCCAAGGAAAGAAGTTCCTCCTCATGTTCAGATGGAATTTCCTGTGTTCCAGTTTGTGCCTGTTGCCCCTTGTCCTGTTACTGGGCACCACTGAAAAGAGTCTGGCCCCATCCTCTTGCCACCTGCCCTGTAGATATTGCTGAGCATTGATGAGATCCCTCTCAGTCTGCTCTCCTCCAGGCTGAACAGCCCCAGGTCTCTCAGCCTTCTCTCACCAGAGAGATGCTCCAGCCCCTTGATCACCTGCGTAGCGCTCCGCTGGGCTCTCTCCAGCAGTTCCCTGTCCTTCTTGAACTGGAGGGCCCAGAAGTGGACTCAGCATTGTATTATTGCACAGCTCCAGCATAAATCTGCAATCAGCTGAAACCAATAGAGTATGAGAACCTAGCAGAAAGTAGCATCACCCTTCTCTGAAGCCCACAAAAGAGTTTGTGTTACCCTCCTTACCAGAAGGACCTCAAATGAGTCCTACAGATAAATTTTAGTCCAGGTGCTCTGGCAGGGCAGGGAGCTCCCCGAGTGCTGTGTTGCACACAGGGATACATGGAAACATCTCTTTTCTACATAAAGAGATGCTTTGGGGTATAAGAAAAAAATAATTATGACATTATTACTCTCTGAATAGTGGGAAAGCAACTAATATTGCTGTCAGAAAGGACATCAGAAGTGTTGTCCCTAAATAAAGATTCTTCACCCAGCATGTGAGAGCCAATCAACACACTGAGTCGAGACAGTTGTTTTTATTTCAGTTCTGCAGGTTTGGGTGCCAGGCACGTAACAACAGCCAGCACACCTCATGTTTCAAACTGCTCAATATTTATAATGATAAAATACAGCTGATCAGTCAACATTGATTCATTTACCACTCCTAACTATACCTACGCATCTAAGCTCTTGTTTAAGTTAGGGAGGTTACTTGATTAGCATGCTCATTATTCACAAAGGGATGTGTATAGAAGCGTAGAATCGCAGAATCATCTAGGTTGGAAGAGGCCTTTAAGATCATCAAGGCCAACCATCAACCCAGCACTGCCAAACCCACCCCTGACCCACGTCCCTCAGCACCACGTCTGCCCAGCTGGGAAATACCTCCAGGGATGGCAACTCCACCACTGCCCTGGGCAGCCTCTTCCAATGCTTGACAACCTTTTCCGTGAAGAAATTTTTCCTAATATCCAATCTAAACCTCCCCTGGCACAACTTGAGGCCATTTCCTCTTGTTCTATCACTTATTACTTGGGAGAAGAGACCGACTTCCCCTGGCTATACCTGAAGAAGGTCTCCCCTCAGCCTCCTCTTCTCCAGGCTGAACAACCCCAGTTCCCTCAGCCGCTCCTCACAAGATTTGTGCTCCAGACGCCTCACCGGCTCCAGTGCCCTTCTTACAATGTGAAACCACTTATGAGACCCCTCTGTAGATAGTTTCCTCTGCAAAGGACAATGTCAGTCACAGAGCAGTGGAGCCCAGGCATCTTCCAGCACATGGCACACGGAACAAGTGGATGCTATAGAAGCCCCTGAGATGTAACCCGTGACTCAAGTGAAATGCATTTTTGGTTAATCAGGGTATGTCTGAAAGGAAACATTGCTCATTGATTTCTCCAGGGGGAAGCTGGCAATTGTAAACCTCTTCTTTGTTGTTTTTGAAGTGTCAGACAACATTTTTGGCCGGTCCCAAGATGTAACCAGGGTAGGAAAACTTTTATCAAATGTTCCCTTTATTTCTCGTAGCTTGGCTCCAAAATCCCTGGCCAGCAACTGATTTCTAAAGCACAGCAATGATCTGCTGCTTTCAGGCCATGCCAGGGAGATGAAAGTGTGAAAGTGTCATTGCTGCCATGACAGCTGGACTCTATCAGCCACCTAAGGAAAGACAAAGGGGCTGTTTCAGGGTTTAAGAAATACATATATTTCCTTTTGTTATGAATTGTATTGGAGTGCACCAGGAGACTTTACCGTGCAGAAAGTCACTTCTGTACTTCTTTCATTTTGAAAAGAAAAGCTCCAGCTTCACAGCTGCCTTGCTGGGAGGGTGTAGATGAGGACGGGAGATGTGTCCTACCAAGCCCTCCACACTGAGCAAAACCGAGGGATGCTTTTGTTAAGATCTTTTTTCCCCTCAGTCACCAGGATAGCAATTTAACTGAGCTTCCCCAGGAGGGGTTAAGGATGCACCATGTATTTGATCAGACAAGCTCGGATAGAGGCAGGCACCATTTCTGCTGTCGTGTTACCTTTCTTTTTTTTTTTTTCTTTTCTTCCCCAAACTTTATTTTTTATTACTGTTCCAGCTCCCAGACCTGAAAAAATCCACAGAATGAGATTTTGATATGCACTTCTAAAACTCCCCAGCAGCCAGAGCTGGCATGAAGCTCATCACGCCGTGTGAAGTGAGGGACAGGTGCTGTCACAGCACCCAGAACAACAACCACTCGGAGATGGAAAGTAATTCCACCGGTGCGGAGCTGGTGACCACTTTCAATCGCAGCTTGCAATGTATGGCGTCCAATCTCTCTCAGCCGCAGCGCAACAGAAACGTGTATTATAATCTCCTTCTAGGAATAAAAATATCCTGCATTATAATCTGCTCATCCCCACTTTTCATCCCTGGATTTAGGAGAGCGAAATGAAGCAAACACGTTTTAAACAAATAAATGAAATGATTCACCCAGTAACCCGAGTTTAATCTGGAAAATTACTATTCTGGGATCTGAAACAGAATTAAGACAAAACACAGGAACCTTTAGACAAGAGGACTTTAAAAGGTCATCTCCCAGAAGCAGGAGTGCAGATTGGGATCCGGCTGCAAGGAGGACAGAGAGAAACAGTCCCAGTGGTAGGTACAGGCTTTTTATAATCACATTCTGAGCACCAGGTAAAACAAAACCTGAAGCAAAGGTGGTAAAAAAAACCCAGGGAAGCAGGTGCACAAAATGAACCATCAGCCAGGACAGCTGGATTGGGGTAACCATCCTCAGCAGTGGAAACCTGCACCATGTTCAGACATCTGCTCTCTTGTGTGCTGGGTTCCAGACCAAGGGCTGAAGCCAGCCTTCTCAATATTTAAGAGATGCTTACTGGTATCTTAAATGCTCCTAAGAAAAGAGGTAATGAAATTTAACCCTGATGTACCTTTATTTTTTTGCGATCCTAGTATCTTAGAGAAGAAAAGAAAGAAAAAAGGCAGGCATGCACATTTGCATGTGCAATTATGCCCCCTAATTTGCTGCCATAATTATGATGAGAGCACATTAAAATCATGTAATTGCATGCATAATGGATAATTAGGCATGTGTGTGGATACAATCTGATAGCTTGCACATTTGGCTGTGGCAGTAGTGTAAATATTTTGCACAAAAGTTTTCATAGGCTTAACTAATTTTGCAAGTGCAAGTGTCCTCGGTGTCCTACGTGGCACCACTGGGTAGGCAGAGGTTATTGCATACACGTTCCTTCACAAGGCAGTGAAGTGCTACGTTTTCCCCATGCACAAGCCTACCTCTGGGGAAGGCAGGCCAGTAATTTTGTCACTTCTTGGAAACAGCATGGCTAAAGTGAATTACGGTGGATTCGTTCATTCAGCTTCAGGCAGCGCAGGGCAATCTCTGGCCATTGTCGTCTCGTGGAGGTAAGTGCCAGCAAATACCAATATTAAAAGGTTATTTACCAGCATGAAACATGATTTGTAGGGCCTGTTTCTCCTGTTTATCTATTCTGGACAATTATCAAGTCTGCATTATCTGTTGTTTATCTGTAATTAGGCCAAAGCAAGGTTTGTTTCATTCATGTTCTTGTTCCACCCATTTTTCAAAGTGTCACCTTAATCTTCTGTAATTATTGAGTACTTCACAGATCAAGTCAGTTTTGAAACCCATTAAAAATCCAATTAATGCAAAACTTGAGAATTCCTCTCTTGCTGTGGGACTGCCTCAAGCCCTAGCTTTGTTTGCATGTGAAGTGTTTTTGCCTTTGACTTCATGTACTGCAAGGATCACTTGTTTATTGAACGGCTCGTCAGCTCCTGCTGCATAACTGTGATACTAATTGGTTGCTTGAATTTCATGAGCTTTCTAAGCGAAGATGTGGGATGTTCTAGTTCAGCCAAGTTTGATAAACTTTTAACTTACTTCACATCTATCTGCTTCTGTCTCTGGCAGTCATACTGCCAAGCAAGCTCTCCACCGGCCATACACACTGACCTGGATTGCTCCCTTTACTCAGAGAAAACTGTGTCCCAGTGAAATTCATCAACTCCATCATGCCTGGGTTGCATCTGTCTATCCAAAGGCCCCAGAAACTCTTTCTCACAGCACCAGGCAAAACAAGTGCACAGCTTACTGACCAGCCCATGACTGGTGTTCGTGATCTGAGAGCTGGCTCCTCCCTGCAATTGCTTTCCCTACATCTCCTACTTGTCCGGGAGTAGCAAGATCCCCTTATCCCCTCTCCACCTCTCTGTCCAACCTTCACTCCTGTCTTGGACACCACCTTGAAACAGAAGTTCAGCTGTCCTTACCTCTCCAGAAAATTTTGCCCTTGCTCTGGCCAAAACTCCAGGGCTCATAGCCAGCTTGTTTCCAGGAGACCACAATCAGAAGAGTTTAAATAAAGAGCTGGCCCCTCCTACCACTTGAGACCCGCCCCACCAACATCTACTCCCCAGCTAAAGGGAAATCTCAAAGGAAAATTTGACTTATCGCCTGTTCGGTCTGACCCTGCTCAGAGAAGGGTATGATGGCTTTTCTCTGCAGTGAAGGTAACACCACCTCTGGTGCACCAGGTAGACATTACAGGGAGCTTCTTCACAGCCAGACTGAGCAGCCACTGCAGTCTTAGCCACACCTGAGCTATCTTTACTCATTAGAGTAAGGCAATAAATGGCTTGGGGAAGTCTTAGTCTCGTCTGCAGCTAGGTTGAGGGCAAAGCCAATTAGCCCTTAGAGAATGACTTAACCCGAAGCTGCTCATTAGCTTTGTCATTGTCATGAACAGAGCAGGTCACAGCGCTATTGTTAGGGCAGGCTGACCCCAGCTCACCGCCTGGTGATCTCCCAGGGACCAGATGCGTTGGTTACTGCACACTGAGAAGTGGCACAATAGCATGTCTCACTTCTCTAATCCAACTTTGCAGAGCGCAAAGATTTCAAGGGAAATAAATATATTAACCCAAACAGAAGACACAATGAAAAGACAGACTTACGGAGGTTGTAGAAAGAGCTGTTTAACCTCTTGGTATTGCTGTGATTTTTCTAATGCCATCTGCAGCAAGTAGTTTTGTCATTACACTTCTCATCGTCACTTTAAATAACCTACTTTATAGAACGAGATTAATTAATCCCATTAGTTCAGATTTATTAGAAGATCCTAATGGATTTTCATCCAGAATTTATGTCTTCCTCATCTTAAGAGCCGGTGAAAGGATTGGGAATATGGGAAATTTCCTTTGTGGGCACGCATTGTGCCCTCTTTCCTGACAGTAGAAGGTTTTTCTGTGAAAAAGGACAGCTCTCCTGTTACTAAGGAGGTCTCAGTCTCTGCACTCATGTCCCAGGGTGGCATGACCCCTTGGGCCACCCTGATGGTGAACGGGGCCAATTTATGTCAGGAGAGATTCAGTAGCAGTGCGAACACCATGAGAAGCCTTCGAGAGAGGACCATATGGTCCACGAGACAGGAGAAGAAATGACCAAAGTGAAGACGGAGGAGCATGGGAGGACATCAGGGGTTCCTCTGACCTCCAAATGTCTGTGGCACCCCTTTCCTGCTGGGAGCACAAGAGTAACAGCCTGTGATGATTCCATTTCTGAGATGAGATTACTGAAACAGGTCTGCATCTCCAATGTCTGCCAGAAGCCTCAGATCATGGGAGTCTGGTCTTGCATGAGGTAGAGTGCAACCTTCAGCCATAGTCACTGTGTCCCGTCAGGCTTCGCCACGCCTGCCAGCACCGTGCCAGCCAGTTGCAGGGTCTGCTTCTTCATGGCACCTGGATCCACAGTGAATGACTCTCAAAGCTGTGGTGAAAACAGGAGTGAAGGCCCTTAGGGGTGGAACGGGCAGATGGGAAAAAGTGGCAGGAAAAACTCTGAGCATCTGGCTGTGGCTTTGAGTCTGTCATGGGAGGTTTGTTACCTTTCAGAGACACATGTCCTGAAGAGTTTTCCACAGGACTCATCAGCTCTCTTTCCGTTAACACCAGAGCTGGTGCCTGGGTCCCAGCACTTCACTTTTATCTTGCAGTGTTTCCTTGTGCTTGAGCAGCACTGGAGTGAGCCACATCACAGAGGTTTCACGTACCAGGGCACCATCTAAAGGGCAGCCATTATTGCACATAAATATTCCAAAGGAATCTATATTTTCACAATGAGGGAAGAGGAAAACACAGCCCCCTTGCAGAACTTGCTGGACTTAGCAGACTTGTTTAAACAAAGCTTCTTTGACGAGTATTCAATTAAAGTATCTCTTTAGCAGCCTCAGCGAAGGGGTTTCTTTCCTCATTACATTGTATTTAACATTTGCACTTTCTTGTCTAGCTTCATACTTCTGAACAACCCCAGCCCATGGGGGGGAACACTGCAGTCAGCCTCGGGTGAAGGCGAGCAAATCAGAGTGAAGGGAGAAGCGAGAAGCTAGACCTTCCAGGCTGGATTATCACTTTACCTGTGATCAGACATTGTCAATTTGTCAAGAACTAGGAAGTTAACAATAGTGAATTGATCCCTTGGAGGATTAGTTTAATCCCACTGTGATAATCAATATAATAAGCACTTATTAGCTTTCTATTCAAGCTGATGCCTCTCTCCAGAAGAGCATGCAAATCTCAAATAGCAAAGGAGCCTGCTGATCTCCACCGGGAGCAGGTGCTGGGAGAGGAGGAGGAGAGCGGGATAAGGTGAGGAAGGGAGCTCACCAGGAGCACGCAGAAGGACTCATGTTCTGCAATCCTCACCTACCCCAAACAAAGGTTTTATTTTGGAAGTTGAGGGGGAAAGTCACACATAAACACCCTACCTCCCCCCAAAAGGAAGTCAGAAATAATATATTTCTAGGATAAATGTAATTTTTAAAAAATTGCTGCCTTTGTTAGCACAGTTAATATTGTATTGGTCCACACCTGTGTTACAGCAGTTACTGAGCTGGCTCATGCTCACAGGTCGTCTGCTGAGGTCCTAATTGATATAAGTCCTTTACTCGTTTCATCCCATTTCCTCCTGTTTAGCTTTTCCCAGGGCTTTAGTCCTGCAGCTGTAAATAAACTTTCCACCAATGTCCCTACCCAAAGAGGCACTGAAAGGCTGACAAGGAAGATTTCTTTCCTAATTCTCAGCACTCAGCAATATCAGCCCAAGTTCACCCTTGGACCACACCTTGGGATTGGGTTGCAGTAGATTTGTAACGAGGTTTGGATACGTGAGCTCAGAAAACGCATCTTCCTTCTTTCCCTATCAGCTTCACCCAAACAGCTTTAAACAACTTGGCAATTTCAAAGGAGAGCCAGGCATGTCAACGTTTGTGATGCAAAAGGATAAAGTCCTGGAATACAAAATCAGAAATGCGGTTACACCAAGGATGTGTCAAAATGAGCAAATGCAAACTTAAACTGCTCCTGACATCAGCCCAGCTTTTAACAGTCACTTAATGTCCTCCCCGGGCGGTCTTTTAATCACAGCAGGCTAATGGGCAGGTCAGAAATAAGTCCCATCACGGATGTTGCCTTCAGGAGAGTCCTAGTTTTCAGGTCCTCGCCGTCCCGTGGTTTATACCAGGAGGATGCATGCAGGCTTTCAGAGCCGCACTTGGGACCCAGCACTCATTCCAGTGAACTAATTAATTTGATCAGCGCTCTCACCTTCTTTTCACCTTACTTACTAATTTCAGCGAAACATATTGCTTCTTTCAGAGATTTGTGAGAATATAAATAAAACATTGCTTTAGGCTGTTTACGCCTGTCTTGCCTTTAGAAATGCACCAGTCCAGTGATATGATGATTTTCTCACTAGACTCATTCCTCATCTGGAGAGTTAATTGAATTGCCATTTTATCTGATTTCATCCTTCCCAGAAAGCATGCCTTGCACTGTTACAATTTTCATGGCTTCATTACAACTTACACGTTTATGAGCGTGGAAAGTATTAGCAACTCCTTTTTTTATACCCATGCTATTCAGGCTATGAAGAGGAGTTTACATTCTCTGCTGCAGAGCAATGACACTGGTGACTGCCAGCACCTAAAGCCTCCCCCCTCCTTATTGTCCCATTATACCATAAATTTAAATAGGCTGGGAAACTCTACAGACAGCTCCTGTCAAACATTATCTCCTGGTAGAGTACCAAGCCCAGAATCATCTCAAGGCACCAATGTAAAGTAAATAACAAATCCCAGTAAAACCGAGTCTGCTTCCACATCAGGACCCCTGTGTCTGTTGAGGCAGGACTGCCCTCTCCCTGTGCATTATCCAAAGCCACACTCATGTTTAGTACAGCTGTGTCTATGGACCAAAGGAGTCCTGCTCTTTGCAGGACCAAGCCATTGCAGACCGGTATCAAGAAGTGGGTTTTGTAGAGCTCCAGGGTTCTTCTAACTCCATGTACAGGAAACATCTATCGCAACAGAGGAAAATGCCGTAAAGGTTCTTCCACTTCAGCAAAGGTGAAGGAGGATGAGAAAGTTCTTAACTTAGGAGCTGTGGGATGAAAGACAGAAGTGGAAGATTCAGGCTTAATGTATGGAAAAGGTTTTCCAAGGCTCTCAAATAGACCTCCTTTGACAAGAAAGGCAGCGGAGATCATATTATTTGGGATGCTCTCACTCACGGTGTGCCAAGCTTATAACTGTTTATTATGCAAATGATTAATGCAACTGAACCGTCTGTTGGGAAACCGAAGGGAGTAATATCACTCCCATTTGCATAAGTGGTTGTTGACCAGACCTACTGTTGACGTGATCCAGGAAATGAGGATGGAGACAGGACATGGACATAGTCTAAAAAGATTTAAAGAGATTAAATGCCCCGGATGGGTGGGTGGCAGCTCTCCTGCCTGCCCAGCTCCCAGGCTGCCAGGGTTCAGCCCATTTCCCTGCATTTGGCCTCTGTCCTTGGCTAACCTGTTGGTGGCTTTTTGTTACTCGAATGTCACAAGAGCTCGTTGCCTCTGGAATGCACCAAACTAGTCTTCCTGTTAACAAGCAAACACCACCATGGATCCAGCTGAGACCATCTGCCTTCTGCTTTGGACATCAAAATGATTGAAGGCTAAATCCTGATCCCCATGTGCTACAGACGTGGAAATGCTCGGTGCTTTCCTGCAGGCTCTGAAAACCCTTGATACTGTGGTCACCCAGGGACTCCTTTGGCCCCAGCGCAAGCTGTGACAACCTCCATACTGCTCCACGCAGAAGCAGCTGGAAGGATCCCGGGGGGCTGCACTGGCGCCGGGACGGCAGGAGCGCAGTGTGCCTGTGACTGGCCCTTTGCAGCTCCTGGCAAGATTTTCTCCTGCTTCCCACCTAAAAATGACTTGGAATAGCAGGCAAGAGGAGCAAGTGCCCCACCTGGGATTAGTAGAACAGAAACGCAATTTTCAGTTGTCTCCAAGCGGGCTGCTGATCTCCTTTTGCGTCATTTACAGCTTCATGTTGGTGCCAGGCAGCGGGTGGGCTCCTCTAACCTGTCTGCGTCGCAAGCAAAAGGCAATTCTGAGCAGGACTAAGGAAGAAGCCTTCCAGGAAGCTTGAATCGGATGTACCCTCACCCCCTGTCACTACATTTATATGGGATTTCCCAGGAGCTGAGAAGTGTGTCCCGGACAGCTAGAGGTGACCTTCTGCTGGAAAGTCAAGACTTTACCAGGCTTGTACCACTCTGTTGACTGGAACTCCTTGGGCAGGAGGTGCCAGTGCATCCCAGGCATGTTAGCCATGCCACACACACGCTTGGGAGTGCATCCACATAGGCAGGGTGAAGTTATTCACTTGCTCTGACACCGCTGCAGCTACAGGATAATGGGAAAATGAGGACAAATACCTGGAGCTCTTCATGGCATCTGCAAAAGATTTCCGGTAGGAAAAACCTCGTACATGGATGTCTTAGGAACGATTGTATTGCCACAGCTGCAGGGGTCACCAGCATGACGCAGAGGGAATTACACGGCCCCTAACACTGTCTCACTGTGTGTGGATGATAAATTCATTGATGTTCATTACTGGTCCTCTCCCCCTCTTCTGTCTTCCCCCGCCCTCAGTTTCTTAATGAGATCACCCTTATTCAGGCCTTTACTCCATGCCCATCACAGAGGGCACTCCAAGCACTCAGGAGCTGTGAACCAAAGCTATATCTTTCATGAGATAAATTTACATCTGATGCTCAAAGTGACACAATCCAGAGGCAGTCTCTAAACCCCGGGCATTATTCTGCATTCTCACAGTTGTTCCTCAAAGGGAAGCAGTCTCCTACAGATCCAGCACGGTGTGTAGGGTTGTGAGACCTGGGGAGCTCTGGGTCAGCCAAGCATCATTGCTCAGCAAAAGCAGCTGCTCTGTCCATCTGAATCTGAAGGAAGAGTTGAGACCAAGTTGTGTAGCCCTGTCCTGGCAGGATCGTGCACCACATCATCTTGTACCTCTTTCCATCAGTTTTGGGCACCACAGTGTAGGAGAGACATGGAGGTGCTGGAGCGTGTCCAGAGAAGGGCAACGAAGCTGGGGAAGGGTCTGGAGAACACGTCTCATGAGGAGCAGCTGAGAGAGTTGGGATTGTTTAGCCCGGAGAAGAGAAGGTTGAGGGGAGACCTTATCACTCTCTACAACTACCTGAAAGGAGTGGTGTCCTCTCCTTTCAAGGAGCCAGGTGGGGGTCAATCTCTTCTCCCAAGTAACAAGTGATAGGACAAGAGGAAATGGCCTCAAGTTGTGCCAGGGGAGGTTTAGGTTGGATATTAGGAAAAACTTCTTTACGGAAAGGGGTCTCAGGCATTGGAACAGGCTGCCCAGGGAGGGGGGGGAATCGCCGTCCCTGGAGGTATTTAGAAGACAGGTAGACGTGGTGCTGAAGGACATGGGTTAGGGGTGGTTTTGGCATCGATTTATCGTTGGACTCGATGATCTTGAAGTTCTCTTCCAACCCAAGTGATTAACGTCCACAGGTCTTCAAAGGCTGAGATTTCTCCTGGTGCTCAACAGAAGAGGAATGCATGTGCCTCAAGGGAATGTCTATGTTTTGCCTTCCCTAGAAAGGTTTGCCTTCACTTTTCTGCTAACATAATGAAAACAGAGACGTAATAGGACAATGGGAACAGAATCCACAAGAAGCTCTCAATTAACGCCCATGCCCAACGCACAGCCAATGGATGATGCCAAGATCTGCAACCACAGTTATTTTCTCGTGGGCCAGGCACTGATTCGTTGTGTTTGGTAAGCAACACAAAAACAACATGAGCTGTTTGAACAGCCCCTGCAGACATCCTTTCAGACTAGAGTGAGCCCTGGCACAGCAGCCTCCAACCCCAATGTCTCTTGGCTCCTGGGCTGGTGCAGCATTGTGTCAAAATAGTGTTCGGCCCCCTCCCAGGCTGCCACAAGTGGTGCTATGGGTAAGAAGGATGCGTGCCCCAAGTGCAAGGGCTTCTCAGAAAACCCGCTATCACAATGACTTATTGATTTTTAAGGTCGGTAGGGACTGCTCTGATCAGCCTGTTATCTGTATCAAACATATCTGCTACTGTGTGCTTGCAATACTCAAATCCTAACCTGTGGTTCAGCAGTATGATGTCTTCAAGGGGCAGCATCTAAACACCAAGTAAAACTTTTAAAACTGTAGGATTTACCATGATTCTAGGAAAACTTCTGCAATGGCGGACTCCCTCTTTAAAAAAGAACAACGTCCGTGCCCTGTTTCGAGTCTGAATTTCTTTGTCAAGCTTCAGCTTCCAGCCACTGATGGGTGTTTTTTCACCTAGCTTTTTTCTGATGAATTTAAAGCAAGTCTCACAATCATCTTTCCGTGTGGGAATCCCTGGACTGTGTTCAAGTCAACTCTTAACCCTTTTTTTTTAAGCTGAACAGACTGAGCCACCGTGGACTCTCGCTGCAAGGCTAGATGCAATGAAGCATTAGGACATGATTATTTTGAGACTTTCAGTAAATAAGTGTCTCCCTTGGGATTAAGGAGTGGGCATGAGGCATGTAGAGGGTCTAAAGCAGCACCTTTCTGGCTCAGCCCTAATTTCTGCAGTGAGTGATTAGGCATACTGCCAGCATTTAAAGCACCGTCTGTTTAAGGAAAATAACATTAATGGAGGAGGTGTTCACCACGGGAATGACATGATTACTTGACTGCTGTTAATGAGGGCTGAGGAGCAATCTGCAGCCAGGTACTGGATGAAAATGTTGCTGCTGCTGAAGCTGAGACAGGGAGCTCTGAGAGCCAAGTTCAAATGGCTCATGGAGAGTCTCTTCTGCCACATGAAAACACCAGAGCTGGAAAGCTGCAGGATGTTGCCAGAAGGCCATGGGCTTCAACCCTACCTAAAGCATGTCAAAGACCTTCAATGTCTTTAGTTGACTTCAGACACTCAGCCACAGGACACACAGCGTACTTGTCTGGAGACCAGACTCTGCTCCAGGACTGCTTGTCCCACACTGGGATGAGGATAAAGCCATTGAGAGTGCAGAGGGACCATCCCTGAGCCCACTGCTCAGAGCAAGGGTGGATGGATCTGCCACCAGTGGCGAAACTCAAGGTTTTGCCCCAGAGTTCTGAAACATGGAGGGTTTGGGCTAAAGCAGACGTATTATATCGTTACATTGCACTATATTGCATTACACATATAGGAGAAATCTTTTATGATGAGGGTGGTGAAACTCAGAGAGGTGGTGGATGCCCCATCCCTGGAAACATTCCAGGCCAAGTTGGAATGGCCTCTGAGCAACCTGGTCTAGCTGAAGATGTCCCTGCTGATGGCAGGGCGGTTGTACTAGATGGCCTTTAAAGGTCCCTTCCCATCCAAACCATTCTCTGATTCTATGATTCTATATCACTGAAAAAATAGAAAGACACACAAAAGACTAATAGCTTGACACTTTGCAATTCCAGAGTTAATCTTATAAAACGTCTTAGTACAAGGTTTTATGTGGAAGACAAATAATTTTAAAGAAACATCTTCAGTTACTATTACTTAATCTGAAATCAATACATTGCTTACATGAAATAGAATTAAAGACTACTTTGCAGTTGTCTGATTTCATTCCTCAATAATAAAAATTGATCCACCTTTCTTTGAAAGCACGGGGAAAAACCCAGCATAACTGACAGTTTTCAGCAACATTTGTGCAAAACCTTTAATAAATATAACAAAATAACTATTAATAGTAATTAATTCTACTAAAAAGTCTCTCTACTAAGACTGGATCAGGTACTACAGCGTACATTAGCAGGCAGCTCTTGCCCTGAGGATTTTGCTTTTCAAAAACAATGAGGGAGAACATTAGACAAAAATGAACATCTTCTTCGCTACCTCAGCGAGAAACTGAGGCATGGATTCAGTGCATGGCCATCATCATTCAGGGAATCGGCGGTGGAGTAAAGCCCATCCCCTGACCCACAGTGATTTCCAGCAAAGTGAGGGCTATCCTAACGGCTGTTAAGGCTGGTGGAAAAAACTGTTCCTGAGGCTAGCTAGAACTTCTCAATTTAAATGACAGTAACTGAGTGCCTGTCTCTCAGATAAGCCATTTTTTGGATAACAATCCTGAAAAAGCTCATGAACTTTATTTTGGACTTTCAATGTCAGTAAATATCTCAAGGCTGCTCTCCAGGTAAGTCAACGGGAAATGTAAACGCAACACCAGGTCAATCCCCACAGGGAGATTAATAAACTTAGTCTTCATGCTTTGGGCTATGCTTCATGCTTTGGGTTTCTACATCTCTGCTTTCTCGAGTGTTCCTCTGCAGAGAAGGTGACACTACACATGCCTGGGAGTGGAAATCAGGATGGAGGATCTGAAACCTTGATTAGGCAAATTGTTGGGTGTTCCACTAATGCTACACGCTACATGTGGCGGTGCTCGTGTTCCCCAAAGACCTCATTTGTTGATGAGAAAACACTGCAAACATCCCCTTATAAAACATACTTTGAATAGAAAGAGTGGCAATTTAGATTCTTACTCTTTCCACTCTTTGCAGGCTACGCCGTAGAGGCAACTAAAGAGTCAAGGCTGCGATTTAAAGTGGTGCAGGAAATGTGCATCGTGAAAAACAGTGAGTCCAGCTCTTTCTGTGCTTGAGTTGTGCTGTAATTGATGGGCAATTGCGAAACGCGCACGCTTAGCTGGGAAGGGGCAGAGCGGCATGCTTACAACACAGCCTTGGGGATGGTTGAAGCAGGCAGAAGAGCTTTGTTTGATTAAAAGTGGTACCTCTGACTTGGCCTGTGCCCGGGATGGAGAAGGCACCATGAACCACAGCTCTGAAGCGGGGAGACATGCCCCCAGCTGACGGCACACAGAAAGCGGCTGGAGCCAGGGGCAGGCTCAGCACTTCGGTGAAGCAATTAATTAAGCAGTGATGAACTGCATGACAGACCCGGGAGGAAAGGAATAAAACCAGTGTGGAAATGTCTGATAAACAGAAGGAAACGTGACCATGAAAGGTGTCCCCCGGTGCCACCAGTGGCCTCTGATAGTGAGGCCAGGGAAGGCAGCAGAGCCCCTAGAACAAAGTCAGCACTGACCCCTGGAGCCACCAGCTGCAGGCACGGTGTGCTGGGACCGGACCATGCAGCTGTGTTACGAGATGTCCCTCCAGTCCCTGCTGTGGAGAACTTACAACCTCCAGCAGAAAGTAACATAAATACATCGGATCGATTTCCTTGAAGTAGCATAAATCTATGAAGTCAGCAAAGCCACGCTGATTTACTTCCCATGAGGGAATGGCCAATAAAGATGATGTTTAATCACTGTGTCTCTCCTTCTGCGTGACACATGGATCATTCTCTGTTGCCCTCACACTGCCACCAAAATCTTGGGCTTGTCCACAGCCCCTTGAATGAGCCCAGATGCAAGAGGAGAAACGTCAGCATTGCAGACATCACCACTGATCTGCTCCAGAGGGGGACTTCCCTCAGGATGGGTCTCATTTTACACTGCAATTTGGCTTTAACCTCCCACCTATACTCATTGCTTTCCCTTTTCTGCTGTGTTAACACCTTTCTAACCCAAAATCAAGAGTGGGTCCAGAGGAAGCCACAATCAGAGGGCTGGAGCCCCTCTGATGGGAGGACAGGCTGGGAGAGTTGGGGGTGTTCAGCCTGGAGAAGAGAAGGCTCCGGGGAGACCTTAGACCCCCTGCCAGTCCCTAAAGGGGCTCCAGGAAAGCTGAGGACGGACTCTTAGTCAGGGAGTGGAGCCATAGGACAAGGGGTAATAGCTTTAAACTAAAAGAGGGAAGATTTAGACAAGATATAAGGAGGAAATTTTTTATGCTGAGGGTGGTGAAACCCTGGCCCAGGTTTCCCACAGAGATGGGAGATGCCCCATCCCTGGAAACACTCCAGATCAGGTTGGACGGGGCTCTGAGCAACTTGGTCTAGTTGAAGATGTCCCTGCCTATGGCAGGGGGTTGGACTAGGTGGCCTTTAAAGGTCCCTTCCAACCCAAACCTTTCTCTGGTTGTAAACCCCAGCGCCAGACACAGTGTGGCTGAGAGAGGGGCTGCCAGCAAAGGATCAGGTTCATATAAAGGGAAAAGCAAAGCAAGATGCTGGACCCTCGGGGGACTCCAATTGCTAGAACCCCCACAGGTGTCTCCATCCTTTTCCATATGTCCATCTGCGTGGAGAGGCTCTCAGCAGAGCCTGGTCACTGAGGAGGGGGATATAGAGGTTTTGTGTTCCCCTTTTGGCCTCATTTTTGAACCTGTGTCCATCATCTGCTCTGGTCTTGGGGCAGACGAGCTCCTGCTTCAGCTGTTGGCACAACTCCACAGTCATCTCCTGGGGCTGTTTGTACCCAATTAGGCCATTTTCAAGACTCCTGATATTTGCCTAAAAGAGAACAGAGCCATCTGGAAGAGCATTCAAATGAGGTTTTTTCCTGATTTGGTTTGGCTCTGCCTGATGGGGAGTTTGGATGGGTAGTTATGGCCATCTCGACCTCCGTGTGGAACAGGAAAGGAAAAAAATCAGCACAGGACCCTGAGATCCCCCAGAAACCTGGCTCCACATCTGTTCTGCTTTCTTGTATCAAACAAAAGCAATCTTCCCTTTCAAAAGAAGTTGTCTGTTTCCTAGACCGTTTAGGAGTTTGGTGTCACACACTGACTCTGGAGTTTCCATGGGCACATTCTTAATTTCATTCTGTTGAACATGTGCTACTGAACTGAGCTAACTAATCCAAACTAAAACCTTTTTGAGAACAAAGCTGTTCCTTGTTTTCAGAGGCAGCTACCAAGTCAAGGAGCAGATTATATTATTATATTCCGTGATTCTGTGATTATACCTATGCTGAAACAGTGGACAAGTTTTGAACAATTTTCTTTTTACAAAGCGACATCTTAAACCGCCCAGCGGAAAGGGGCACGCCAGAACACCGCTGAGTTTTGACAAGATAGCCTTCCCTAAATGAGAGAGAAAATGCACTACTTTAACACTCCTCCAGGACTCACACCTTCTTAGGCCACCAAACACAGTCACGTTCAATCGCGAGTCCATCGTCTCAGCCCACTTTTTGTAACATCTTCATGAAGTAAGGCACTTGAATTAGTGTGATGTACTGTGTTTTCACACATATGCTATACTTCTAGCTATAGCTTTGGCCAGCTCCTTGGCAGTAGTAAATACAGAGCCGTGTCTTACCTGTTAGGATAGCTAATGCTCCTCGATGCCTGACAGTGAAGGCTTGTCTCTCTTGGGCTGTGTGGAAGTGCCTCTGGGAAGAGGTACAAAAGCTAAGAATTGCCTTGTCTTCACTAGAATCTTAACTGGAGTAAAGTCAAGAGCACATCTATTATATTCATAGTAAAGACAAGTCCTTCATCATCTACTTGTAGCGTGGTACTTACAACATCAAGAGGTAACGGCGTCAGAAATTGGTGCAATCAGTTCCCAGAACACAAGCCTTAACACAGTAAAGGGAAATAACAATAACACAGAAATAAATTGCTACAGTTACAGCTGTTTTATTTCTCTCATATTGGTAGAAATTTAATATCCCACTGGAGCTATTTAGTTGTTTTAAAGTTAACTTTGTCCTTTAGGAAAGAAATTGTGAAGAAAATGCGTAATTTGTCCAACATCAGAGAAACATAAATCTTCTCTACTTAAGCAGGCAACGAATGGTCCCTGCTTCTCCTGCAACCAGCATGGAGGCTGTCTTGAAGAGCATTACTTATACCATCTCGTGTACTATACTTGAAATGAAGAAAAAACCCAAACCTTTCTATGGGAAAACCGTCCCACATGCAATGCTGTTGTCCAGTGTATAAAGCTAGAACCAGGCACTGGGATGCTGCTACTCCTACTTGCAGGATGAGGAGCCCCGAATTAGGGTGGAGCAGAGCTGTCCCATCCAAGCATCCCAAGTATCCCACATCCCTGTTGGCAAGAGACTGCAGGACGCACATCACCCTGGGAACAGCAGCTGTATTCTCAGACCAAAGGTCCAGCTAATCCAGTGTCCTGGCCCTTAAGGTGGCCAAAAGTGGATTTCCAGGGAAAAGCATAAACACAAGGAAAATAGATGTTATCCTTGCCTGGGTACTCCACCCTCCAGGCATTTGCAACTCATGAACTGAACAAGAAGTAGTGTTTGTGTAGCTAGCGACTCTCAATGAACTTCTGCTCCATGAATTAGCCCATTTTCCCCCTGAAGCTGTGTAGTCTCCTTCTGGAGTTGCAAACACTGGCAGAAACCCATTTCTTTTGTTGCCTTTTCCAAAAAACCTGTCTCTCCTTGGTAGACCTCCAGCATGAGCCAAAGGAGGTCAGACTCTGTGCTTCAGACAAGAACATTTAAGGGAAAAAATCATGTAAATTTTATCATATGAATAAAATTGTCATTATGGAAAAAATATCCAGTGGAAGACACTCTGACTGGCTCCCATCCACAGGTGCTCTTTATTTTCATGTGAACTTAGGGTACCGATCCTTAAAACAAATTCTTCTTGCCATTTGGGACCGCATTAAGTGGTGCTGACCAAATTACAGCTGCTTCCTCAAAAAGATAAAGGTCTTGAGAGGCTGGCAGGCCTGATGGGAAAGCAGTGGGTGAAGACTTGGGTTCTAGTACTGGCTGTACTTGTGGGCCAGTTCACAGAACCACAGAATCACAGAACCCCCAGGGTTGGAAGGGGCCTCTGGAAATCATCTGGTCCAACCCCCTGCCAGAGCAGGTACATCCACAGCAGGTTGCACAGGATGGCATTCAGGCGGGTTGGGAATCTCTCCAGAGTGGGAGACTCCACCACCTCTCTGGGCAGCCTGTGCCAGGGCTCTGCCACCCTCAAAGGAAAGAAGTTTCTCCTCATGTTGAGATGGAACTTCCTATGTTCAAGTTTGTACCCGTTACCTCTTGTCCTGTCACTGGGCACCACTGAAAAAAGACTGGCCCCGTCCTCCTGGCACCCTCCCTTTAATTATTGTTCAGCATTGATGGGATCCCCCCTCAGTCTGCTCTTCTCCAGACTAAAAAGACCCAAATTCCTCAGCCTTTCCTCATAAGAAAGTTGTTCCAGTCCCCTAATCATCTTTGTAGCCCTTTGCTGTCCCCTCTCCAGCAGCTCCCTGTCCTTCTTGAACTGGGGAGCCCAGCACTGGACACGGGACTCCAGCTGCCCCTCCCCAGGGCAGAGCAGAGGGGCAGGATGACCCCCCTCCACCTGCTGGCCACGCTCCTCTTGATGCACCCCAGGATGTCATTGGCCTTCTTGGCCACAAGGGCACATTGCTGGCTCACAGGCATCCTGTTGGCCACCAGGACTCCCAGGCCCCTCTCTGCGCAGCTGCTTTCCAGCAGGTCAGCCCTACCTGTAGTGGTGCATGGGGTTATCCCTCCCCAGGTGCAGGACCCTACACTTGCCTTTGTTGAATTTCATTAGGTTTCTCTGCCCAACTCTCCAGGCTGTCCAGGTCACGCTGAATGGCAGCATGGCCTTCTGGTGTGTCAGTCACCCCTCTCAGTTTCATGTCATCAGCAAACTTGCTGATGGTACACTCTATGCCTTCATCCAGGTCACTTCTGTGCCTTTCTTTCCCTTCCTTGCCTTTGTTCATCTTGTGTGTCCTGAAAGCGAGCGCTCATGGCGGGGTAGCTTCTCTCTAAGGGCTTGCCCCTGGATCATACGTGCCCTGTCCCATACTTCTGGCTTTAGAGGATTCTGTGCACCTCAAGGCCCTCTCTTCCCACCTCCCCTCCACTTCACTCATTCCCAAATGCTGTGAGAAGAAAATGATGCCGTGCTGTGATAATGCTTCACAGATCCCAACGCTGATTCGGGTCTGGCATTAGCTTTGCAGAAATACTTTCAAGACCAAGTAGCCAGAGCCTCAACAGCTACGAACCACTGCTGTAAGCAACATTTATAAAACAAGAGACCGTGTTCCACAAAGCACTAACTCAGCACCCACTGCAGTGCCAGGTAGCCTGGAGAGGACTGCAACCACCAGACAGCCAAGGAGGAGATCAGTGCTAATAGGGACATGGTGTCACATTCGTACCCAGCATTTATGACCCCATTCCCACCGACTAGAAAGAATTCTGATGTCTACACTGAAAACCTCATGGGCATCAGGAGAGTGTGAGACCCGGATAACCTGCTTGTAATGATGCTCGAGACGGGTCTGTTTATAGAAGGCGTAGAGGTGACTTGCTCATCATCTACAAGTACCTACATGCGACACATTTTCTGGTGATAGAGGACTCTCTCACCATCAGGAAAAGGAATAATTAAGAACAATGTTTAGCACCCAGACCTGGAAACACGCAGGCTTGAAATGAGGTAAAATTTTTAACAAGAAGAGTAGTTGGCCACTCAAACAATTTATTTAAGCCTACAGTGGCTCTGACACCACTTGAAGGCCTTAGATCAAGATTGAATATTATTGTGGGAGCTCTGGCGTTAGCAGAAGCTGAAGGTTTGTTATGGGCACTTTGGGCAAGGGGCTCCAAGAGAGGTGGGAGATGGCCCACATCATAAGCCAGCTCAGTTGAAGCTGAAGTTTTTCAAGTAGTGACTTCTCTGATCCCTCAAACAGCACATTTATAGCAAATATAAACAACAGGAAGTTTTACACAATACAATGAATATTTTAAACCAAAACTCTGCAATGCATCTAAGGGGCTTGAGTTATGAAGGAAAAAAAAAATAGTTTTTTTGTGGGGTTTAAGCTTATCCAAGATCAGGGCAACATTTTTCCTGAAAAGTTCAGCTTCTGCTTAGATGCCACTATATTGGCAAATTTCCCAAAGGTCTCAGCCAGCTGACTGCTCTCAAGGTTTGTGATCCTTTGACCCACGGTACTTTTGGGTTATTTCTACAATTTCTTTGTTAAAATAACTAGCATTGATTTGAATCAGTTAAACACCTGGCTGCTGTTTCTGCCTTGCTTCTCTACGCAGTGGCACAAGCTGTAATGCTACTTAGAATCAAAATTTTACACTCACTGATGTGTAGCAGGCACATACCATTAAAAGGGTTTTACCAGGAAAGATTATCCATCACTTTAAACAGGTCATGCATACACTTGGCATATGTTACATTAATTCTCTTACATGCAGCCAATCACACTGGCTAATTGAAAATTTCTGTAGTCACAACCAAAGAAAGTCATTTCTCTGATGATTAATAAGCAGGGAGTCTGGGAGAAGAGGAGAAAAATGAAGCAGGGGTATGAAAGAGGGACCCGCCTTGGTGTGAGGTTCAAGAAGAGTTGCATCCTACAATGGACCCTCCAGTTGCTGGTAAAATTTATTATTACACCAGTTGCTGGTGTATTTAAGGTCTCCAGGGAGACCTTATAGCAGCCTTCCAGTATCCAAAAGGGGCCTACATTAAAGCTGGGGAGGGACTTTTCACAAGGACATGTGGTGATAAGACAAGGTGTAATGGCTTCAAGGTGGAAGAGGGGAGATTTAGATGAGATCTCAGGAAGAAATTCCTGGCTGTGAGGGTGGTGAGCCCCTGGCCGGGGTTGCCCAGAGCAGCTGTGGCTGTCCCATCCCTGGAGGTTCAAGGCCAGGTTGGACGGGGCTTGGAGCACCCTGGGCTAGTGGGAGGTGTCCCTGCCCAGGGCAGCGGGGTGGAACGAGATGACCTTTAAGGTCTCTTCCAACCTAAACCATTCTATGGTGCTATGACTCTATGATATTTAAAAACAAAGGTGCCATCATCTCCATCTCCACCCTGCACCCTGCAGCCCCGAGCAGGGAGGGACCCCTCAGCATCTTCTCCCAGGTCCTGTCATCTGCTTGGGAATGCGAGCGCTGAGGATCATGACCCATTAACACCTCCCAGGGCACACTGAGGGGCTCATGCCAGGAGTGGAGAGCAGCACCGAGATGCCATTGTTGGGGACATGGTTAATGCATCACTTAGCATGAATTCAACCAGGACAGTTATTCTTCCTAATCACGCCCATGGCTTTCCTCAGCCGGGTGAAACTCCTTTTTAATGCCAGGTATTTTTAACCGCTGCCCTTTGCAAATGCTGCACCAATGTCCTTGTTTATCAAATCTCAGGTCAGAACAAGTTTTGCTGAATTCTTAAAGATGACAGAGCAAATGGCTTCAGCCTTGCGTGCTGACTTACCGCCGCGTTACATGTCTGCTTCCCCTCTGAAATATAGGAAGCGTTCCCCAGTCGCACTGGCAGAAATGGGAGATGAATCAATTCCTCTGCATTTATTCCCAGGCACCTGTAGTCGACTGTCAGGATTGGGCTCAGTCCTTCAAGGATGGATTAAGTCCCATCCTGGCAATTACGCTCACGCACACGCTTCCGCCGTCACCGTCCCAGGCTGCGTAGCTGGTGTCTAGTTCGGAGTCAGCGGATCCGCTCCAGCCCTGAGCCCTCCTCAGCCCTTCAGGTACGAAGGTAACTGAACTGAAACGCTGCGATGATTTGCAGGGCAACTCAGTATGGGAATAACTTCTTTTTTTTTTGAGGTACGTTGTAATACCAGTTAAAGACAGATGGTCTTGCAGTGATGGGCTATGTTTGTCGTTGAGGGTTGAGACTCTCCCTAGCGGTCGGTGGCTCACTGCTCGCTACTGCAGTGGGTTTAAAAGCTGCATTTCCCCCTGGGAAATTTTGCACAGCGCTGGGAGCCTGCGGGGAGGTGGCAGACCCATGCCAGGGGGTGGTCTTGGGGACCTGCCTTTCTCTGTGTCTGAGCAAGGTCCTGGGCTCTGGGGCCACCGGCACTTCTGTGCTCTCTGCAGGGGATGCTCAGACAGGGCAAAGGTGACCAAAAAGCAGCAAAATGGGAGCTGTCAAGGGAAGCTGCCTCAGGTGTCCCTGCAGGAGCACGGGCTAACAGCTCCGGTGAACCAGTGATTAAACCGCAGCTCCAAACCATGTGTTTCCCTTTAACAACTGCAAACCCAAACTGAATGAAGCTAATAAACATGTTCCTTTCCTACCAGAGCATCTCCCAGAAAGGTAAATCCCAGTTTGCATTTAAATTATGCTCATTTCACAGAAATTCCCCCAAGAAGCCCCCGGCTGCTTCCACCTACTAGGTCTGTGAGCATCACATTGCTCCGGAGTCTCCCAGCGCACGGCACTTTTAGGAGACTATGCCTGGTTTCCCTTGTAATGAGTACCAGGTCTAAATGAATCAACTTTATTTTGAGATGCTTTCATGAGTTGCTGCTTTGCATTTCCATTGCCCGCCGCTCCCTACGAAGCTTGCCTTGCTTCAGCAATAATGTCATTTGGATATTAATTCACCCAGCGCCTACCTAGTGTCTCTCTTCACTACCCAAGTACATCGTTCATGGCAAGGCTTTAATTAATGAAGCCAGAATTGCCCTTTGCTCTGTTATTTTCATTTCCTCAGTCACAGTAAGGTAGCGCCCAGCTTGCTTTGTGCTTGGAGACATCTCCTGTTAACTTTATGGAGAGCTTTGCCTGTGCTGGCACAAGGTACTGCCTGAGAGGGTTGAATCCAGGGTGGGATGTCTCAGCTGGAGGGTGTGGGGACTGGAAGTGTGAAGACAGGGCCTGGGCTGAGGATTGTGCTCGTTTATGACAGCTGTTACATCCCTCTTTATGCAGGTCCACAGATCTAAACAGCTCCGCCATAGCCACTATAACAGACCATCAAAGGACAGTCTTCTCGTGACATTCAGAAAAATATTCTTTTCAACTGCCAGCCATCTCTTTTTTGGCATGTGCACAGCTCCCAGAGTGCCCCAAACAAAAGCAGTATTTGCATTTTTATACAACGTGAAGATCAGCTGCTAAGAAGCGTGCTGCAGCCCACTCCCCAGCTGTGCTCTGCACATCTGCATCCTCCCGCCAGGAGTGCGCTGCCAGAGGAGGGTACTGCTTCCTTTGCAAGAGCTCAGCGTTATTCACAGCAAGGCACAAGACCTTGAATTTTAATCTCAAGTCAAACCCATGCCAGAGTCTCTTTCATCTGTGTGGCATTTTCTCCTCCTACCAGCTCCACCATGGCTCCAGCTCTTGCCTCTCTGCTGGGAACCCAGCTGTCCTTCACACTCCCAAAACCACTGATGTTGTACTGCTGTAGGTGCGAAGTGCCACATGCCACCACCTCGCAGCTTCCCTCGTTGAGTGGAGCCCATCAACACGGCTGCCTGGAGCAGAGCCGGGCCACCCCCGCTCTGCTCGGAGCCTTTCCTGGGTGCGGGTGCTGGGGGACCCACGCCGCAGCCCACCTCTCTTCTCCAGCAGCGTCATGTTGACTCCACTCTATGCTTCACCCAAAGCCCTGGGAGCTTGCTCATGGCCTGCTCATGGAGCTCAGCGGCTTCTGCACGCAGGCAGGGGCACCAGAGTCATGGTGGAATGGGCAGAAGACACTCTTATGGACAAGGCATGCAACTAGTCTTCATCACAGCAGCTGGTTCGTTAGCTGGTTTATAAGGATTCATGGAGGCCAAACTGAAGCTGGATTAACGTGGCGATGGATGCCCTTGAACAAGCCCAAGGACTGGCCACAGGGCAGAGCCTGGTGGGAATGGGGATGGCGGGTGCCACGCCAGCTGGGAGCGCTCCTGGCCCTGGAGAGCGATGGGAAGTGCCCCATGTTGTGGCACAGGGTTCCATTTTCAACGATTGCTCTAACTGAGTCATTCTGTGCTGAACAAGGCTCTTGCTTTCTGCTGCTTTCAAGCGGTGCAGATTTAAAGCTATAAAATAACAACTGCATTATGGCAAGTCTGGGGTGGTAAGTATAAAGCTCTTTAGCCTTTCCCCTTTAAGGAGATTGTTTAACAAAGACAGTCCCACTCACCACTTTTCTCCATCTTTACACTAAAGGGTACCAGTAGACCAGAAAATTATTTTAGATTTCAAAGGAGCTTCATTTCTGGAAGGTGCCTCTGAGTTTTCTCATCCATAACCACAGAGAGGGAAGGGTTTCTGAATGGCAATAACAATCTGTTGCTGCATTCACTTCCAGAGAGATATAATACAGTGAAAGACATCCTTCTGACAAGACTCGCTGAGGAATAGCACGCTGAAAGCATTCAAGGCAACTGGGGAAGAAATGTGAGCCAATATTTCAACCACGTTCCTAAATCATTGCCCTTTGGCAGCAGCATCGGCGACACAAAAATGAAGAGAAAACACAGAGACCTGAAATCGGTGGCAGCTTTAGGTCACTGAAAATGATTTAAATAGCCTCCTTTCACAATTTCAGCTATTTATGCAAGTTGGTGCTGTTTAACTTCACTGTTTGTACCGGCTTGTTATTCATGGTTGGACTGTGGTTCCTTCCCCCTTCCCCAACACGGGGAGCAAAGCCGAGGCGGGGGCTGGAACGCTATCCCGACCCAAGCTCCTGGGAGACCTTTCTGGGGAGCTTTCACCTAAGTAAGCTTGATTTTGCAAGCCATGGGAGCACGCTGGCTTTTGGGCACAGCCATGGTTGGTTTCAACTGCTAATCGCTCAAGAAGCTGGTGGCTTTGATGCCTATTTAATTTCAGTATAATGAACATCACTTTTATTGTTTAACCTCCTCGTATTCCGAAGTAGATTTAATGTTGCAAAGCACAATTTGTCAGTCCCGGAGGAGCGTAATATGCCCAAATGCTGTTATAAATGGTAGTAGAAGGGCCGTGTTCTGGCACAGCCCCTCTAATTTATTTAGGTGCTTCCATGGCCTTCATCTCCATAGTTACCTGAGTGCTATCTTTAATGAATTCATTAAGGTTAATGTGCTTTGTGTGATTTTACCCTGGGAGGAGAAGAGGTATCATGCCTGGTCTGCTGAGAGAACCAAGGCAGAAGGTAGAGGGACATGTTGGGTGTCACATAGAAAGTCTCTATGAGGAGCAAGAAGCAAAGCGAGTGCGTATGAACCCCAGTGCAGGGCCACAACTGCACAAACATGTTTCCTTTCCACTTCTGAGGACTGACGATGAACGTAAGTAGAACGTATAATTAATGGTAGCTGTCTGCCCTGGGCTGACTATTGCACCAAAAACCTACGTGTGTGTTCCAACTCACGTGAACCAACTGTCATATTTGCATGTTTAATGCTGAAAAAATGTTCATTTTTTCACGTTATGCCTGGACCTTCACAAGTGTTTTTTAACTATTGCAATGTACACTTCTGCAGAAACCTCTGCTCCGAGCAGGCATTACACGCAGCAGCAGAGCATGGTTTGTCTAACCCTACCTGGCAAGATGCTCTGGTCCCCTCAGCTGTGCATCGTCCCAGGACACCACAAGCTTCTGCACTATTTCACATCACTTTCACTTGTGGGCATGGGATGTTTTAGGCAATTTTCTGGGTATGAAACCTCACTTTCTAGATAAACTCCTGAGAGAATGAACTCTTGACGCTTGCCAAAGGAAACAATTATCACGGCTGAACAATCAACATTTTGATTGGCCTTTTTGTCTCCCAAAACTCGCGGTAGAGAAGTAGTCACCATCTTCACTAGTCACCATCTTCACACCCTGTTGAAGTAAGCTCTGACTTCATGTTCCCAGTGTTTTGGGGGCTTTTTCTTTTATGAAAGAGCTTTGTGGGTGTGAATAACGCCCAGGCTCCTTGGGAAAACTGTGCAAACAGATGAATCAAGGAAAAGTTCCTAGAAGTAGAAATATGTGAATTTGCCCTGACTGTAAGAAGGGATCTCTGTCCTTGGAGATACTCAGAAGTCAACTGGTCCAGGTCCGGAGCTACCTCATTTAACTTTGAATCTGGCCTGCTTGGAGAATGAGGTTGGGCCAAGTGACTTCCAGAAGTCCTTTCCAACCTTACCCCCTGATTCCATTAATTTAATATCTAGTCAAATACCACTGACTGCAAAACCCTAATAAAGCTAATTCACTTGGGTTATAAGAAATATTAAGTTAATCTAATAAGGAAGCAATTCATCATTTCCAAGTCCCGTCTAGCAGAGTGAGGAGGAATACTTACACTGAGCTGGATAAGCCAGTGGAGACAGGGAACTTGATGGCTCTTTCAGTTCAGTGCTAATAAATGCAAAGTCATTAGGACTCTTGCAAAGCCCTTATTTATCTGTCTCACCGTGGGGATGGTCAAGGATGCCCTGGCAGAGTACCATAGTGACCTCCACTAAACATCTTGCTTTTCGAGTCATCTAGGTCCCTTCCAGTAAAGCGGTCCTCTCAGTACCAGTGACACCTCGCACCAAGGTAGCTTCCTTGCGGCTCACGAGGTGGGAGATGTTTGTACCATTTATCCTTGCCTTTACCCAGCCAGCAGGGCTGCAACAGGTCGGCCCCTCTCCAGGGCACTCTGCTAACCCTACAGATGCTCCTTTGGCTCCCATATGAAGCCAAACTCCGTAGCACAAGCACCTAAGTTAGACACCCCATTTCTTCGCAACTACTACCCATCTCTAGTTCTGTCTCTGATGTCATTAACATCCATAACAAACAGGATTTGTCAAAGACGTATCTGTAGTTATCCCTAGCAGTCACCTCCCTTTGTCCCAAGACACTCCCGCTCAACAGGCACGGACACCTTCCCTTTGGCCAGCTCCCGACCCAGCCAGCAATATAGGTGTTAATCCCCAGCATCTCTGCCTTTGGTAATAATTTCCTGTGGGGAACAAAGTCAAATGCTTTACTTAAATTAGATGGCCTGGATCTGCTGCGCTTCCCTTATCTAAGAAACTGTTTTCATATCCAAAGGAAAAAAAAAAAAAAAGATATAAAATGTCTCTGCTGTAATCTAACATTGATAAAACCATGAGGTAATTTATCCTGTCTACCCTTTGCTTTCACATCCTTAATTACTCTTTCCTTTAGAAAGTGTTTGGAAACTGAGCAGAATATTGAGTTCAGCCCACCAAGGCTGGAGTTCTCCGGGCCCCAAGTATACAGATTATTTTAGTATGGTATAAGCTAAAACCACCAAGACCTGACCCTGAAGCTCCCAGTTCCTTGGCTAGCCTTGCTACCAATACCGACATTTTTTGGGGTTTTATTCTCACTAGGGGAGGTGGAGGACAGGCCCTTGGCTCGTTCCCATGCAGCACTTGGAGGTTTTCTCGCGGTTCGTATTTTGCAATTTCTGCTGCATCACTTTCATGGCCACAAAGTAGCCAGAGGGTTCAGACTCCCGGACACCCTTCTCCTTACAGAAAACAAAGGCAAATTCATTCAACATTTGGCCTTTTCTCAGTCATCCCTAATCTTCATTCTATTTAGCTCTTTTTATGCATGCAACCACGTAACTTGTTGTAACAGGCTGTTGGCCCTCCTCATTTTCCTTTTATACTTTCTGAGGCAAAAATCACCTTTCCAGACATCCCCTGTTCCATTTCCCGGAGACAGAATCACAGAATGTTAAGGATTGGAAGGAACCTCTTGAGATCATCCGGTGCAACCCTCCAAGAGACCCTCTGCTCATTCTCAGTATCTTCTCTGAGGTTCCTGTATGACCATGGAAACACTGTGGCTTTATCCAGCTCGTGGTGGTGAGCTTTTTTTGTCTCCTGGTGGGAATGTGGAGCTTGCAGCACCTCTTGCCTCTTCCACATTTGCATGACTGAGCGCTCTTCACGCGCCCCCACCACGAGTTTCTCTATTAACTGTGCCAGTTGTGGAAGTGCTAACAGGGTTAACACAGAGTGTAACAGAGTCCTCTGCTTAACACGCGAGAAAGAGCGAGCACAAAAGTAGGCTACACATAGAAAATAACGCAGACAAAATTTGCAAGCTACTGTGTGCGACTCGCCTATACGCAGCATCGATTATTTCATGTAGAGGATGAATTAGCGCCGAAAAAAAAAATACAAAGAAAGAAGGAAGACTTTGCAAACGTCCTCTGTTCACAATTAAGTTGTTTTTCCTTACGCTGGAGACAAGCAGCATAATAAGGAGCATAATAAGCCATGCAAAGTACCGAGCGCTCTGCAGACAGCAGTTCTGGGAGCCCCCCTCTCCCTGTCCTGCGCTGCAGGGTGAGGGATGCTTCATGGAAATGAAAAGGTAGGGAAGTCTACGTCACTACAAGTGCTTAGCACGGCATTAGGCTGCCTAATTAATTGTTGATAAATGTCATAGAAATGGAAAGAACTAATGGGATTTGAGAAAGGATTGGAGACCGATATAAACATTATGGCAGCAGAGAACAATTACATCGTGTGGTCATGAATGTCTGCGTGTATTTCTGCATATTCAGTGTACATACATGTCGATGTGTGTTTATATACATACACAGATTTACTCGCCTCTGCTTGGCAGAGATAAATATATAAATATATACGTACATAAACACTTACATAAATGGTCTCTCAAGACTGTAAATCAATATTAATGAAGAACCTTGGGCTAGCACAGAACCGCTCGCTGGTTGGCATTTAGATATTCTGCTTCACCACATGTGCAAACAGAAGGAGAGACAAACAAGGGCTCCAAAAGCAGCTGAAACAGGGGCTGCTTGTCGACCGCTGCTACCGCTGAGGACTTTTCTACTTCCAAAGGACAAATGGCCTTGAAAAGCTATTGACTTTCTCTCCAGAGCCCATCAAAAGGAGTGGAAGGACACCCACCAGCCAGGCCTTGGATGGCATGCACAGGATGGTTCTCTTTCTAGTGCGAGGTAGGTAACCACAGCTATCTGCAAAGGAAAAACGACTGACAACATCAAAGAAGTGAGACATCTGTTTTGCTCTCACCAAATATCACCGCGCTGCAGATGCGCCCTCACGGAGACGAAGGGTTATTTTCTCTCTTTTCCTCTTCCATAAAGAAAAAGGGAAGAGTTATAATCCTTGAATGGGCACAGAGTTTGCTTTTCATGAGGAAATGCACAAGTTCAGTCATTCTGGCATCTCCAAGCCTCGCTGGTGCTGGAGGGGCTCAGCAAGACCTGCTGGTTTCAGAGTCGTCCACCGTGAGCGTAGGGACAAGTCCGCAGCAGCCAGTTGCATCAGTGGGTGCTCAACATCAAACACCAGCCCCACAACAAGCTTCTCTCTTTGAAAAATGCTGGATGAGCTCATTCCAGGGACATTTCGTGGATATAGAACAACTTGGGCACTCTGGTGAAGCTCCCACCATTCCTATTGAAAGGGCTGAGTGTATAGATAGGACTGAAAAGACCTAAGAAAAATGATTACACTTAGATTAGGACTAAGAAAATGGGTCTGAGGAGGAGAGGAAAGCAAGTGCCCAACTGCTGTTCCAGGACCAGGGGTCTCGTCTGGTCCTCTGAAGGCTCAGCAGCGCTGTGCGGCTTTCCCAAAACTCACCACCCGACTAAGCGATTAATGCTAATAATTAAATATTAACTCTGGTTAAACCAAAGAGATTCCGCAGAGATTATTTTGTATTTCAAGATAAATATCATCTCAGCTTACAAGCATACTACCCATGGCAATTACGAAAGCTACTTGTTTCTGTAATTTAAAATTATATTCAGCGTGACCTCCTAAACTGATGTCATTATATCCATCAAAATTTACCACAATGAATTTCACTTTGCCTAGTCAAAGGCGCCTTTTTTTTTTTTTTTTTAAGGAGGAGGAATTTAAATAATAAAGAAGAATTTAAAAAATAACCGAGTCTAAAAATATAATCTTGAATCTCTGTTTGCCTGTTTCCTTGCTCTGGAGTCCCTAAGCTCCTTTGTTCCTGGCAGTCCTAAAGGTCTCCCATGCATAAAGGTCATCTGATACCATGTACAGAGGTATCTCAGTTCCCAACAAGGCAGAGCAGATCCCCTCATGCCTAAGATCGGTCCTTCTTGAGACAAGTCCTACAAGCGCTGGCCACCTCCCTGGGGGATTTCTCCGGTGGAAGACGGCAAAAACATCAAAGTACATGATGTTGGTTTCTGCTTGCCCATCTCCAGCTTTCACCGTGACATGTCCCCAACCACAGGAACCTGCCTGTCCGCTCCACGTCACTGCCAACTCTGTGCCCCACCATGCGCATCTCAGGTAACCCCATGTTTGCACCCATTGCCCAAGCCAACCTCGTGAGGTCTCTGGTCTCACACCGACATACCCAGTCAAACACTTCAGGTTGCTTAAAAGCCTGCAACTGGAAAGCAAATTCTGGGTTGGGTTTATTAAACATATCCTGTTTTCTAGTGCTTACTGTATTTTAATCTTGGATGTAGTCATGTAGTTGCCCGAGGCCAATCAAAGGTGCAACTTTTGGTAAACTGTTTAATGTTCTGAGCTTCTTCCTTCTCCCTGTTGGGAAAGAGGAGAACAAGCGCCTCTTATCATATTTGTATAATTAAAGCAAAAAAGAAAATCACAACCTCCACCCTCAGTCACAACAGGGAATTCATGAGCGCAGAATGCAGTCAAATACAATTATTTGTAAGTCCTAGCCTGAGAATAGCTTTTATGAAAATCCTTTATTATCCTTTCAATCAAAGACAGACGAGGCAAAACTATCCTATGGCTAAGTCACTCTGTCCTTCAATACCTCTCGCGCTGTTTTATACTTACATGTATTTTCACTAACTGTATTTTGCGCAGTGTTCTGGGCATTAGTGGTTGGGGTTATTTTTGGTTTTGCTTCCAAGCATTTCAGCGTAGGTGTGAATGAGGGCACTCAGCCTTTGCTCTGCTCATAGAGCTGAATCTGTGGGAGGCGTTTTTCCATCCTGTTGGTGGTGAGATGGTGCTGTCAAATTACATTGGACTACAAGGTCCAATTCTGGGCTTTGCATAGGGCAAACCATGCCCATTGGATCTTTTCTTCAGCAAGAAAGACCCCACAAGCAGTCACACAAGAGAATGCACATACTCCATACAATTTCTTCCTGTTGTCTCTGTGTGACACAGTCATTTGACATTTCGGCTTCAGCGGAAGGTGCTGTGATACAGCGCTGTCATTGTCACCCATCGGAGTCCTGCATTGTACCCAGAATAGAGCAATGGAAAGATTCATAATAATTTCTGTGAGAGTCAAACTGTAACCTTTCCAAGGGACCCTCATTGTGGTACCTGAACTAATCCCACACATTGCTGTTGATCTGCTGTTCAAAATACGGACGCGTTAGTCTAAAGGAAGAAGAAAGACATTTGTTGGAAGAGGTAAGACTTCAGGTCTGAAAATGTGCTCGTACCGAAGACTTCTCTGTGTTTTCTACCTGTATCCATCAAACCAATTAAAAGTGCTACCTCTCTGTGCAGGCTTGACCTCACTAGTGTATGTAAAGTCTGAGAAGGAATTCAAGATATTCTGAAATAACAGAATAATGAAATAAGGATAGCAAGCTAGGAGTCCTTTTCCTCTGAAAGTTGACTCAAATCCGAAATTAAACCCTTTCAACCCAGCAACTGGTTTGAAACTCCTGGTTCAAACTGAAAATAGTCAAAACCATCTCCTGAGTTGACCCATCTGAGGTCTGATCTCCAGTGCACAGCTTTAAAAGTTGCAGTAATCCTCACATAATTATTGTATGCTAGGCTTTTTTTTTTCCTCCCTACTCCCCCATGTGCACTTCAATAGAAAAACACTCTTTATTTTTCTGTTTTATGACTAATACATAAATACATAAATAATAGATATGCTATTAATAAAATGGCCAAATATGCATTCCCCTCAAAATGCACGAGTTTGAATGGAATGTCAAACAGATTACTGGATGAATATTTGATATTTTAATTTATTGGGCAATTTCTTACAAGAATAGTCGAAGTCCTCAATTACACTTCATACCCCCAGTCCTCTACCCCATCTGCCACCAATTCATGCTGTGTTCCTTCCGCTCCTATGAACCTGCCTCTCAAGAAAGACTGGTGGTTGCAAGACCAGTTGAAACCTACCTTCAAGCTGACACTGAGACTGTCAGTCGTGGGCTGTCCCTCAGCGTAGATTGAAACCAATCTTTGGGATGCTCTAACTTGCCCCAGGACTTGTCTCTTCCTTCTGGGGTGCAAAGACATCTCCTCACAGCAGATGTCTGAGAGCGGGTGAGCTTTTGCACAGCGGCAGGCAAAGATCCGCAGCGGCGACCTAAAACGAGGGTCCAGCACAGCCTCAAATCATGCAGCAACAGCTTCAGACTCCTCCTGGAAAAGACAAACTTTTGCACAAGCTGAAACCTCCTACCCAAAAGACATGGTGACTGTGGGCAGCAGGGTCAGACCTCAGCACTGATGAAATAAATCAATGCTCTTGAGCTGCCTAAAATTTTATTTAATTAATTTTTCCATCATATTGCGAATGGGGCACATTTTTTCTCAGCTGTGACATTCTGACTCTTCAACAAAGTCAAAACCAAATTTGACTTGAGCAGAAGATAAAGAGCCAGTGGGGGTTCTGCAGGGGATGTATCCCCACTCCTCTCGCTGGCTTTCTGCTCTTCCCGCTGGAGAAGTGGTAAAATAAGGCAGAGAAAAGGATGCTCCAAATGGAGCAACTTCACGCCACTTCCACCCAGGTTGAACTGGAATAGGTTTGCGGTTCAGCTCAGATCACTTCCATTTTTCAGCCCCCCTTGCCAAGCAGTTTGCAAAGATGAAAAAGAGACATTAGAAAATAACAGAAAGGGAAGAAAAGTCTGACTCTCCTGAAACAGGAATAGAGAAGCATCTTTTCTGCAAATAGATGAAAAGGGAGTAATTTTTGCCTTGAATTCACCTGCAAAACTCATTGCCGTAAGCTATTATTGAGGTGAACAGCCTTTTAGCGTTAAAATTATTAGACAGGTGTGTGAAGTACCTAATAAACTGGATATAAATTAAAACACACATTTTTCCTGAAAACTTGGTGCATATTAGGCAATTACAACCCTTTTTAAAAGCCAGGAGACATTTCCATTGATTTCACCTAGCCTGCACTTCTAAAAGCATCTGGGCCCAAACTCCATTCTATTTTAGTCTCCAATTCTTTTCATTGGCCCAAAGTGGGAAAAAATAATTAGATTCACGATGCAGAAGAGTTTTGCAGTATCTGACATTAACTGCCTGTCCAGGAGCTGTGCCCCCGACCCGCCGTGACATTCCCTGTGCCTAGAGGTGCAGGTACGTTATGTTTTCAAAAGCACATTGGCCACCAAAGCACGTCTAGTAGGTTTGGGGTAGACATTTCCAAGAAGTTCCAACCCAAGTCGCTCCCATCTACTTGGGTTACGTTAACACCTCCTGAAGTGCAATTAATGCGGTTGCTGTGCTTTGGTGGCCAATGTGCTTTTGACCTTGGGGTTTGTGCAAAGGTTCGGGGGCAATGGTCTGTGCCAGCCCCACTACTCCAGACCCTGCCCATTCCCCTACTATTTACATTAAGTGTTTTAACAGTCTTAAAAATCAACGAGTGTCCTTTGTCACATGTTTCCAGGGAAGCCTGGCTCCTCTCACGATTCTGGATCCAGCTGAATGGGCTTCCAAGGAAAAGGGTTATTATCACCACTACATTTTGGAAGAAACGGAACCGTTCCCTAAAATTGCTTTCCAAAGCAGAGCAATGTCCCGAGTGTGTGGTCTTCCACGGGAACCTCCTGGGGTGACGGCAAAGGCTTTCATGTGCTCAGAGGGACCGTGCAGCATTGCATGCCATGAGAACCATTGTCCTTCTCTGGCAAGGTGAGGGCCGTGCATGGTGTCAAGAGTGATGCTGAGACCTCCGGCAGGCTGCTGGCAAAGCTGGCCCATGATGCAGCCACCCAAAAGCACACTTTGGTCTGCTGCCACCACCATGTGCTGGCTTCAGGCTGTGAAGCAAAGGGGTTTCTTCCACTCTGCAGGTGTCTGCAAGGTGGTTTTGTAGTCTGTGGAGTATCTACCACTGTGAAGAAGTCACCCTTTGGGCCAAAGAGAAGGCATTGCTCCAACTGGTTTGTTCTCATCGTTATGCTTTAAGCGTAATGATGATCAAAAGGTCACAGTCAGTGAAGGTCACAGTCATGTCCCACCATGTGGGGCAAGACCCAGTCTAAAATTCCCTGGCTCCTATGTTATTCCCTACCAGCCTCCAGGATCATGCTTTTATCTCTCTGTTAGTGCCATGGGTCCAGGGACATCGAGGACCTAACGGTGACTTGGTAGAAACCAGCAAGGCCCAACTGCAAGTCCTTCACTGCAGCTCTGCTGAAGGTGCTCCTTGGACTTGTCCCATGGCAGGAGGAGGTCCAGCAGGTCCTGGAGGCAGTGCAGGGCTCCTTGAATCTAACAGCCTTGGCATCGCTTGCAGCCACGCTGATCTGCCCTCTCCTGCAGCAAAATGACCTTTAAAACACCTGAAGATGAAGACACAGTGTCTCGGTTTCACCTGGGAAAGAGTTAATTTTCCTCCTAGAGATTGCCGAGAAAGGCATGCCAATCATACCTGTTGTTTTTAGTTGTTGCTAAGTGATATTTACACTATTCAAGGACTTTTTTCAGAACTCTTCCACACCATAGACATCATGCTTGCTATATAAATGGGGGTTGGCTGGGGAGCAGGAATGGGCGATCACTGCTCAGGACGGTGGTGCCAGTTCAGGTGGTAAGAGTGACCCATGTCATCATTATTACTGTTATTACTATTATTATTTTTCCTTTGCTGTTATTGTTTCTATTAAACTGTCTTTATTTCAATCCACGAGTCTCTTTTCCTCCCTTTTCCCTCTTTTTTTTCCCCTTCTTCCCCCCCACCCTTCTTGGGTGAGCAAGTGGCTGTATATTCTAGTTGCCGGCTGGGGTTGAACCACAACACGTAGCTGTCAAAGGCGCTGGGGCACTGGCTCAGTGATGGCTACCATAAAAATGGAGGAGACTTCACCCAGGTGCCTCTGCGAGGGTTTTGAACGCATGATGTACAAGATCTAGGCTGGGTGAATAATTACGATGAAGAAGTTGAACTGCGATTCCATCACTTGAGGCTCTGTGATGGTCCTTGTGGCAGTTTGTGGCAATGGTTAGAGGCCAACTGAGGCAAGATACCAACGGTGAGGACAGAAGAGTCTTTGTCAGTTCATCAGTGAGAGCTTTTGGTGAGAGTCACTCCCCAGAAGGGAATTATCTCCATTTATCAACATTAAGAAGAGGTTAATAACTCTTATTATTGCCTGGGGAGGCAAACAAGCTCATTGCAGGAATCGGAGAACGAGAAGGCATCCAGTTTCTCACAAGATGCGCTCTAAGATGAGAAACCCTTTTTCTCCTGCATTTGCACCGCCCCAAGCAAGCGGGAACAGTAGGCCAGGAGAAGCTCCTGCTCAGGAGCTGACACAGCCTCTTGCTCTCCATCTCTCCTGGCCATCCTCAGTTGGCATCAACTGGGAAATAAAGCCGTTGAAAGCCAATGCAACTCCTAGGCTTTTTTCTCCTTTCAAGCTTGTCACGCTAATTTCTAGCCTCATGTGCCAGCCATGAATCTGAGCTTAAAATCAAAGGGTTTCCAAGCAGACTTTCTCAGGAGAGCCTCTGAGACCAGCAGAGCCATGTTTGCTCCCAGAAGGAGACTTCTCAGGCAACAAAGTGCATGGCGCAGCTGTTGAACGCCTGTTTCTCTGGGGCTTCTTAGCCCTGTTCAAGTCAGGCACGAGCGTTCAGTTTGAGTCAAATAATAAAAAAAAAAAGACAGACATGAAAATCCACAAGAAGACAGAGGTTCAAGGAGGGGCAGGTAATCAGAGACACACAAAGCGAGGTCCACAGCAGTGATACTTTTTAAAAAAAAAATCAATATAACCCTTTAAAAAGGAGGTCTCGGTTTGATTGCTGTTCTTTTACATGAATAGCAATTACTGAGCCTGAGATCTGCAAAGCATCTCCTGTTCTTGCGTTGCCGCACTGCTGCCCAACGGCAGCCACCGTTTCAAAGAGGATGATACCAAGTTGGGTGTCCACACTTCCAAAAACTGGGTGGTTTTTTTTTTTTCTCCTTTAAGAGTGTTCCATTTAGCATAAGCTATTTCAATATGCTTGTTCAGGTGCAGCTGAGAGCGGACACGAGCTGCAAAGCTCCCGCTGCTTGGAGGACAGGGCAAAGCAGGACAGCCCCCACCTGGGGAAGGTGCAGGAGCTCCTGGGTCAACAGCACGATGGAGGAGCTGCCAGAGGGGGTGGTCAGACTGGGTATTTGTCCTTGAGCGCAGGGCTTTCTTTTGCTTTGGTCAGTAACACTACCAAGGGAGGACAGAAAATAAAAATAAAAATAAATAAAAATAAATAAAAAAATAAAAACCCCAAAATAAAATAAAATAATAAAAAATTAAAATTAAANATAAAAAGAAAATAATGAAATATGTACAAAACCATATCAAGTTCCCAGGATGATGATCACATCACCAGCAGGCACTGGGGAAGTCCCAGATTAGACTCAGTGATGGACAGGAACTGGATTCCAGGTCTGGATTCAGGAACGCACAGATCGGGATCAAAGGCAGAGGAACAGGCAGAGCCCTCCTCGGACACCAGCCATTGCAGAGAGGGCTGACCCTTTGATCCCTCAGCTTTATCCTGGGCACGATGCCGATGGGATGGAACCCCCTGTTGGTCAGTTTGGGTCCCCTGTCCTGTCCGCTCCTCCCCGCAGGTGCCCCCCCTCTGCGCTTTTCCGCTTCCCACCCTCCAGCGGGGCAAATACCCGAGGGAGCTGCCCTGGGCTGGGACAGCCACGGGTACAAGCAGGAGCCTCTCTGCAGCCCAGCCCTTGGCGTCGGCTGGAAACATGGGGCTGAGCACTCGGAGCCAACAGTTTCTGACCAACGTGCTGGGAACTGCAGCAGTTTGAAGAGACCTAGCCAAAAAGTAGAGTTACTGAACAAAATCAGTCCTGTTTTACCTCAAACCCAGACACTGTGCCACCAGCGGACACCTGGAGTGCGGTGAGATGCAGCACAGCTCCAGGGCTGGAGCTTCACCTCCAGGAACCAACGCTGGGCACAGCACAGGCGTCCTTGGGGCATCTCCAGTACCGAGCTGGTAGGAAACATAAAGCAGCTGTAACCTCTGCAACCCACCTCTCCAACACGAGCACCTCAACACCCTCCAGAAGACAAGGGTGAAGAAGAAAAGTCCACACAACCTTGCCCAGATGGGACCACCCTCAGCCACGCACAACTAATTGCCCTCTTGCCAGCAGCATCACTCCGCGGGGGCAGCTGCTGTGCTGGTGTAAACGGTAACACGCTGATTTACACCAGCTGGCAGGTCGGTCCCTTCGGGCGACAACCTTTCAAGCTCTAGTGCAGCTACAGAGTGTTCACCCTACTGAAATTTTATTAACACTTTCTCCAGACACCTCTAAGCTCCCTGTCCACGGCCATGAATCATCAGCGGCACACGCAGCGCAACAGCCCAGCGAAAAATTCATTTCTTCATCCCCAGGTTCCTGGGAAGCGTGACAACCGTGGAGCCCATTCCTTGGAGCCTTCCCAGGAGGTCTCATCCCATGTGGTCCAAGAGGAATCCTGCCTGCTCCCTGGAGGCAATGCCCAGCACCCCACCAGCTCCCCTCAAAGCTCCCCAGATTAATAAAAATCAACGTATTCTTTTTCTTCCTTAACCACAGCGGGTTAAAAAACTGCAGCAGGTTCCTCTGGAAGGGTAATTGCCTTCCTGCAAGGATTTGGGGTGAGAAAGCAAAGCGGGAGCCCGTGGTGCTTCATCCCTCGGCCCGCGGCCAGCAGAGTGCACTCAAAGACATCCTCTGCTCCTGCAAACCTCTCCTGCTAATAAAATCCACCCTGTGTTTAATATGTAGTGGCTGTAGTGAGGAGCTACTGAAACTTAATTGTTTCCCCCCCGCATTATGAAGAAGAATAGAGACGCTCCAATGGGATTTCATTTTATTCAGGGAAATAAACTCGGTCTGATTGTGTTATTTTAAATAATTCCCAGGATTCATTTCCATAGTGCAACAGGGGCAACTTCACCAGCAGGAGTGTTGTGTATTAATATTTCCCTTTAACTTAACAAGAATTTGCCTTTTTTTTTCCATTCTTTTTTCTGCTGATAAGGCACAAGACGCTCATTATTTTTTGAATGTCAGCCTTATTGGCGTTATCTTTGAACACTACCTGTTTGTAAAATAGCCTGGCTACGGTAAAGGACAACATTTTTAGTATTTCGTTTATTATTGCCAGGATGACCAACTTCTTCTGACGCCTCGAACGTGAAGCTTGCGGCCACTATGCAGCCCAGACATTGAGCAGCCCCCTTTGTCACTGGTTAATTAAAGATGACCTGTTTTTGTCACTCTGTCCTTCCCTTCCACCCCGGGGAGCCGGTGTTGACGCGTCCGCCAGCGTGAGCACAGCAGGGCACAACACGATTTTGACTATTTGTCACAATAGTGTACGCACCAACACGAGCACACGCGTCTTGCTGGTGCAACAACAGTGTCGTCGCGGGGACGCGAATGGACACAAAACCAGAGGGGGGATGTGTCTGAAATCGGCAGGTTTCTACTCATTCCTGAAAGGAATAATAACCTGAAAGGAGGTTACAGCCAGGTGGGGGACAATCTCTTCTCCCAAGGAACAAGCGACAGGACAAGAGGAAATGGCCTCAAGTTGTGCCAGGGGAGGTTTAGGTTGGATATTAGGAAAAACTTCTTTACCAAAAAGGTTATCAGGCATTGGAACAGGCTGCCCAGGGAGGGGGTGGAATCGCCGTCCCTGGAGGGATTTAAAAGCCGGGCAGACGTGGTGCTGAGGGACACGGGTTAGGGGTGGGTTTGGCATAGGTTGATGGTTGGACTTGATGATCTTGAAGGTCTCTTCCAACCCAAGTGATTCTATGATTCTATGATTCTAATTCAGCTGGCCTGCCCCACCAGGCACGATGCGCTGTGTTTACAAGGATCGGAGAGGACTTTTTCCTTTCCTCCTGGTCCAAGGAGATGGGTGATTTCCAGGTTAACTATGTGCAAGTAAGGGAAGCTTCCTTGCAGCAGTGCCACCGCTGTCTGCATCCACATGGCTCTCCCAAGGGTTGCTCCTCCAAAACATAAATGTCCCTTCTGGCTACTCCACATCCAAGCCGGTGGGCGCTGTCGGATCTGCTGCAGGGAGAGGCGCTGCTGGTTCGCAGCCCTGGGGCCAGCGAGCATCCATGCGGCTGCCCTTCCCGGCTGGCAGACGGACGGAGAGACCGGCAGGCAGCGTCTCGCAGTCGACCTGGTATTTTCCTGGCAGTTTTAACACAAGCCCTTCGGGAGGATGAGGGAAAACTGGTGGACCAAAGCAAGGCTTGTCCCAGCCGCTCACAATAAAAGGAGCCAGAGGGTAATTTGTCCTCCCCATGCTGACTGCACAGCGCAGTCCTGCTCCTCTGCGACCCCAGCCCCGGCTCCCCGGCCCCGCTCGTGTCCACGAGCTGCAGCTCCTCACAGAAACACCACGGAGAGATGAAGCTTGTCAGCAAAGCGAGCATTTTGTTACGGGCCTGTGACGGACGCTTGGAAATTTTCCTTCTAATCCTAACTGTAAGTATATTCACCCTAAAATGACAGTCTATTTGACGGAAAAAACCCACCACCTCACCCCTCAAAAGTGCCGTGGCTTCTTGCTGTTGCCTCCATCAGGGTTCCAGGAGGAGGAGAGGAGACCCTGCTTCCTGACCCACTTCTGATCGCCAGATCAGTTTGCTTCTTTCCACTTCTTCATGGGATGAAGCCTTTTACTGGAAATCAGTATTCAAAATCAGTATTTTGCCCGATTGCTTGGGCTGGGCTACAGTCCTGGAGAAGATGGACTTTAATGTAGATTTTACTGGGTGGTGCCCAGTGGTTGGGCTCCCCCCGTGTAAGGCTGAAGGATAAGAGGGCTGCAGCCACATACCGTGGAGTCACTTTCTTCAGCCATTCCTCTGGATCCAGAGCAACAACCCAGACAACAAATTTCAGCCACGAAACATCATCCAGACTGTTGGCTGACGTTATCCTGGGGTGTGTGGATACCAAAAGTGACAGAGTTTGATCTGAACACATGGGAAACCCACCAGGGAGAGTAAATCCAAGGCGCACGGTAACATTCAACTTGGCCTTGGACCAGCATACCTCCCGCCAGCAGCCCGAAGTGTTTCATCCATGTAAATTCTTGGATGCCAGGAGAATTCTTCTCAATTCACACCAGGCCCGGAGAGCAGGCCTAGCCTGAAATTAGCTAGTTTGATGTAATTTATAATAGTTCTGAGACTTAAACTGCACCAGTGAAGATAACAGGTGTGTCTAAAGGGTCCGTCACACTTAGTTATTTTATCTAATAACTCCATCCCTCGGAGGTTTGGCCCTAAACATTGTTAAATGAGCCTGTTTCAATTTTCAAAACAAACTACATCTTACCAAGAGGGTGAAAAGACACAAGGCAGATGTCACCGAAACCTTTGGAGGATCTGGGGCCGCCACTTCAAATGGGTCTTTGGTGGCTATTTTCATCTCCAGCCTCTGACTCGAGGAAGGGAAAGTCTTGCCGGTACGGCTGCTGAAACCCATGGGCTGAGAATAAAGTTGGGCAGAGCCCGTGCTGTCCCAAAGCGGAGCATTTAGTGTTTGTGCTCTTAATTTGTTCCTCTGCAGGTAGGAAGGGTAGAGATTTAGTGCGCGCGTGTGTCTGAGAAATGTAAAAATTATGTAAAAACAGAGGAGCTCTCATCACACTGCAACTGCAGGAGCTGGAGCTTTCACAAAACACCTCCATACGGCAATGCTCAAGCAGAGCTGGCAGTTGACTCTTATCTGTCTACAGAGAAAAACAACATTTTCAAGGCAAGAAATGCTCTGACTTTTGTGCCGCTTGTAACGGCTGAGCCTGGCATTGCATCCCTGCCGTGCGCTTCCACCCGGGCACGGCTGGGCACGGCCGGTCCGTGCGAAACACTTTCTCACGCAGAGCTGCCACTGGTTGAGCCCATCCCACGGGACATACACAGGGACCGGATTGGCTTCGTGCCCTGGGCTGGGAGGTGGATAAGGGTAATGTTGGGAATTACTGTGCATGCCCAGGATACCTCCAGGTGCAGAAGTTGTCCCTCTGGGAAGCAAACTCCTCCCCAGCCCCACAGAGAGTACCCTGGTCATGCATGAGAGAGGCTGGGAAATGCAGTATCTGGCTTCGATGGTGTCATGCAATTCCTGCCTGGGCCACCTTAGAGGAACAAGCTCTGTTCCGCCCCGGTGATCCCTGCTTTGTGCCGTCCATCCTGCAGGGGTCTGCAAGAGCTCAGTCCTGGCACTGGGAACACGGCGCGTGAGACCGAATGGGAATCCTTTAGACACAAACCATTGAGCCAGTCTGGGACTGGGATTGGATCCAGCCGCACCCAGACTCGTCTCGGAGAAGGAGTTTAGGAAGCTAGGGGGTCCTTTGTGAACCCTTGACTCCACGGGAGGGTGTCCCCGACAGCTCTGTCTGACCCCGTCCCCTGTGCAGTAAATAACCAAGTGTCCTTGCCACCGAATCTTGTTAAAACTCCATCGCGTTTACCATCAAACTTTGTTAAATCCCTGTTTTATAAATGTATTGCTGCTTCTCTCTACCAGTGAAGGGCATTGCTCCTTCTGCGACAAATTGGCCCAGTTGGCAAGTCTACCGCAGATTGTTTATGGAGGCATGGAGTGAACCCAGCTTCTCTGAAGGCTCCTGACAGTTGGCATAATTGGGAAGGTGTTAAAGAGCACCCAAAAGCAACTTGGGGCCACACAAAGGCAGTGTTAATACCACTGATTGGAGAAGCCCTGGCAATTCCTAAAGCCCATTTAGTTGCAAAACGAGATGAGATCCAGAAAGACACAGAATGCAATGAGAAAGTAGGTGAGAATGCCCGAAAGCAGCTCCCTCCATGGGCAGAATTAATGCCCTTAGCCCTGACATGGGCTGGGACCATCCACCAGCTGAGAAACAAAAGGTGAAGGACCAGGGAGACCACAAAGTTCAACTTTTTGGTGCCAGCCCTCCTTTCGGAGGAATTGCAGAGCTTGAAATAAAATGTGTAATGGGATCTGCCTGGCTGGAAAGCGAAAGTTTATTGGTGGGGAAGTGATAACGGCCCAGGCATTTTGATTCCAGCTGGTCCTTGAGGACAACTGGTGAAGTTCAAGATTTTATAGGTACAGGAGCACAAATTTCACTCCTAACAAGATCCTGAGAAGTTGGGCGTGTGGTCCGGTTGGTGAAGAGTTAAAATTACTGGCGTGAAGGGAGCGACCATCCTGCGCCAAACTGCCAAGGTCAATTTATGGAACTGCCAAGGTCAATTTATGGCTCCCAAGGCGAGAAGCACACTTCGACTACTCGCGTTGCAATTAAAGACCGTAATGTAAATATTTTAGGTTTGGATGTTTTGGATGGCAGCGTGTGGTCCTTCAGCTCCAGCCCCAGCGGACACTGAGCGGTGGCGGCGGTGCGGGGGTTCCCCCAGCCGAAGGGCACCAACGCACCGCAGTGTCCCACTCTGCTGGGCACCACATGGAGCACCTGAAGTCATCGCTGATCCGGAGAAACGACAAACTACCTCCAGAACCCACTCCCCATCGAACTGGGAAACCCCTGGGGAGGTTCTGGTGTTTGACAGTTAAGGATGGGCACCTAAATGCCAATACAGCCCCATTAACCTCACAGCTACTCTGCAGGCAGCTGCACACCCATGGGTCGCGGCGCCAGGTGAAAAAGGTGTGTTCTTCATGGTTCCCTTGAAGGAAGAGGACAGAGAGAAGTTGGCTTTCGCTTGGGAGGGAATACCATGTGCCTTTAACGGACTCCCCCAGGGGTATGAACATTCACCCCCAGTCGCTCCTGCTGCACTTGCTGAACTGTTCCAGTCTCGCTTCCCCAGGATGCGAAACTCCACCAATATAGCCATGATATTCCAATGGGAGGAACTGCCCCTGAGCTGGCGGGGGAAGCGGCAGCACCAGCATGACAAGCACTAAATAAAGCCAAAATTGAGATTCCACCTGGAAAATATCAGGGGCCAGGTAAAGAAGTAAAATTGTTCATTACTTGTTGGATGGTGGGCAGTGCTGGGATTCCTCCAGATACCTCAAGAGAAGTCAAAGAGCTGCAAATGCCCCAATCAAGGAAGGAGTTACAACAATTAACGGGAACATTAGGATATTGGAGGAAGCTGTGTGCCTGGATCTTCTACCATTTCCCGGCCATTATACTCACTCTTATGGAAAGGCAAATCCTGGGAGTGGAAATTAGAACATAACGAGGCGGTAAAAACTCTAATTGAAGGATTTAAAGCATTTCAGTCACTGGGACCAGCGCACCCCCACACTACTGAAGCCGAATGGGGGGGTGCAGAACAGGCTGCTTACTGTAACCTGCTCCAAACTGGCCCCCATGGGCCAAAAGGATCTTTATTGTTCATGTCAACCGCATTTAAAGAAACAGAATGATGAAACTCTGAACGGGAAAAGGGATTTTTATCTTTAGAGGGAGTTAAACAAGTTGAGAAAACACATGAGGGACAACCTGTGCAAACCAGAGGACCATTTAATTTCCTAGAAGTGATCCTAAAGGGTGCTGCTCCCCGAGAAGGTGCTATCAGAAAACGGTGTGGCCACCCAAGAGGAGGTGCAGAAAAGATGCCGCTTCACTGAAGGACACACTCAGGTCTCCAAATTGCAGCTGAGCCTTTAGCACCTCAACAGCCTCCAACCTCCAACCATTCTGGATGCACGGCCCCGTTTACGGATGCTGCAGCAAAAAGAGTAAATGGGAAATGGCAACATGAGGCTGTCGCACTAGATACTGCCACCAGCAAAGAAGTAGTGGAATTAGCGTACGATGGATTTTTCCTTCTTTTTTATGGGATAACCTCTTCAGGCTCTCCCTGCCGAACCAGCTACCTAGTGAGATGGTCGGGTTTAGGTTCACAGCTCAACGTTGTCAAGCGGATCTTAGCAGCAGCTGTAACGTTTAAACATGAAGAACAAGATACTTTTAAAAAAAGCCAAGTCATATGATGCCAATCAGTGGAAGCCCTTTGGGCGCTTATCCCACAGAGATTTACGCACCTGCTTAATTTCAGGCTGGGAGTTATTTTCACAGCTTTCACTGGCAGTGCTTTTGTGGTAAGGTTTACTAGGTGCCTCAACTTCCAAGAAAGCCTGCCAATGATGTGCTAACAAAATGCTGCAAAATGTCCCTTCTAATGGCTGTTCCACAGCATGGAGAAGCAGCCAGTTAATGATTGCAACCTTCGGATCAAATAACCCGTATCTGTGCTGTGAGGATTTTGGATTTAACCAGGTAAAGGCTGGAAATAGGGTGAGAAAGGACCAGCTCTTTAGGGGTTATTGATGTTCAGCCTACAAAGCAGCCAGTAAGGTACATGGCTCTCTTCCTTCCACCTCCACTTGGCGTTATCTCCAACAAGAAGGGGTAGGGCAGGGCCCCGGGCTCCTGCCAAGACCTGCTGTGGATGGGGCTTTACTGGTAAAGAAAACGCGCGCTGCCCTCACAAGGTCAAAAAAGCTTTTGGAGTATGTCCATGGTCCGTGCTGTGGGGATGTTGGCCACAGGAGGCAGAAAAGAGACTGGGGGGAAAATAGCTGGGGGGCGGAGGGGTGGGGGGGGGGAAGGGGACAGACAAGCAGAGCCCCGGGTGCAAGTCTGGGTTGGGTTGGGATGACCATAGCCCAGAAGATGTGGCATAGAAGTTGCTTTGAGGACCAGTTTGGCACGTGTGGCAGGATGGAGAGGCTGATGGTAGAGAAAAGCCAAAAAGCAACTGGAGGTTGAATATAATCTGTTGAAGACCACGCTGCAAGTGCTGCCGCTGGAGATCTGCTGAGGCAGATTACCCCAAGTTCTCCTTGCAACTAAAAGACAGATAAAAAGGCACATCAGGTGGATCCAGACATGCAGTCTGGTACCCCTTCAAGTAGGGAGACCAACCAGTGAAGGTAATGAAATGCGTTTAGATGTTTTTTCATGGAGGCAATAGCTATGCTGGGCTCTGAGCAGTGCAATGGCAGCTGAGGACCTCCCACTCCATCTTCCAGTGGTGTCATGGCTTCTGGACTGTTTGGTGTACTGAGCTGTGCAGGAGGGAGGTACAGGCCCCAGTATCCCCTCACCCCTAAATGTCCCATCACTGAACAGGACATGTCCAGGACTTGGCAGTCCACCTCCTCTGGACGAGCAGCTCCACCACAGCTGGACAGCTTTTTGCATGTGAAGCAGGAGGAAACCTGCATTAAATGGCCACCGTGCTGCCACGTCCTACAGTGGAGAAGCTGCCTGCTAAGAGTCTGCCATTTCCTCCAGTACATTCCCGTGAGCGAGGAAGCCACGCTGCTCCGGCTTCCCACATGGAGCAACCTTTGCTGACACCCAACCAGGTGCCACGTGCAATCTGTCCTGAGCAGTCGGTGCAGCTGGAGGCACGACCCTGGGTTTGCCAGTGTCGCTGGCTGCCTTAGCAACAACCCCGTGGATTTTGGTGTGAGTCTATCTACCAGCGTGGATCCCGGTGAGGATTTTGGTGTGAGTCTATCTACCAGCGTGGATCCCGGTGAGGCTTCCCAACCTTCAGCCAGCAGAGAAACCCTTCCCGAATCCCTCCCTGACCTGATTTTCTATGGAGGAGGGAACGGTTGCGCGCGGGGTCAGCTCTCTGCACGCTGGGGCTGGCCGGGTTTGCGCTGCGAACACGTCAAACCCTCGCTGCAGCCAGAGGCAGTGGGAGTATCTGGAACGGCGCAGAACAGCGTGTCCCCTGAGGGGGGACACAGTATTTTGAGCGCAACCACAGTGCAAGCTCAGCGCTGGCCTCCCGGCCTCCAGCTGGCAGCGGGACAGTGACGGGCTCCAGCAGCGCCGAGTGCCAGCCTGCGCTCCGTGGGCATGGGGCGGACGTGGAGAGAAGTGCTGCCCCCGTCCCTCCTTCTGCCTCCTGCTTTCTTACCAGGTTGGGAAGAAGGAGCAGCCCCAGCAAGAACCGAATCCGGCCCTTCGCATCCATCAGTGTATTTCCAAGTGAGGAACTGGATGGCTCTCAGCCTTCCGGAGATGGAAGCTCAAGAGACGAATACTTTGGGTCGTCTTGGAAGGGCAGCACTGAGGAGCTCAGCCCCTGTCACCAGGGCCAGGTTAGCGCCCAACAGCACTAGAGGAGTCCAAGCCTCGTTAACAGTGTCCCGCCTCGTGCCAGCGGGGTCACAGGAAGCCCTGACGGTGCAATTGCTTCTTCCAGAGCACGTGGCTTTGTCCTGGCCTTGAGCACTAATCCTTAATTGATGCAGGCAGAGGAGGAAGCTGAATGGAACCACATCCAAGGTGCCCAGGGTTTTGGTGCAATCCTTGCAGGAACCAAGCAAGAAGGGGAGAGGACAGGGGCAGCCACTTCCCAACAAGTCCTTGGTTTGCTCTGGTGAGTTGGAGGCAAGAGACCTTCACCCACGGGACCCCAAAATGTACAGACATGAGACAGCCCGAGTGTGGCCTGGGAAGGTGCTGGGAGCCGGTGAGGTATCTCAGATACTTGGTGGAGGCCAAACACCACCGAAGGGGGGAATGATCAGGTGAAAACCCAACAGTGGGCAGCAGTTGGGGCGCGCTCAGCTCCATCCCTGCCTGCCAGCCACAGGGAGCAGCTCGTCCCCTTTGTGCCCCCTCCCTGTGTTGCCTCTTGGCACACCAGGGTGTGGGAGCCCTCCGGCTGGTGACTGTCCTTAGCCCCGTGCCCTGGGACACTCGACCTCGAGCAAGCACAGGCTCTTCGGGCAGCGGAGGCTGGGGAAAGCAGCGCTGTGCCCCCCCGGCACCCCACGAGTGCGTGTCACCAGTGGCGCAGAGCACGGCCGGGAGGTGGCCTGAGTCCTGGGGTGCCCCCCCAGCACCGGGCGACAAGTGCCAGCGGGGCAGCCCCACCGCGGGAGATGCGCGGGGACCCGCGGCCGGGCCAGACACTCCCCCTTTCCCCCCCCGCCAACCCCATTCCCCCGCAGCCGGGAGCGGAACGCGCAGCCAGCGCGGGCGAAGGGCGCCCCGCACCGTCCGCACCGCGCGGGACGCACCGCTCCGCGCATCCCGGAGCAGAGAAGGGCGCCCCGCTCCCCGCATCTCAGAGCCGGATGCGCCGCTGCGCGCATCC